>JAVIAB010000051.1:87967579-88567579 GCA_032433765.1 Megaustenia siamemsis
GGAATAGAAGTGACGTAGCACCGCGCTTCAAGAGTTCTAAGAGCTATCTCCGACACAACGCGTCCAAGTCTTCTCTTTTATCTTCCTGCTAATGCCGCTCAGTCTGGGATTAAAAAAAAAAACAACTCAGTAACGTCCTGAGTCCTAGTGATTATTTTAAAGGAGGGCCGGGCCGATTCCGTGTATGAGCATTTATTTATTCACTGAAATCGGGGACAAAATCGGAGACAAATTTCTTTAGGGGACATCTTCTACACTACGGGGACTGTCCCCGAAAATCGGGGACGAATGGTCACCCTAAAATACATGTATATACATGTATATATACATATAATATAATATATGTATGTATGTATATATATATATATATATATATATATATATATATATATATATCATCATCATCATCAAGTACCGGGCCTAGTGGCGTAGGTGATCATGTCTCTCCACAACATTCGATCTCGGCAGCTATTTATCATTTCTGTTGTTGACCTTCTGCCAAGCCATTCTCTTAAGCTGTCTGTTATTTTTTCTCTTTGCTTCCCTCTATCTCTTAGTCCCTCAATTTTTCCAGTTGTTACAATATATTCAAGTTGTTCTCTTCTCATTACATGGCCAAAAAATTATGATTATCTCTTCCTAATATTGGCAATTAGCTCTCTTTTTGCTTTGACCTTTCTCAGAACCTCTTCATTACTCTTCTTCGCTGTCCATGGTATTCTCAACATTCTTATGTAAAACCACATTTCTACAGACTCCAGTGATTTTCTTGCCTGTTGTCCTATTGTCCATGATTCGCATCCGTATGTTAAGACTGGCTCTACGTAACATTTAAGAACTCTTTTTCTTGTTTCTATTGTCAAAAATGGATTGCATAGTATTTTCCTCATTTTTTGGAAAGCTGCTTTTGCCTGAGCCATTCTGCATCTCACCTCTTTTGTGCATCTTCCGTCTGAGGTTAACAAAGTTCCCAAATATTTAAATTCATTTACCTGTTTTAATATTGTTCCACTTGTCTTTATTTTGCACTGAGGTGATGTCTTTTTCTTTGTTGTTACCATTACCTCTGTCTTTTTGCTATTAAGGCTGAGTCCTTTATTTTTGCTTTCCTTCACTACAATGTCCAACATTTCTTGTAACTCATTTTCACTCTTAGCGATTAATATTGTATCATCAGCATACCTTAGATTATTTATATTATTACCTCCAATTGTTATACCAGGCATTGTTATCCCTTATGGATCTTAAAATAATCTATCTATAAATATTAAACAAATCTGGTGACAGCACACAACCTTGTCTAACACCCTGTTTTATTTGTTGAAACATTCCCAATTGGTTTCCAGTTCTTATGGCCGCTGTTTGTTGCCAGTACATGTTCTTTATTATTCTTAGATCTTTGCTGTCTATGTTTATGCTTTCTAAAATGTTGATTATTTCATGGTGCTTTACTTTGTCAAATGCCTTGGTGTAACATCCTTAATGTATTCTGTCCATCGTTCCCTTATGTTTTCTTGATCAATCAACAGTTCTCCTTTCTTTGATCTTAAACATCCAGTTTTTGATTGCGTTTTTCTTCCTGTTAATTCCTCAATTTGTTTGTATATAGCTTTAGCATCTCCTTTTTGTTGCAATTCGATCTCTTTGCATCTCTCTTTTAGCCATGCTTCTTTTGCTTCATTGCATTTTACTACAATTGCAAAACATCATCTGTTATCCATTTCTTTCTTGAATTTGTCATCACTGGTGGTATGAACTCTTTTGATGTTTGTTGCAATCACTCTTTTAGCATTTCCCACTGTTTATCAATGCTTTGTATCTTCTCTATTGCATTGTACCGGTTCTGAATTGTGATTTGATATTTATCTTGCAGCTTCTTGTCTGATTTTAGTAAATCTAAATTTAACTTGATGTTAACTGAGGTTCGTTTTGTTCTTTTTAATTTTACTCTAAGCTTTCCCACAACTGGTACATGATCACTATTGCAATCTGCCCCTGGTCTAGTTTTCACACACACCTACATATATATATATATATCGTATGATGTATACATGGTGTTAGTGTTATGACCACGAGTAGCATTGCGATGGAGGTGATAGCAGTCACTATGTCACAATCATCTGGTTAGAGTAACAAAACTACACCAACGTCAGTAGTGTGTTGTGGCATTTACGTAAGCCTTTAGTGCATAATTGTATCTATATAATTAGTGTCTGCGCTTGTTTCGTGCAAAAATCCGTGCAGCTGTGCAATCTCGCGGGCCGCCATTCTCCGGCCGCCATTTTGGCCAGTGACCGCCATGTTGGGTGACGCGCCACCGGTCATGTGACCCGGCCGATCATGTGACCCCGCCAGTCATCCGCGCGCCAGGTAGCCCCGCCGATCATGTGACTCGGCCGCCTCGTGACGCGGTTATCGGCGGGTCGTCACGGTTGTTGATTATCTCGGGCGGGGGTGGCTTAGGCGACAGATATGCGACAGGTAAATAATGTGTCCGATGAAAAAGCGAAGTAGAAATTTAAGAATATTAATGCGTTATTTATGTTTAAGAATATTAATGGGAAACGTATTTTAAAATATTAAAATGAACGCGAAAATTATTTAAAAATATTAAAATGAAAGAATATTAAAAATATAGCGAAACGATAAGAATAATTTGAAACGTTAAGAATAAAAAATCGCCGACTCGGCCGCCGCCATGCTGTGACCGGTCTCACTGAAAAAGCGAAGTAGAAATTTAAGACTATTAATGCGTTATTTACATTTAAGAATATTAACGCGACATTTATTTACATTTAAAATGAACGCGAAACTTATTTTAAAATATTAAAATGAAAGAATATTAAAAATATAGGCAAAACGATAAGAATAATTTGAAACGTTAAGAATAAAACCGGTCTTGTGATCGATGACGCACCGCCATGTTGTGACCGGTCTCAATTAAAAAGTGAAGTAGAATTTTAAGAATATTAATGCGATATTTACATTTAAGAATATTAAAATGAATGCGAAATTTATTTACATTTAAAATAAACGCGAAACTTATTTTAAAATATTAAAATGAAAGAACATTAAAAATAATAGGCGAAACGATCCACGTCTCGTATATGGTGTGGCCGGAGCCTAGCTGAACACATGACAAGTCACGTGTTATAAGTGTTTACTTTTCCTGGTACGTGCAGCGGCTCTAAAACTTGGGTTGGTTGTCACGGGGTGTGTTATTAGAAGTAGTATCGCTGACATGTTCACTTAACGTCGTTAGCAACATCATCATGTGTCGGTTGGCGTGTTTTGTAGTAAGGTGATAATGTAAATCAGCTAACAAGCTAACAGTAACACTAAATAGTGACGATCTCTCTCTCTCTCTCTTCTCTCTCGCTCTTTCACATTCAAGGTAAATCAAGTCAAATAAAAACACATTCTTTCTACATTAAATTTCACAGCTTTATTATTATTAATACAACACATATTTGAAAATATATTACTGTCCGATTGTTGAATTTATTAATTTTATTCGTCTGGGCTGCCTCCCTCCTGTTTTGGTGGTACTGTCTATTTGTGTTAAATGTCTATGAAACACAGGTGCATAGGAAGTTTCATTAGTCTTCAAAACACAACCCCCCTCTATTTTGACAAAACCTTGATCAAAGCTGGAATAGGTAATTGATGACTCTGTTGAATCACCCAGGACATCCATGCTGACTGCCTGATGTGTCGTCTGATTAACAAGAGTGAGGTTCTGGTGTTTAACAAAAGGTGGCGTGTAGTTTAGGTTCTGGTTAACAAGAGATGGTGTGTAGTTGGGGTTCTGGTTAACAAGAGATGGTGTGTAGTTGAGGTTCTGGTTAACAAGCGGTGGCGTGTAGTTCTGGTTAACAAGAGGTGGCGTGTACTTGAGGTTAGCATAAGCGGAAAAAATATCATCTCGCATCTCAACTAACGTGATAAATTCCTCTCTCGAAAGTGTTATCCCAGTTCTGGTAGGAAACTTCAAAAAACTCTCACCGCTATATGCCCTTATATTTATCAATGGTCTGTTACGAAAAACACAAACCGAGACTGCCTTAACGCCATCCTTTGACAATGGAACTATATTCTCATTTCCACGTGACATGACTATGCACTGATCACAGATATCAAACGAAGTTAGCATATCCAAGCTACACGACTCCATATTCAAAGAAAACAAACACAAGCCACCTGGTAACAGACGCTGGTTATCTATGTGCGTGTGCATATACACTGATCAACTGGGCTTTATACCTTACTGTTATTGGGTCGAGGACCGTCTATTTTACAGTAACTAATGCAATACGTTATCAGGCGTGTTGCGACATGCTCAGTGACCACTCGAACTGAACCAATAGTGTGAAGTGTGGTAAATCACCAGTTGACCTGGTCGATGATGTGTGAAATAGCTGAGTATGTATGTGTGTAACAATTCGGTCTCAGGTAACGCGTCTTGAGCCTAGGAAACCCCGTAGTGTTTATATAGGATGCAGATTTTAAAATAGGCCTGAGTTGAAGAGGGGAAACCTCGCGTGCTGTCCTAAAATCATTTTTTGTCATTTTTTCGGTGGTATAATCACTAAAGTATCACTTGTGAGGGTGGATCACCGATGGAATTAGCCATTCACAGCTCTGATAGCCGGTCCTACAGGGTGTGGGAAAAGGTATTTGTGCAAAAGTTTATACAGAACCTGCACGAGTTAGCTGTCCCAGTACCAGAGGAAGTTATATGGTGTTATGCGGAATGACAACCAATATACGAGACTATGGGGTTAGTGAGATTTATTGAGGGTCTACCAGACATCGATAAATTGGACGGTGATAAGAAGAGACGACTGATCGTCATCGATGACTTGATGTTGGAGACGGACGAGTGGGTAAAAAAATTATTAACCAAAGGTAGTCATCACAGAGATATTAGTGTGATGTATATTGTTCAAAATCTATTCGGAAAAAAACAAGGAACATCGAACCATAAGCCTCAATACACATTATTTAGTCCTTTTCAAGAACCCGAGAGACGGAAGTCAAATTATCAATCTGGCTAAACAAATGTACCCACGACAGGTGGGGTAACTCCAAGATAGTTTTAAGGCTG
The DNA here is from genome assembly GCA_032433765.1 of Megaustenia siamemsis. Taxonomy (NCBI): domain Eukaryota; kingdom Metazoa; phylum Mollusca; class Gastropoda; order Stylommatophora; family Ariophantidae; genus Megaustenia; species Megaustenia siamemsis. The sequence goes on from JAVIAB010000051.1 coordinate 87,972,687, forward strand.
CGACAGCTTCTCCTCACGGTTATTTGGTGGTTGATCTTCATCGGGATACACCTGATAATCTTAGGTTGAGAACAAAAATAATCCCAGGGAAGAGACAAGTCGTCTAGGTGAAAAGTAGAGAATCATGTGCGATGAATCACTTAGACGGCACGGTGAAATGTTTAAATGTTTGCGCGCCGCCTTGCCGAGTGGTTTAAGAGCCATATTGAAAACAGCCTCTCCCAAACTCATTAACTTTTTGTGCGAGTGTTGTCATAACATATTAAAAGGTAATGTTAAGCTCACTCAGCGACAGAAGTTTGAGCTGCGTCAACACAAGAACAAGTTGAGACTTCTCACTAAAAATAAACCGACTCTTAAGCGACGGAAAGAGATTCTACAAACCGGAGGGTTCATAGGTGCTTTGCTCCGACCTATATTAAGTATTCTCGGGGGAGTACTAGGGGCATAACAATGGCCAAAAAAATTATTTTGATGGATCCTCGATTCCTCGAGGGTCTTAAACAGACTACTAGCACGTATACTCCGCCCGAGACGATCGGTGACAACTTTAGAGATTTAGATGATGAAATGCAACGCATCCTATTCCGCGAAGGTTTAGCACCCGCTGATAAGGCCAGAGTGTACCAACGTGCTCTGCATCTATATTTTACTAGATTGGAACAGTATAAACGACGCTTATTGGGCTCGGTCGATCTCATTCAACACAACACGTCAACAGAAAAAACACCTTCCCCACCACCACCACCATCAATCGAGGTACCACCAGAGCAGACAAAGACACCAGCAGCGGAAATCCCAAAGATAGGTAATGAAACCACTCCACCCGTAACCACAAATAAGCTGAGACCTAAAAAAAGAAAGAGAGGAATTCCAACAACAAAATGGGAACGGTGGAGAAAATATTGACACGCCATTACTTTGATCCTTCTCGTCCAGGGGCGTATAGTGGTGCACTGGCCCTGCAACACTAAACTGGGACTTAAAGAGATCAATCAATGGTTGAATCATCAGGATGCCTATACCCTTCATAAACCAATTCGTCGTAGATTCGAAAGGCGTCCTATTATAACGAGTGGACCCCAACAGCAATACCAGGCAGCCCTAACTGATTTGAGACATTTGAAAAAATACAACGATGGGTATTCCTATTTGGTTTCTTGCGTGGACGTTTTCAGTAAATTCTCGTGGTATGTACCGATACGAACCAATACAGGGAAATCCTTAGTGGAAAACCGTCGGTAAGATATTTCTCGATGGGAAACCCGCGAGTTTTCAAACGGATAAAGGGTCAGAGATTCTGAACAGAACATTTCAGAAATTCCTCGCAGTCAACAACGTTCATTTTTTCACTACACAGAACGAAGATATTAAGGCCGCCGTGGTGGAACGCTTTAATAGGACTCTGAAACAACGGATGTGGCGATATTTCACGAAATGCAATAAACTGTCTTATGTCCGAGTCCTACCCGCCCTACTTCGAAGTTATAACCATTCGTATCACAGAAGTATAAAAATGGCACCGGTCGACGTCAACGCAGACAATCAAGAACATGTATGGAACACGTTGTATAGTAACAAACGCAGCTTTAAATTTGAAAAACCCCATTATAAGGTCGGTGATCGAGTTAGACTGGACCTTGGCAGTGCCAATTTTAAAAAGGGTTATGCCTCGGCCTGGACGGAGGAACTGTTTTCCATCAGTCGAGTAAATTAAACAAACCCCGTTACATATGTATTGAAAGACTATAAGGGCGATGAGATAGAAGGGTCATTCTACACGCCAGAAATTCATAAAGTTGGAGACAAGCACGAGTACAGAATTGAGAGTATCATAACCGATCGTCGCACATCATTTGGCCGAAAAGAGAGTTTAGTTAAGTGGCTTGGGTACGATTCCTCATTCAACAGTTGGATACCGACCAAGGGCATTGTCAGATACAAAAACTAGAGATGAGAGGAGAGGAAGAAGAAGTGGAAACTTTTGGAGAGTCCGATTTGCGAGCCGTAAACTCGCGAGTGAGGAGAGAGCGAACCATGCTGTGGTCGGTGTTGGGGAAACTATTCCCCTACTTAGAGCTTGTCTTTATTTGTCAAGTGGTAGTTATATATACCGTTGTCGCGGTCTCGCTGTTCAATCTGACCACCGAAAAGCCAGATGCAAAGGACGGAAAACTGTGGATAGCCGTACTGAGCAGTTGTTTGGGTTACATGCTACCGAATCCAAACTTGGAGAGGCGATGGTGAAACAAGAAAAAAATGAGTTTTTATGTCACCCTACCCAGCAATGCATCTGTGGAACTTTTTAAGGATAATAACCCCGGCCATTTTTTCGTTTAACTCCCTCAGACCATTGACATTTCGACGCAGTGTGAGATCGCCCTGGTGGAGATACAGTTTCCGTTTAATTTGTTCAATGTAATAGAGGGCGATGTCTGAATTCGGTACGAATCTCTCGCTAACGACGATATTTGCGATGCTAGATCTCATTTAATCGTGACCCTGGAGCCGGGGTTATACAAGATACCCGATGCGTGCATCGGCGCGTTGAATGCGTTGATCGTAAAAGTGGAGGCGGAGGAGTCGAGCCTGGGTGTGAAAGCTAAAAAAATGAGATTCATTTACGCAAAGGAGGTCAATAAACCCATCTTGAAACTCTACGAAAAAGGGGTCAGTGTTACCATAAGCAACACTTTGAAAAACAAACAAACGACCTCTATATCAGACACAGCTCCCGATATCTACAGCGTGGGCGCAATGGACTTGGAAAGTGTTGCGAAAAATGTCTACGTCTACTGCGATCTCGTTTCACCCAGACAGGTCGGGGATGTGATGGTACCCCTCCTCAGGAACGTGCCTGTTCTCAACAGAAATCACACCGTGATGTTTCAGATCTACGATAAACCTCACTACATCCCACTGAGTAGATTTTCATTCGATACCGTGGAAATCCTTTTAACCAACGAACACGGCAAAACCATCCCATTCACCAATGGGACGTCGGTGCTAACGGTACACTTTCGAATGAAGAAACATCTCGATCGGGTATAATGGTGAGACACACCCCCCTTCATCGAGATGTTGAGTTATACGAAGACTTTTACTGCTGTCAGGCGGGTGATGGAATGCCCGTGTTTATAGGAGGTCGAAGTCAGAGCGGTCGGGGAATTGGTAGTTTCTTTGGGGGCATCGGGAGGGCTATTTCACCATGTTTAAAAACAGGCGGTAAGGCCTTGCTTAGAGAAGGATTGGGGACCGGTCTGCATGTCGCACAGGACGCATTAGCCGGAAAAAATGTCGGTGAAGCTTTCAAAGAACGAGCTATGCTCGGTCAGCGGTTGATACACGGGGCCGTAGACCACCTGAGTGGTAACAACCAATCAGGAAGTGGTTTATGACATAGCAGAAAACAAAGTTATGAAGGTACCTGCACCCGGAGAACCCGTTACGAAGAGGATATAACCTACAGCTAGACAGTTCCCCCTTCATTCGGCCCATTAGACGAAGACGAGGGTGGTAAAGGAAATTTTCGATTAATAATGTCCCTCATTCACCCTAAGTCCTGTGAGTGTCTTCACTCTGGTTTGGATTTATTTAGCGTTCCATCCACACAGACAGCTCTAGACTCTGGTCAATTTATTGAAATTCGTCCGATTGCAGCCTTGTCGCATGGCACACCAATAGAGTTTTTCATTTTGGGAAACAACGAGGAGTATCTAGATCTTTTCAACATGTTTTTGCATCTCATGGTCATGATCACCCTCCCGAATGGGGATAGTGTACCATCGGATGTTGAGGTAGGACCAGTCAACAATTATCTTCACAGTCTATTTTCACAAATCGTCGTATCTCTAAATGACACGTTGGTTAAACCATCGGAGAATACCTATCCTTTTAGAGCAGTGTTTGGGGCTACCCTAAACTACGGCAAGGATGCGAAAACGGGATACTTGACGGTCGCTCTGTTTTACAAAGACACAGCTGGTCATCACGATGATATGAAAGAAAATGAGGGATTTAAAACACGGCGCGCTTTGACTTCGGGTAGTAAAGAGGTTGAAATGATGGGTCGTTTGCACTCTGATGACTTTGTGCAGGATCGTTATATGTTAAACAGAGTCAATGTAAAGATCAAACTCACCCCCTCTAAGGATGTGTTCAACCTCATTGCTTCCGATAGGTATGTGGATTATAATAGTATTATCACCTACGCCGCGCTCGTGGTCAGGAAAGCTAAGCTAAACCCCGCGATTTCTCTGGTCCACGAAAAGGTTCTTTTAAGCGGGAATGTACGGTACCCAATCAAGAGGTTTATCATCAAGACATTTTCCATCGCTAGCGGGATGTTCTCCCACAGTCAAGACAATTTATTTTTGTCTCAAACACCAACCCGTATAGTGATAGGTCTGATTACAGCCAGTGCCTTTAATGGTGTTTATACCGCTAACCCGTTCAATTTTCAACACTTTGGTTTGACTTATATGAACCTGACAGTCGACGGGAAATGTATTTCCGGAAAGCCTCTAACTATGGACTTTGAACGAAATCAATATGCGAGAGCTTTCTTTGGTACAAATCTGGCCATGGGTCTGATTGCTAAAAACGCTGGGAATAACATTGATTATCGAGAGTTCAAGGACGGATTTTGTTTATTTGGTTTTGACCTCTCCTCCAGCCTACTGGACGTCTCCCATTTTGAGCTAGCCACACAAGTGGACCCTTGTCGATAGAACTCAAGTTTGCCACTTCCACAACTACTCCCCTACAAGTTATCGTCTACGTCGAGTTGGACTAAGTAATCGAGGTGTCCAAGACACGGCATTATTCTAACAGACTTCGCCGTTTGAGAGAAATAAGATGAATACGAGAGAGATTTACAACCTTTTGATGTCGGATATTTTCGTTCGACGCTGTTCCCTTTTTAGTGTCCTTCCACGAAACCACTTACCCCCACCATCAACCCAACCGCGACCGCAGCCTTTATAATAAACACCGACCCTGCCCACGAACCTGGTGAGCATTGGGTGGCCCTCTTTTACAATGGTCTCGGGGAATGTGAGTATTTCGATTCCTACGGTTTAGACTTCGGTTTAAACTCCCAGACACACGGATATTTTAAAATTTATTGAGCACAACTCACACGTTCCATTCGTCTACAACCCACGAGTGTTGCAAGATTTGTTTAGCAACACTGTGGTCTATATTGTGTTTATTATATAATTTTTAAGTGTCGTGGCGCGAAGCTTAACAGAATTCTCATGCCTTTTTCGTCGAGACAACACATTAACGACCGTATCATTTATCGTTTGCTCGCCCCGCGGTTATTTGGACTACGAGGGGTAAATGGAAGCCTAGATTCAACAACCAGACAGTAATATATTTTCAAATATGTGTTGTATTAATAATAATAATAATAGAGCTGTGAAATTTAATATAGAAAGAATTTGTTTTTATTTGACTTGATTTACCTTGAATGTGAAAGAGCGAGAGAAAGAGGAATAGAGAGAGAGAGAGAGAGAGAGAGAGAGAGAGAGAGAGAGAGAGAGAGATCGTCACTATTTAATGTTACTGTTAGCTTGTTAGCAGATTTACATTACCACCTTACTACAAAAGACGCCAACCGACACATGATGATGTTTCTAACGACGTTAAGTTAACATGTCAGCGATACTACTTCTAATAACACACCCCGTGACGACCAACCCAAGTTTTAGAACCGCTGCATGTACCAGAAAAGTAAACACTTACAACACGTGACTTGTCATGTGTTCAGTGAGACGGATAGGCTCCGGCCACATCATATACAAGACGTGCATCCTTTCGTCTATTATTTTTAATGTTCTTTCGTTTTAATATTTTAAAATAAGTTTCGTGTTTATTTTAAATGTAAATAAATTTCGCATTCATTTTAATATTCTTAAATGTAAATATCGCATTAATATTCTTAAAATTCTACTTCACTTTTTAATTGAGACCGGTCACAACATGGCGGTGCGTCATCGATCACGAGACCGGTTTTATTTTTAACGTTTCAAATTATTCTTATCGTTTTGCCTATATTTTTAATATTCTTTCATTTTAATATTTTAAAATAAGTTTCGCGTTCATTTTAATATTTTAAAATAAGTTTCCCATTAATATTCTTAAACGTATTTACCTGTCGCATATCTGTCGCCTAAGCCACCCTCGCCCGAGATAATGAACAACCGAGACGACCCGCCGATAACCGCGTCACGAGGCGGCCGAGTGACATGACCGGCGGGGCTACCTGGCGCGCGGATGACCGTCTGGGTCACATGACCGGACGGGTCACATGACCGGCGGCGCGTCACCCAACATGGCGGTCACCGGCCAAAATGGATTGCATAGCTGCACGGATTTTTGCACGAAACAAGCGCAGACACTAATTATATAGACACAATTATGCACAAAATTGCTTACGTAAATGACACAATACAAAACTAACGCCTTCCTAAGTGATTCAATGAGCATGATAAGAACAGTGGAAGCGGAGTCAGACCCAGGCAATGGGTCGAGTCATTGCAGAAGTCAACGATACGCAATCACCGTTGTCTACGTCCAAGGACATAAGGGAGTACGGGGCAATGAAAGAGCGGACTAGTGGGCTATCTGTGTCGTCGTTGAAGACGATTAACCAATGGATCAGGCAGACGCCTTCGAGATGCGGGAAGTGCACAGACTTCGACAGCCATGAGTCCAAGTCTCTCCTTCCGATTCAGAAGATGGGAGTAAAGATGGATACATCCCGAAACAAGAGGCTTAGTGTGCGCATAAGAAGTCATATCAACCAATACACAACTAAAGTCGTCAGTCGCTGGATGCTGTGAGACATGATGATAAATTTATCTGAGTACCTATGAACATGTTCGGAGTCCAATGATGATAAAGCTGAAATAACTTAATAGCTAAATATAATTTAATGCATTGTCTAGATTACAATAAATTACATTATGACAGTAGAAAGTAATTTAGGAACATTGATTTTTAGTATTCTCATTCTCGTAAAGAGTTATTGTATTATAATATTCAATTCCGTAAACAAACAAATGAAAAGACGATTAGAGGCCACAGAGATGGGATTTCTTAGAAGAATGTTGAAAGTTCCCTGGACGGCTAAAAAGCAGTGGGTTATACTGGGTTTGGGGTATGGACTACCGCTGACATAATAAATAAAAACATACATTATATTCAGAAGGCTGACATAAAGTAATATTTTCTAATGACTTCACTACATTTTAAATTACTTACTTATTTATTTTAATTATATCCGTCTTGTTTGGGACGAAAATATCTTGATGACTTTGTCACTGAGAGTTCTGTTGGGTTGGTTTCTCAGTTTTTGAGGGAATGATTTCTCTATGGACATTAATGCCAAACCAGATAAGCGTTCTTGTGTCTGAGTTGAGCGACAATAAGATTCGATTCTCTTGAGAGCAGAAAAAGTTCTTTTTACAGATGCCGATAACGTAGTTATAAATGGCTAAGGAAGTAGCTTCACTTTCACTTTGTGACGATTCTGTTTGGCTAGAGCTAAAAATAACCCATGAAACCGCATTCATCTAGCGGCAACACCCCCCTCCCCCTATATTATTTTGATTCACATTTTTTTATGTCAAGGTCGTTAATAATTGATCCGAATAGAGGAAAAATGTACCGCTGGCTCCTAGAGGTTTCAATGTAGAATAGTTATAACATTCACAAACGTTATAGTGGCCAGAGGAAAACCTTGCTTTAATAAATGTAAATCAAAGCAAATAAATCTTACGAAATGTGTAATAGAATATTCGAAAATATGTAATATAATTATTTAAAAAAATATAATAAATTATAATTTCCTTTTGTATTTCGTTAATATGTTCAGGGTACCGACGGTAGCTGCGATATCATAGAGAATACGTCACTGCTAAAAAGACCAACGGGGAAATTATCAAAGAGGCCAAAACAAAAAGAGAGCTCATAAGAAACATCAAAAAGAAAAAATCAACATTTTTCGGGCACAACATGAGAGGAGGAAAGTTGGAATACTTGGCTACAGTTGGCAAAATACAGTGAAAGAGAGATGGTGGACGACAAAGAGAGAAAATACTGGATAGATTAGTGTCATAGCATGGAAAACAGTCAACAAAAGAACTGATGCGATGCACGATGGATAGATGATTGTGGAAGGACACGATCGCCTACGCCAACCGATTATGGCACATGATGATGATGAATATTCAGTTAAGACAGAAATACTGTTTTCCTGAAACTAAACATTTTTCACAAAATTACATATCAGTAAAACTGATAAAAATATAAATAACCAGGAAGGCTGTCTCGATCAACAACATCAGGTCAGCTATCAAATAAAATGTTACAATTTCATTCAACTTGAGTCCAGTCAAAAGGCTTATATAGGATGTTTAATTTGCACCTGCCATGTTTTCTCGCTTCTCAATCTCTACAAAATAAATATGTGCCACTTTTGTGGTGAGTTTATAGTCTATTCGAGTATCGCATACCACCTTTGATCATTCAATACCTTAAATATCATATATGTATATACATGGATCGATAATATATATATATATCATATATCATATATATATATATATATATATATATATATATACATGTATATATATATATATATATACATGTATATATATATATATATATATATAATATGTATAAGATATTTAACTGTCTGGCTATCTCTCTGCCTAATTGTCTGTGTCTTTCATGTCTGTCCGCTCGTCCGTCTGCCTGTCTATCTATCTATCTTACAATTTCATTTCCATGAACCTGTCTGCCATCCATACACCAACATGAGTTTCTACCACACCATATGGCGTATAGGAAACATGCTGTTAATTTCCATATTTTTTTATGAACAGCTACATATTCTTTTATGATGGTGCATTCAGTATAAAGCCAGGCCGCCATAATATCTAAGAAAACGATTTTGGAACATATTTTCAGAGGCCATGCATGTATCAGCTCGAACAAAATTAGTCACCTTTCTGGTCAGAATCGTGCACTCCTATGACTTAGCTATGAGGTCTATATACTGAAAAGATGCAAAATCTTTTGTCAGCCACTTATACCAGTAGATATTTTTAAGGAGGAAAAAAAGAACAAATATATTGTCACAAATCTTAGATTTTATAAACATATACATGGATAAATATTTTTTTAAAGAATGTAGGATTTGTCAACAATATCGTCTTGTGTCGTGAAACAAGATAGATAGTCAAGTTAGCGTGATCATAAGACTTGAGAGCAGCAGCAGAATAAGTTTAGCAATGTATATATTTAAGTAAGGGTTCCTACCACATCTTGATTAGTTAGTGTATGGGGAATAAAATGTTACATGACCATTATTTCCCTGAACGACGGCATATTTTTTTATGTGCTCAATATCACAATATTTATAGTAATTTTTAAATTAAGAAAAAAAATTCTTTATGGTTGTTTAATATTAACTTTTAGTGAGTTCAGCTGTTGAAAATTGGTTATTTTCTTTTATACAAATTGTAATTAATTATATTTGAAAAAACTTGCCCCATTTACTTAACTGGCTCAGTGAGGCTGTGTCCACATTGATATATGAAATGTTGAGTGTTTTTCTCTGTGACTTTGCAACCATTAAGAAGAGGTTTTTTTTAGAAGCTGAAGGTCAAAGAGATGAGGGTCGAGTATATGCTATTTCTATATTATTACAACGCGGCAGTGGAAATGTAATTTATTCTGGGGGAACCACACACGAAAGAGGAGTAGGCATCATGTTAGATAGAGAAAGAAGCAAAACAGTGAAAGAATTCAGATAGAATTCTGCTAGTAAAATTGAGAGGTAGACCAATAGATATCAACATAATTCAAGCCTATGTGTAATATTGAACGGTTTCTTTGCGTACGGTGATGAAATGTAATATTCCTTGGAGTGCCACACCGGTCGTGGTGACACGTCGTATTGCTTGATCGGTGGCTGTTTCGGTCAACGTCGTCTAAATAAGTGCTCGCTCGCTGTGTTGATCTGCTGCGATTATTGCTGACAGAGACTTCATATGACTTGACTGGAACACTATGAACAGGACCATTGTCGTCCCGTTCATTCAGCGCTCTCTTCCCGTTACACACAAAGAGTGACTGTGGTCACCTCGACTAGGCTGGACACCGTCTGGTCTTTCTTCGCTTCGCCCACCGTAATTAAGTTCAGAGCGACTCAACACTTAGCTCCGCACCTGATCCTATGGACTGCACTTGTTCATCGTCCTCAGACTGGTTTATACTTCGCGTTGTGTTGTTCGGCCCAAATCCGCCAACTGGAACAATCCATTACACAGGCATACCCATTGAAGTCACACAAGACATGAATAACACAATACTTAACTATAGCTCGTTTCAAATCACTTGCCCAATTTCAAAACGCTATTACTCTCTAACCGTTTGTTAAAAACTTTTGAAATTTTCCAAATGTTATTAGAATGCAAAAGACCCTTTAAATGTATATTTAACAAATATCTTGCAGCTGCAGTTTTCTTAAAGCGGCAATATTTCTTTGATGTTTGTCAAAATTGTAAATTGTGAAGCCCTAAAGAATAGAAATTACCGTAGTTGCTGGTCTATGATTAATTTTCACTAGGTAAAGGCGTGGCCGTAATGGGGAAATAACCTAATAAGACAAAACACCAGGAGAATTATTGTCTGCTCAGTTCGAGGACGGCTTCGCCGCTGAATAAACGGAAATGGAACACACAATGCCTCGTGTTTTCTACAAGTGTCTAATTGTGTCAGAAAGCCCACGTGGAATGCGTGCAAAAACGTCAATTGTACCGTGTATGGATTTGTAATCGCTATTTTTAACTTAACATACTGTAAACATTAAGTTTTGACTACATATATGGGTCGTTATAAATTTATATAAATCAAATAAGCAACAATAATAACCAAATGTTTTTTTTTTAATGAAATTAATTCCCTGTTGGGTTCTAATCATTATAACTGTACATGCAAATTTTGAAAAAAATTACAAAAAGAGATTAAAAAGATATCGATTTTAAAAGTTGGGCACATGATTTGAAACGAGCTATAGCTTTATTTACAATGTGCTGATTATAACAAGCTATATACATGTGCTAGGCGGGATGACTACCCGCTCCAGTCTATCCATTAGGTCTAATAAAGTTTCGGCTTACTACCACCTTATGCCACCTGCTCCTGTGTTCTAAATGCTCTTAGACCGTTACACTTCCTACTATCGCCCTACTCTTACAGGTGACTTATCTAGACTTTCTCTAACTCACATCTGATCTATATCTGTGTTTGGAATCCTAAACTGGATTTCTCTCCACCACCTAGACTGGACTTGACTCCCCCCTCCCTCCCTCAGCTGCTTAAGTACCTCGTATTCCAACCAATCACAAATTAACTACGTCTCCCTCAGCCAATCAAAATCAATCTCACCATCTTAAGACAACTCATTCTAGAGTTTCTCATCATTCACTTATCGCACGAGGTTTTTCCAATCTCCACTCACCACTATCAACTGTTCCGTGCCATTCTCTCAACTCATGGCGGTTCTCAAATCTCACGTTACCTACAATGGTTCTCCCATTGTCTTTACCCGATACCCAACTACATCTATTTTCTTACATCCCCCGGCTACATATACACCAACAAGTAATAGCGAAGAAGAAGACATTGACACTTTTTACAACGAGCTAGAGATGACCATGGAACAGTGTAAATCCCAAGAAACAACTATTATATTAGGGGGTTTCAATGCAAAGGTAAGAACAGCTAACGTGCAAAATGTGACTGGGGGACATGGCCATGGAGAGATGGATGACAGTGGGATAAATTGATAGATTGGGCAAAGACACGTGAAATCATTATAGGTAACACCTGGTTCAAACAACACCCTAGGCGACTATGGTCATGATAAAGCCCAGACAAAAAAGTACACAATCACATTGATTTTATACTGGTACAGAGAAGATTCACGATGGAGTTAACATCTGTTAAAACAAGGCCAGGAGCAGATTGCAATAGTGACCATGTACTTGTAGTTGGAAAGATAAGAATAAAATTTCGGAGGACACAGAAATCAAAAAGAAATTTGGTTATTTGGTTTGGTTATTTGGTTATGGAAGGCCCCGGTATCACTGCAAACGAATTAAAATCCATAATTGCTCAACCGCCCGTGCCAGCGTAATCATCCGAATTAATATCTCATCTCCCGAACAAAGAAAGGTAACTGTAGTCCCCCATCGTGGCAGTTTCAGCACATGCCAAAAGACATAAGGCGAAACCGCGCAGAAAGTGAACACAGCAAACTGTTCCCTGTCATACGATATCATCATTCATCGTAAACAATTGGAATATCGACAAATGATCAAATCGGATGAGACACACAGCTCACGGTGTGCACAGAGCACTTAACTCAGTAGCTCCTGCAACAAACCGGACTTAAAATATGAGGAAACTGCAACAAGGAACACTTTTCATGCATAGCCTTAAATTGTTCCCGCCGCCTATCCACCAACTACCGGAAGTTCACGTCCTCTTGAAAATGATGATCGCCATGGTTTTTTTTTTATGTATAGCGCTTGATGATGTTAGGCCACCGTTTTTGACTCCAATTCCGAACATGTAGACACATAGTTAGTCGTCAGATTATCCCCGTTGCACATTAAACAACAGACCGTAAGATTAGCGTACGGCCGGTCTAGGGATAAACGATAAACCATTAGGATGACGTAGCACACAACAATGTCATAAACACAACAATTTCGCTCCCTTTAGATTCCTGATTACTCTCGTGAAAGCAACCTACGACGAACAAAACACGGTGCAAATTCCCTAAAGAGATAAAACTGCGGCTGACGAAGCAGTTTACATTAATGAGTAACATGTAAATAACTTGCGTCAAGGAATTCCAACAACGGTCATGAACAGCATCAATGTGACGTAAAGCGCAGATCAAGTCTAGACGGTGGAAGGTCGCATTCACAACACTTGATTTGTCAAAAAGGGACTGTTGCCGGCGTACGACTTCGCTTTAGCGGCGTAGATCATCCTTTCGACTTCAAAAAGAAATATCTCTCTCTCTCTCTCTCTCTCTCTCTGCGATCAAGACTCAATCAGAGTAGGATTCCAGACTCTCTCATGTAGTCAGCTGTCTGTTTAAGCGAATCGATTGCCCCATATATTTTTTCTTCCAGGGAGGTGGGCGTGGACCACATTGCTCTTCTCAGGTCTGTGTACTGGGGGCAATCCTGTAGAACATGTTTTGTAGTCATATTGTCCAGTGTACAGTGGCATAGGCTGGTTGTACCTATTTTGAATTTGGTGAACATGTGATTTCTCATTCTATTTTGGCCAGTGCGTAGGCGAAGTATGATGACTTGATCCCTCCTTGATAGTTGGTGGTATCCGTCACTCTCGTTATGCTTAGGGTGTTCTCGTTTCCATTTTTCATAGAACTGACCCTTGAGGTGCTACATAGAAGACATAAGAAAATCATTTTAAAAAATATATTATTTGAAATAGATATGCTAATAGTAGATAGACAGATGAGTGATAAGTACAGTACAATTGTACAAAATAGATGTAATGCTATTGAGAAAATATAGGACATTGAGGAACAGTGGGAAATGCTCAAATAATCGATTCAACAAACATCAAAAGAAGTAATACCAGTGATTGAAAGAATCAACAAAAAGACATGGATGGCAGAAAAAATATCAGAACTAATGGACGGAAGACGAAAACATAAGAAAGAAGAGCGGACATTAAAAATATTGCACAAAGAGATCCAAAACAAATGCAGAGAAGCAAAGGAAGGATGGTTAAAGCAGAAATGTGAAGAAATGGAAAAACAACAAAAGAAAAACTAAATTTATGCACAATGAATTAAATGAATTAACAGGAAGAAAATAAGTCAAAGTTTCAGAATGTGTAAAATCAAAGGAAGGAAATATAATAATGGGACAGGAGTAGACAATGGAAAGATGGACAGAATATATCAGTCAACTCTATGATGATGAAAGACCAGAGCTAAACAATTCCAACAAAGGACCAACAATAATGCAGAGTTAAGTGGAGGAGGCAATTCAACACATGAAAAGAGGCAAAGCTCCAGGTCCTGACAATATAACAATCGAAGAGATAAAAGCATTAGGAGAGCTGGGAGTACAAGTCATAACAAAATTACTCAATGACATATATAACACTGGACACATACCCTTAGATCTACTAAAATCTATCTTTGTAGCCATACCGAAGAAGTCAGCGTTTCATATGTTCGGATTTGGAGTCAGGGTGATATCCTAACATCATCAAGCGCTACATATTTTTTTTTAATGAAGATCATCATTTTCAGGAGGACATGACTTTCGGTCAATATGGTGGATAGGCGTCAGGAGCCATTAAAGGCTATGTCTGAAAAGTGTCAACGATCACAGCATAAATAATTTGCGATATGCGGATGACACAATTTTAATAGCAGAGACAGAGAATGAACTACAAGAAATGATAGACATAATAGTAAATGAAAGCAACAAAAAAGGTCTCAGTCTGAAGAGTAAGAAAACAGAAGTAATGATCATATCAAAGAAACAATCATCATCATCATGCAGCATAAAAATAAATAGGACAAATCTGAAACAAGTGCAACGCGTCAAACACTTGGGCACAATAATAACATCAGATGAATTATGATATTGTATGACAGGGAACAGTTTGGCTGTGTTCACTTTCTGCACGGTTTCGCCTTATGTCTTTTGGCATGTGCTGAGACTGCCACGATGGGGACTACAGTTACCTTTCTTTGTTTGGGAGATGAGATATTAACTCGGATGATTACGCTGGCACGGGCGGTTGAGCAATTATGGATTTTAATTCGTTTGCAGTGATACCGGGGCCTTCCATAACCAAATAACCAAAATAACCAAATAAAATGAGATGGAAGATGCACCACAGAAATAAAAAGCAGAATATCTCAGGCCAAAATATCATTTCAGAAAATGGAAAATGTCTTATGCAACAAATCTATGTCAATAGAAGTGAGAAAGAAAGTTCGTCGGTGCTACATTGAACCAATTCCGACATATGGAAGCGAATCATGGACAGTAGACAAACAAATGAAAAGGTGATTAGAGGCCACAGAGATGGAATTTCTCAGAAGAATGTTGAAAGTTCCCTGGACAGCTAAAAAGACCAATGAAGAAATTCTCAAAGAGGCCAACACAAAAAGGGAGCTCCTAAAAACCATTAGAAAGAAACAATCAACATTTTTTGGGCACATCATGAGAAGAGGAAAGTTGGAATACTTGGTTACAACTGGCAAAATAAAAGGAAAGAGAGAGCGCAGACGACAATGAGAGAAAATACTGGATAGTTTGGTGTCATGGCATGGAAAACAGTCAACAACAGAACTGATACGATGCACTGTGGATAGAGGATTGTGGAAGAACATGATCGCCTACGGCAACCGGTATGGCACATGATGATGATATAACCCGAGCATGCTATTTTGATGAATTATCTAGTATTTCCCTTATCTACGGTTCTTTTAAATATAAACTACATTTATTTCCTCAGAAAAGATTTTTGTTATTTGTTTTCTTTCACTCGATAGATTTATTTTAGTTCATGAGAAAATAATTCCAAATGTATTGAATGTCAGCGCATTGTGTTAAAAGTAGCAATAAATTTTGAATTAGTTCATTTTTCTTGCATTTTAACATATTTTGATTTATGATATCATATTATTCAAATATGGCAACTATTTCAGGCTTGTAAAGAGGTAGTGAAGTAAGAATCAAGATCCCAGTTAGTCTTGCGTATTAGCGACATATCCTATCAGATCTCACGGCCCAAATATCGCTGATCTGTAATGGAAAAGCAGGAACTGGTTTCCGAGTTTGTCATTATGACTTCTGCAGTTATTAACCTAGTTCAGCGATCACCTACTGCTAGCATTTAGACGTTTAGACCAGCATTGGTCAGTAACAAGACGATGCAGCGTTATTAATAACATTTTACTAAGGTAAATGTAGTACGGTCTGAGTGGTGCAAATAGACAACGTAATCCAATACCCTGGGAAGTACCAGAAATGCAGCAATACATCAGTGATCAGGATATGCAACGATAGAACTTTGTGCGCCCTGTGGCTTGGGTCGTTAAGGACAGTATTATCAGACCTCACAGACACGATGCACAAAATATTACCTACTGGAAAGAGATAAGCATAGACTGACTGTGCAAGCTTTTCTTTCTAAAACAACAAAGGACGACCAGTTTGACATTTTTAATGACTTTTTGCTGAAATTATTCGGTGCATCACACTTGCACATCGAAGATTCTACTTCGCGTAAGTAGTAGGAAACAAGGAAACCACTCTCGGATTATTATTCTTCTGCGATCATGGCTCATTCAGACTAGGATTCCGGACTCACTTATGAAGGCAGCATTCTGTTTAAGTGATTCGGTTGCTCCGTATAGTTTCTCTTCCAGGGAGGTGGTTGTGGGTCACATTGTCCTTCTCAGGTCTGTGTGCTAGGGGCAATCCTGTAGAACATGTTTAGTTGTCATGTTATCTGTTTGTGTGCCTTTTTTCATGATTCCTTTTATGTCTTCCTTAAGTTCTGGTATTTTATGTGTCGCATATCAGATGGGCTTATGGGTATCGGCATTGTTTTGGACAGTACGGTATCGCTAGTTGTCAGTTCTTTGGAGATTGCAGCGACCCGTATTTGAGAGTAGTGCCGTGTTGCGATTTGTCGTGATTTGACATGATTAGTCTAGGCAATATAAGAAGGTAGTTTGCCATTCCTTTCCTTCTTGGCAGTGACTGTAGTAGTCGGAGATCGCAGCCATTGTCTCTATACTTGAGATTCTCTGTCTGCCATCGCGGTGTGGGGACCATAATCGGCACTACTTATCGGCTGCTCCCACTACACCATTCACTACCTGCTCCAATGGCTTCACATAACCCTGATAGGGGGGCTAAACGGGAGCTCCACCTTGCCCAAGGGTGTGTCGAAGACTAGTGGAGGAAAGGAGACGTCTTACTCCTCCTTTGGTAGGGCAGAACTCTACCCCTCTAAAAAAAGGGAGCTCCTAAAAAACATCAGAAACAAACAATCAACATTTAATGGGCAAATCATGAGAAGAAGAAAGTTGGAATACTTGGTTACAACTGGTAAAATAAAAGGAAAGAGAGATCGCGGACGACAAAGAGAGAAAATACTTGATAGCTTGGTGTCATGGCATGGAAAGCAGTCCACAACAGAACTGATACGATGCACTGTAGATAGAAAATTGTGGAAGGACATGATCGCCTACGCCAACCGGCATGGTACATTATGATGATGATGACCGTGTTGTGAGTAATGAGCGAAAAATGGGTTCAGGAAAGTAATCAGCTTGCATTGGAATGTTGGTTCGGCAGCCACCTGTTGGACCAAATTTGGGTTCGTGGAGGACCTGTTGAATTGAAAAAAAGGGTTCGTGAGACACTTGTTGCGTGGAAAAGTGGTATCGTAAGGTACTTGTTGCGGGAAAAAGTGGGTTTGTGTGGCACTTATTGCACATATTGGGTTCGACCTGTTGCATAATTTGGGTTCTTTGAAGTCACTTGTTGCTGGTAATGATGCTACCTGTTGAATATTTTGGGTTTTCAGAAGCAATTTGTTGTTAGTAATGATGCCACCTGTTGAAAGTATTGAGATAAATGATTGCATATTTTGGGTTCATGGAAGCCATTTGTTACTGGTATGATTTTCAGATCACATATCTAGCCAAACAAATGTATCCGGGTCGGGTGCCGTATCTTCAATAGAGTTTTAAAGATGCACTGCTGAACCTCACGATTATTGCTCGTGGAACTTCGCCAGGATGCACCTGATCATCTGAGACTGTGCTCCACAATTTTTCCAGACGAACGACATAAGGTATACGTATCCAAGTAGAAGAAACATGAGTGCGTCTATGAAACGATATGGTGAAATAATAAGGTGCCTACATGGAGCAAACCCATTGTTGTGAAGCCCGTATTGGTAACGGTTTTTCCTGAATTAATCAGATGCATTTGCGAATGTTGCCACAATATTTAAAAATATATCGTAAACAAAGATTCTGTTTGTCTCATTGTGTGGGGCAGATGGAACATTTTTGTAGCTGGGAGCAGATGCATTAAAATACAGGAATCTGTCTTTATCTTGTGTTACAGGTCAGATCGGTCACAGATTTAATCTTAATCTTTTGATGTTTACAAAGACCCCATTCTAGGGGTCAGTAGGTTATTTTATAACTCTGTCTTCGATAAACTTTTCAAAGAATGGTGCAGATGTTTGTTTATACTTAAAAAAAGGTTGTAGCAGTGCAATTACTACAGTGTCGTTATCTGATTCTCACACAAGCAGATGCCGGTGTATTAATTTTATTTTTTTTTATCTAGAAGAACGTGTTCTCTTCTTAAAGATTTGGCCCCAGAGTAAAAGTAAAAGCACTCTGTCAAATTTTGTTTCAAATCTGAAGCACAGAGTTATCTCACTATTAAATAACGTTAAGTTATGGGTATTCTCTTGAAACAGATTCTTTTCAATAATTAAACCATGTAAGTTGCTTTAATGATTAAGAATAGAGTAAAAAGTATAGTCTCAAATATAGAGCTTATGATAGTGTTTTCTTGACATGTAAATTGTTTACAAATTTAAACGTCAAGAAACAACTATCATAGCTTTAGATTTAAGACTGAACTCTTAACTCTATCCTTGATCTAATTGAAAGTGTTTGATCTGAATGAAAATATGGAACTGCTGCTGTTAATTACTTAATGAAATAATCATATTGAAGGAATAGACCTGGAGAAAGTTTAGAACTACAACTACCTTGGATATTGAAAATCCAGTGATGAAAAATCTAAAACTGAAATTAACAAAAGAATAGAAATGAATTTTTTTTAAAATGTTAATGACATGAAAAATATAATCATCATCAAGTACCGTGCCTACTGGCGCATGTGATCATGTCTCTCCAGAACTTTCGATCTCGGCAGATATTTATCATTTCTGTTGTTGACCTTCTGCCAAGCCATTCTCTTAAGCTGTCTGTTATTTTTTCTCTTTGCTTCCCTCTATCTCTTCGTCCCTCAATTTTCCCATTTGTTACAATATATTCCAGTTGTTCTCTTCTCATTACATGGCCAAAAAATGATGATTGTCTCTTCCTAATATTGGAAATTAGTTCTCTTTTTTGTTTTGACCTCTTTCAGAACTTTTTCATTACTCTTCTTAGCTGTGCATGGCACTCTCAACATTCTTCTGTAAAACCACATTTCTACAGACTCCAGTGATTTTCTTGTCTGTTGTCCTATTGTCCATGATTCGCATCCAAATGTCAAGACTGGCTCTATTTAACATTTAAGAACTCTTTTTCTTGTTTAAAATGTGGCGATTCATGATTGTACAAAAAAATTACGACAGTGGTTTTCTGTCGCCTTCCGTCGGTTTGTTTACGGTTGGCTCCGCTAGCCTTTGACTAAAAAGTCTCACCACAAGGCAGTGGGGTTGTTTTATTTCGGGGTACACTCCCTTAGCCTTTTACTCTCCCGAGCTTACCTACAAGGCAGCAGGGCAGCCACAGGTTGTACTGTTTACTGCATACAGTAGCAGGTAAAATTACCTGACCTGACAATAATGAAAAATATACTAAAATCAAAATAAATAACAGGGCCAAAACTGAGAAAAGCAAAATGTTTTATCTTCTCAATATCCCTCTGTGATGCAGAAACATGGACATTAGACAAGAAAATAGACATACTATACCCAATGATGGAAATTCCAAAATTGAAATAAACAAAAAAAGAGGAATTGTAAAAATTAATTTTAATGCCATAAAAAATCATCTTCATCGAGTGCCGTCTCCGGATCGAAAGTTGGCTACCATGGAGCGCCATTTTCCTCTGTCTCGTGCTTTGATGGTACAGGTTGCCATAGGCTGACGTGTCAATCTTTTGATATTACTCGTCTATGTTAGTCTTGGTCTGCCTCTGCCTCTTTTACGTTGTATTTTCCCCTCCAGGATTACTTTTAGTAGGCTGTTGTGTCTTTTAACATGGCCCAAAAATCGCATTTGTCTTGTTTGAATCGTGCTTAGTAGTTCTCTTTTCATTTTTAGTTGTTTTAAGACTTCATCGTTTGTTTTCTTTTCCTTCCATTCAATTCTACCTATTCTTCTATATATCCACATTTCAAAGGCTTCAATTCTCTGTTCTGTTTTCTTGCCCATGTTTCTGCACCATATAGGAATATTGAGAAGATGTAACATTTTGCCATTCTTAGTTTTAGCCCAGGTGTTAAGTGTTTTGATGTTAGTATGTTCTTCACGACATTAAAATTACTTTTTGCCATTCCTATTCTTTTGCTTATTTCAGTTTTACATTTTCGTCACTGGTTATAGTATGTCCTAGGTAGTTGTAGTTCTGAACTGTCTGCAGGTCTATTCCTTCAACATATTCTATTCAACATAGTCTATTCCTTCCCATAAAAAATACACTAACAAAAAACAATAATAACACGGCTAAAACTAAGAAGAGAAAAATGTTATAGTTTCTCAACATTCCTCTATGGAGCAGGAAAATTCACAAACATTATACAAGAAAACAGAAAAGAAAAACTGAAGCAGTTGAAATGTGGACATAAAGAAAAGAGCAGTTCAGAACTACAACTACCTTGGACATATAAAAGCAATTGATGGATGTGCAAAACCGAAATAAGCAAAAGAATAGGAATGGCAAAAAGTAATATTAATGGTATGAAAAGTATACTAACGTCAAAACAACTTGGCATACTATAACCAGTGATACAAAATTGAAAAAGAGTTAGGGTTAGGTTAGTAGGAAAGAGAGTTAGAAAAAGAGTAAGAGGAAAGAGAGTTAGGGACGATTTTATATTTCACTTTGTCATTCCATTGAGCAAAAGTATTGATCTACTTTGTCGCACACTGTTGCCTAAATTATAGATAGTATTTAAGATAATATTTTAAAATGTTGCCCTCGTGTGTTTTTCAAATTTTTCTTTTTATTTCATTGACCAAAAATATTGATCTACTTTGTCGCACACTATTGTCTTATATATATATATTATATCATCATCATAAAGTACCTGGCCTAGTGGCGTAGGTGATCATGTCTCTCCATAGCTTTCGATTACGGCAGCTATTTATCATTTCTGTTGTTGACGTTCTGCCACAGCCATTCTCTTAAGCTGTCTGTTATTTTTTCTCTTTGCTTCCCTCTATCCCTTCGTCCCTCAATTTTTCCAGTTGTTACAATATATTCCAGTTGTTCTCTTCTCATTACATGGCCAAAAAATGATGAGCGTCTCTTCCTAATTTTGGAAATTAGCTCTCTTTTTGCTTTGACTTCTCTCAGAAAATCTTCATTACTCTTCATAGCTGTCCATGGACAGCTTTGACGGTTGTATTCTCAACATTCTTCTGTAAAACCACATTTCTACAGACTCCAGTGATTTTCTTGTCTGTTGTCCTATTGTCCATGACTCGCATCCATATGTTAAGACTGGCTCAACGTAACATTTAAGAACTCTTTTTCTTTTTCTATTGTCAAAAATGGATTGCATAGTATTTTCCTCATCTTTTGTAAAGCTGCTTTTGCCTGAGCCATTCTGCATCTCACCTCTTTTGTACATATTCCGTCTGAGGTTAACAAAGTTCTCAAATATTTAAATTCATTTACCTATTTTAATAGGGGTGTCCGGTTAGCGCAATCGATAGGCGGTTGGCTTACCACGGCAACAGCCGGGGTTCGTACCCTGGCGAGGACACCTGGGTTTTACTAATTCCCTAAAAATTAGTGGGAGCCGAGATAGCTCAGTGGTTAGTGAACTGGACTACTACGGACAAGGGGTAGGGTTCGATCCTAACCGACGGCTCCGGGTTCACCCAGCCTTAAATGGGTACCGGATTTTTTCTGGGAAAGTAAAGCAGCACGGGCTGCTGAAGGTCTGTAAAACATAGGTCTCATGTGCTGAAGGTCTGTAAAATATAGGTCTGTAAAATATAACACTATATTTCCCTATACGCCACTTGGCGTGACGGGGAACTTTACTTTACTTTTTTTTTTTACTATTTTAATATTGTTCCACTTGTCCTTATTTTGCACTGAGGTGAAGTCTTTTTCTTTGTTGTTACCATTACTTCTGTCTTTTTGCTATTAAGGCTGAGTCCTTTATATTTGCTTTCTTTCACTATAATGTCCAACATTTCTTGTAACTCATTTTCACTCTTAGCGATTAATACTGTATCATCAGCATACCTTAGATTATTTATATTATGACCTCCAATTGTTATTCCAGGCATGCCCCATGGATCTTAAAATAATCTCACTATAAATATTAAACACATCTGCTGACATCACACAACCTTGTCTAACACCCTGTTTTATTTGTTGAAACATTCCCAATTGGTTCCCAGTTCTTATGGCCGCTGTTTGTTGCCAGTACATGTTCTTTATTATTCTTTGCTGACTATGTTTATGCTTTCTAAAATGTTGATTATTTCTTGGTGCTTTACTTTGTCAAATGCCTTGGTGTTATCTATGAAACATAGGTATAGATCTGTTTTCACCTCTATGGCTCTTTCTACTAAAGATCTTATGATGTAAATGGCATTGCTTGTTCCTTTATCTCTAACAAAATCACACTGTTCATCGCTAATTTCTGGACTGATTTTGTTTTGTACTCTTCGCTTGATAATTCTTAGTAATATCTTAGTCATATGACTCATAAGGCTTATTGTGCGATGATCATCGCATTCAATCGCACCCAATTTCTTTGGTAGGGCTGTGAATATTGATTTGAGCATGTCGTCTGGTATATATTCGCTGTTGTAGATATCATTCAATATTTGTGTTATTATTTCTATTCCAAAATCACCCATGGCTTCAATCTCTTCTTTAGTTATATTATCTGGTCCAGGAGCTTTGCCTGCTTTCATATTGCACAAGGCGTCTTCCACTTCTTCTCTGAGTATTTCTGGTTCTTCTCCATTATCCTTAATATTTACTTCCGTTCGTTCATCATTATAAACATCCTTAATGTATTCTGTCCATCGTTCCCTTATGTTTTCTTGATCAATCAACATTTCTCCTTTCTTTGATCTTAAACATCCAGTTTTTGATTGCGTTTTTCTTCCTGTTAATTCCTCAATTTGTTTGTATATAGCTTTAGCATCTCCTTTTTGTTGCAATTCGATCTCTTTGCATCTCTCTTTTAGCCATGCTTCTTTTGCTTCATTGCATTTTACTACAATTTCTTTATTTAATCTCTTATACTCTACTTTATTTTCTTTATTTCTTCTTCTTGTATCCATTAGCTGCAAAATATCATCTGTTATCCATTTCTTTCTTGAATTTGTCCTCACTGGTGGTATGAACTCTTTTGATGTTTGTTGAATTGACTCTTTTAGCATTTACCACTGTTCATCAATGCTTTGTATCTTCTCTATTTCATTGTACCGGTTCTGAATTGTGATTTTATATTTGTCTTGCAGCTTCTTGTCTGATTTTAGTAAATCTAAATTTAACTATATATATATATATATATATATATATATATATATATATATATATATATATATACACACTAACATTAAGTTATTTCTCCCACTTGTATTTTTTTCAAATTTGCCATTTTTATTTCATTGAGAAAAAATATTGACTTACATTGTGGCGCACTTTTACCTATTTAAAAGATATTATATAAGGCATCATTAAGAAATTTTACCCTCTTGTGTTTTTTAAAAATTACCTTTTTTCGATTGAGCATAAATATTGAACTAGTTTGTCGCAAATTTGTGCCTAATTTATAGATGTTATGTACGGCAACAATAAGAAATTGTACCTCTTGTGTTTTTTTTCTTCTTCAAATTTGACTTTTTATTCGATTTAGCAAAAATATTGACCTACTTTGCCGCACACTTTTGCCTAAATTATAGATAACTTTAAGAATTGTTACCCTCTTGTGTTTTTCAAATTTGCTTTTTTTATTCTATTTATCAAAAATATTGACCTAGTTTGCCGAAAACTTCTCTCTAATTTATATATAATATAAAAAGGTATACACAATAAAGGTAGACACACAATAAAGAATTGTTGCCCTCTTGTGTTTTTTTTATTTACCTTTTTATTCCTCTAACCAGGGGTTTTGGAGTTACCTATCAGAAGTATAACCTTTATCCAAGCTCTAACCCTCTTATTCATTTTTTCTATCTCTTTTAATCTTAACCCTAATCAATTCTTTATCTTTAATCTCTAAATCTAACTCACTGATTCTTAACTATAGTCCTGAAATTTTTTCTCTGATTCTTATTCTTTATCCTACCTTTAACTTATAACAATAACCCTTTTCTTTAAGTTCTAGCTCCAACTCTACCCCTAACTCATTGATTCTTAACCCAAACCTTGACATAAGCTCTAATACTGACCATTTTCGTTAAGTTCCAACATTAACCCTAACCCTCACCCTAATCAAAATCCTAACCCATAACACTACTTCAAAGCCTAAACCTAACCATTACCACTGCTCCAAAACCTAACCCTACCCCTAACACTAATGCAAACCCTTTCCACTAACCTCTAACACTAACCCTAAACTCTCACCCTAATCAAAATTCTAACCCTAACCCATAACACTACTTCAAAGCCTAAACCTAACCATTACCACTGCTCCAAAACCTAACACTAATGCAAACCCTTTCCTTAACCTCTAACACTAACCCTAAACTCTCACCCTAATCAAAATCCTAACCCTAACCCTTAGTTCTACTCTTAAACATAAACCTAACCATTATCACTACTCCAAAACCTAACCTTAATCCTACCCCTAACTCTAATACTAATCCCTTTCCCCAATCTCTAACATTAACCCTAACTCTCACTTTTATCAAACTCCCCACCCTAACCATTATCACTACTCAAAAAGTCTAACCATAACTAGCTGCTTCTTTTTTCTAACCCTCAACATAACCCATTATTACTAGTCCAAAACCTAAGCCTAACCCTTATTACTACTTCAAAATCTAATCATAACCCTTATTACTACTCCAAAACCTAACACTAACTCACTGATTTTTTGTTTTTAACCCTCTTGCTGATTTGTTTTTCCTAACCGTAAACTTATTGTTTTTTCCGTGTTTTTTTTTTTTAGTTATTTTTAGGATGCCTTTCAAATATCCTTAATAAAATCATTGAGTTGGTAAACGCTGAGCTGCCTTGTCGCGGATGTTAAGAAGCGCTGGCAAACCAGAAGGGACATTTTTGGGTTGCCTTATTCATCTCCTGTTTCCAAGATAGTTTGATGTCAAATGTAACTCCGAGATATGTAGCTTGTATGTCTTCTTTCACAAGCTCATTGTTTATGTAGATGGCTCCTCTTTTTGTTTTGGGGAGAGATTGAAAAGTAGTACTACATTTGTCTGTATTGATGCTGATACACCATCTATTTCTCCATGACTTCAGTGCATTCATAGCTCTCTACAACAAATTGGAGGCCTCTGTTGCACACTCCCCTGTGCACCACATTACCAAGTCATCTGCATACAATGCCACTTTTATACCATGTGGTAGTTCAGTAACTATAGCTCGTTTCAAATCACGTGCCCAACTTCAAAACGCTATTACTCAGTAACCGTTTGTTAAAAACTGTTGAAATTTTCCAAATGTTATTAGAATGCAAAAGACCCTTTAAATGTATATTTAACAAATATCTTGCAGCTGCAGTTTTCTTAAAGCGGCGAATTTCTTTGATGTTTGTCAAAATTGTAAATTGTGAACCCCTTAATAATAGAAATTACCGTAGTTGCTGGTCAATGATTAATTTTCACTAGGTAAAGGCGTGGCCGTAATGGGGAAATAACCTAATAAGACAAAACACCAGGAGAATTATTGTCTTCTCAGTTCGAGGACGGACGATAATATCAAGGTATACCTGTATGTCCAATTTTCATAGTTGTGTGGTCCTGATAAGGACCGTTTGTTGAACTAATTTAAGGTAATATAGGGGCCAACATTGTGGGGGCTATATACTTTCATTCTGAATCAGACGAGTCTAAAAGATTAATAACTGTTTGGAGTTGAACATTCCACAAACCATCATTTTTCCAATATTCCTCTTCCTGTTTTAAGACGTGGTCTTCACATTTAGCCCAATAATCTTTGTCTATATTTAATAAAGCGAGATTAGCAAGAGTCTTTACATCGCATATTTTGAATGTTGTATTTTCATCTGCCACTTGTCCTTTTAATTTTGCCCAGATTAGTTTTATTGGATTTAAATGAGCATGGTAAGGTGGCAGCCTCAAACTTATATGACCGTGCTCTTGGATAATCTTATCTATTTGAAAAATCTTTGTCCTTTGTTTTTGCTTTACTAGAGATAGTAATTCAGGTTTTAAGTACATGTTATTAAGTTGTATGTGCTCCTTTGTGAGCCATATCTTAATAGCATCTTTTGTACTGGATGACGTCGGGACTTTATCTTCAAGTGCAACAATGTTGTGGTACGCTGCATTGTACATTATTAGGCAAGATGGTCGATCTAGTGATGGGAGAACAGAATTTTCAATCCAATGTCTAAATGTGTGACCATTCATCTCAGAGTGATAATCCCGATTGTCTATGGATTTTGAAAGAAAAATGAGCTCTGCATTCTGTATTAGTCCATGTTGTCGACTACCTGCATGAGCAATTATCAAGCGCTGTCCTTTGCTGCTAGGTATTAATCTCTTAATCTTTCCATCTGATGACTGCCATTCCCTTTGGTTAGTGTGGTGAGCATTGATCCATGTTTCATCCAAGTACACAATATCATAACCTTGCTTGCGCACCTCTTTTACTTCACGTAAGTACTTGCTTCTCATGACTACTATATGTGGCTTCTCACAGATGATGTTTCGTCCATTGGAATACTTTCTGAATGTAAAGCCTGCAGCTCTCACATTCCTCCATAATGTAGACTTTGATATTTCAATACTGTTGTTCTTTTTCAGCGATACTTTTAATTTTCTTATTGTAACAGTTTCATTCATACCCAACATTTTGCGAATTTCACTTCTAATAAGTTCACTGTCGAAATTATCCAACATTTTTGCTCTTCCTTGTGATTTTGTATATTTTGAACATTGACGGTCACGTGCTTGAATCCAGCGATTAAATGACCGTTTAGATAAATCCAAAATGTGTCTTGTTCTATTCTCAGGGTTTACTAAAGAATGAAATAATCTTCCTCGTTTAGCCTCTTTGCAAAAATAGTCATACATTTTTATTGCGATGTTTTGTAAACTGCAGAATTTCATTTTAAGACTCATGATAAATGTTATCGTTCCACGTATGAATGAACGGAAATGGAACACACAATTTCTCGTGTTTTTTTTAAAGTGTCTAATTGTGTCAAAAAACCACTGTAAAAGCGTGCAAAAATAGTCAATTTTCGGTGTATGGATTTTTACTCGCTATTTTTAACTTAAAATACTGTAAACATTAAGTTTTGACTACATCAATGGGTCGTTATAAATTTATATAAATCAAATAAGCAACAATAATAACCAAATGTTTTTTTTAATTTAATTAATTCCCTGTTGGGTTCTAATCATTATAACTTTACCTGCAAATTTTGAACAACTTACAACAAGCGGTTAAAAAGCTATCGATTTTAAAAGTTGGGCACGAGTTATGAAACAAGCTATAGGTCATTGATGTAGACTAGAGAAAGTGTTGGAGATAGTGCTCCTCCCTGTGGGACGCCCTGGCACAGTAAGACCTTCTTACTCTTAAGACCACCCAGTTGCACTCTGGCTCTCCTGTTATATAGATATGCTTTGACCCATTTGTACATCCTGTCATTTACTACGTAATTTCTCAGTTTCTTCAAAAGCCCTTCCTTCCATGCCTTATCAAATACTTTCTTTAGGTCTATCCATGCTGCTAGTACTAGTTTCTTTTCTCGAAACGCATCCGCAATTTCCTGGGAAAGATAGGTTGCCTGATCTGTGGTAGAGTAACACTGTCTAAAGCCTCCTTGCTGTGGGAAAAGGAGGATTTCACTTTCAAGAAACCAATGCAGTTTGAGATTGATTATACGTTCCATTATTTTACACAAACAGCTTGTAAGGCTGATTGGTATATAGCTGGGTGTCGTTAAACAATCTATTCGCGGCTTTAGTAATGGTAAAATAATTGCTATTCATTATTCATGATTGTACAACGAAGTTACGACAGTGGCTTTCTGCTGCCTTCCGTCGGTTTGTTTACGATTGGCTCCGCTAGCCTTTGACTAAAAAGTCTTACCCACAAGGAAGTGGGGTTGTTTTACTTAGGGGTATCCTCCCTTAGCCTTTTACTCCCTCGAGCTTACCTGGAAAATAAAAATTTTGGCTCAGGCAAAAGCAGCTTTCCAAAAAATGAGGAAGATACTGTGCATTCCATTTCTGACAATAGAAACAAGAAAAAGAGTTCTTAAATGTTATGTAGAGCCATTCTTAACATATGGATGCGAATCATGGACAATAGGACAACAGACAAGAAAATCACTGGAATCTGTAGAAATGTGGTTTTACAGAAGAATGTTGAGAGTACCATGGACAGCTAAGAAGAGTAATGAAGATGTTTGGAGAGGTCAAAGCAAAAAGAGAGCTAATTTCCAATATTACGAAGAATCAATCATCATTTGCATTTTTTGGCTATGTAATGAGAAAAGAACAACTGAAATATATTGTAACAACTGGAAAAATTGAGGGACGAAGAGATAGAGTGATGCAAAGAGAAAAAAATAACAGACAGCTTAAGAGAATGGCTTGGCAGAAGGTCAACAACAGAAATGAAAAAAAGCTGCCGAGATCGAAAGTTATGGAGAGACATGATCACCTACGCCAGTAGTTCCGGTACTTGATGATGATGATGGTGATATACACTTCAAGCTGACATGCATTGATGTTGTCCTTCACAATTGTCAACATTATGCCCTCTTGTCTGTTTTTTTTCCCTGTCAGTTCGGTAACACTGCTATCCATTAATCTTCAAAGCTATGTCGTTGTTTAGATGGGTTTCCTGCAAACAGCATATGCTTACTTGCTCTTCATGCAGGATATTTTCTAACTCTATCTTTTTACTGTACACATTTCTTTTTATGCTGATGCCTTCAGCATTCCAGTGCATTATTTTGAGAGGTCTTAGTTTGTATTAGCGAGTAGCTCTATTTTCTCGCCCCCTGACTCCACGGAGCGATTGAGAAGGACATCCAATAATAGTTGTTGTGCCCTTTCGAGGCTGAGGGCCCGGCACTGCACCTAACAAGCCTATATAATAGACATACTTCCCATTGGCGTGAGTGCGTGGCATCCTGATTGCTGTAGTGCGCCTTTTAGATTAGATTTGTCCGTCGCAAAGGTTTAAATAGAAAAAAATATGAAATCAACAGACTGTCGCAATGCAATATTTTTTTTTAAATATTATTTTCACTTGGCTATATAGGATATATAGATAAAATAGTAAAAGTTGCCAGAGATAACTTTTTTGTCTAATAAATGTTGGAATTAATATGGGTAATTATGTAAATGATGATGATGATGATGGATGGTTGATTAATTATCGCCGTGGGTTAATTGGATAACATATTTGTATGCGAGTGGGAGTAGACAATTGATGAGTTATTGATAATGAAATTTGAGTAAAGAGATATATGTTCGGATTCAGGATAGTGTGTGTACAAGGGTGGGGTATGTAGTTATCACAGAACGACTATTTTGTCGGATAAAGCTATCTGTAGTCGAAGGTTGAGGTTGTGTAATTATAGCATTGATAAGTCATCGATGTCTTCTTATTAAAGAGTTATTCTCTATGTTGGTAAAGACTGTCTATAATAGAAGTCGATGGGTATAATTCGCCACCTCTTTTTAACTGTTTTAAGCGTTATGCAGGTTACAATAATATATATATATATACAAACATATAAGTAAATAAAAAAGACGAGTATGTTTTTAGCTTTAAAAACAATTATTTTTTTTAATTTACAAACGAAACTTGCATATAAACATATATACAAAAATATGATCATATCACATTATTTTGTATATTTCTATATAAACAAGCACAATGTTTTACATAGTGAATATAAACAATCAAAAACAATAAACATAAACTAATAGGCTAAGTGCTACCATTGTTATCATGTATTATTTGTTTATGTAAAAACGGATAGCGAATCTATGTGTTG
The DNA here is from genome assembly GCA_032433765.1 of Megaustenia siamemsis. Taxonomy (NCBI): domain Eukaryota; kingdom Metazoa; phylum Mollusca; class Gastropoda; order Stylommatophora; family Ariophantidae; genus Megaustenia; species Megaustenia siamemsis. The sequence continues at coordinate 88,002,984 of JAVIAB010000051.1, forward strand.
TTTATGTGTAAATGATACGTCTAATATTTGTCTTCTAACAAAATCCGCTGGTTATTTCTGAGGCCTAAATATAAACTATCAATATCCATTAAAAATATTTTGAAGTGTGATCTATCTACATACTTATCTAGAAAATGTTACATTCGTAATTTTGGGTGCTGGTAGGCAAAAAGGCCAATTTGTAACGGTAAATCAAAACTTATTTTATTGCTACGCATCTCCACTTCGAAAATGTTAAGCGTTGTTAATTCTACCGTTGTTTTTCTTTCAAAACGAGAATTATTTACTGGTTTCAAAGTATCATCAACCTTAAGGTAGGACACGCCTACAGGTCTAGTCTTGTTGGTTAACGTTTTACTGTAAGCAGCGTTATCTAATAATTTCATTGTCTCGCTCAAAATTCAATGTATGTCGTCTTATCTCCCTGTCAACGGGCGTTAGTTACAGTGTCCCCAAAAGTTTAAAAACGCGAAACAGATTGATATTCTATAACCTGGTATATTTCTGTCACTTTCATTCCATGTATTAGATATCATTTTAAAGAGAGGTAGCTAAAATGACTTTTCTCCTATGTAATACCTATATTGACTCGCGTAATCTCGATATTTAGACAAAGATAGGCAGCATCTAAAAATGTTCTTTCGAATGAACTGGTATAATTATATCACATTCAATCGCTCCAAAACATGTCTTGTCTAATACCGACTCACTTCAGGAGATGCAAAGATATAACGAAATATTAATGGCTAATCGATAATATGATTGTTCATTTGGCAGGTAAACAATATATAATAATAGGGTTTATATAGAGGGAACTAACATGTATTAGGTGATCTCTGTCTTTGTCTAGTATTTGTAGGTGTCTTTATAACTAATAATTTCCATGGCAATGATAGATAAATAGCTCATTTTGCTCGTTGATATGGTATTATTATACTAGAAAATATAATAGCACTATATAAAAACAGTCAAAGTGCCGTCAGAACATCGGAAGGTCTGTCAGAATGGTTTCAGGTTACAACAGGAGTAAGACAAGGATGTGTCCTCTCACCACTCCTCTTCATCATATATATGGACAAAATAAATCAGGAAACAACCAACAAGGACAAATCAAATAATAACATACAGGTAGAAAACTCCAACATCAATGAGCTACTCTTCGCAGATGACCAATGCCTAATATACGAGGATGAAAACCTGCTACAACAGCATTTAACATCTCTAGATAAAAGCTGCACAAACTACAGTATGAAAATTAACACAGCAAAAACAGAGGCTATAAGAATAAGCAAATTAAGACACCCATTAAACATCAAGATCAAAGACAAAGAAATAAAACAAGTAGAGGAATTCAAGTATTTAGGCACAATGTTCACAGAAGATGGAAAACTAGACAGAGAAATTGACATGAGAATACAAAAAGCAAATGCTGTCACATACCAGCTTTCACCATTGTTAAGACATCCAAACATTTCTATGCCAGCTAAACAACAAATGATAAATAGCATCTTCATACCAACTTTGTGCTATGAAAGTCAAACATGGACCCTTTCTAAATCACATTTAAGAAAGATCAATACATGTGAGATGCGATGCTTGAGAAAAGTAACAAACAACACAAGAAGAGATAGAATACCAAATGAAACCATAAGAAAAATGGTAGGAACAAAACCCTGCCAAGAATATATAGAACAACAACAACTTAAATGGTTTGGCCACCTGGTCAGAATGAATCCTCACCTATCACCATCAAGGGCGTTCTTCTCGAGAATGCATGGAAAAAGACCAAGAGGAAGACCCAGAAGAAGATGGATAGATGCAGTGACAGAGACATGTAACAACAAAGGAAAATCACTAATTCAGACAATTCGAGCAGCACAAGAACGACAAATGATATAAACCACGACACCTTTTAGGTATCAGTGAAAGAGAAAACAGGAAGAAGAAGAAGATATGGTATTGTTTTATTATAGAGATATTGTTTCGTCATTACTGAATGTTTACTGTGTTGATAATGGGTGTCTATAGTAGAAGATGAGTTGGGCGGCCATTAAACATTTATTAATGAAAAATTAAATCGGTAGTGTGACAACCTACTTTTATGTTTTTTTCAGTCGGGACACATGGGATATGATCCTTTTGTAGTTGTCGTTGGTGTTTCGGCTGAAGTTATTAACAATGCTAAACTTACGAGAGTTTGTGATGTAGCAAATTTCGTAACTGGTGGAGATGAAGTTGTCGATGAGAGAATCGGGTGAATTCATTCTGTTGTTAGTGTTGCTACCGATGTTGCGACAGATGGTATTGTTATTGATGTTAAAGTCGATAGTTTGTGGTGGTGTGAATGACATTATTGCTGGTGATAAAGGAGCTGAGATAACATCCAAGCTTGTTTTATATGAACATTTTTTGCAATGGGTGTCTGGTGTTGAACACAAAAGTGCTTACTCAAGTATGATTCTCGACGGTGATATCTACCAAAGTGATGGTTGATAATGCCGCTTTCCAAGACGAATGCTTTCATACACAACTATATTAACAAAGGTTATAACCAATCTTGTCTTCCCAATTACTTCTGATACAGTCTATGATCTAGAACAGGGATGGCAAACCCTACGTCAGCAGGCCAAGTAATCGCCCGTCAAGACATTTTGATTGGCCAGCCGATAGCTCAAGATCCGATGCCAACCTGTTTATCACTATCAAACTGTGCAAAACATGTAAGCCAATTTTCAAATAAAAACATCCTTCTGTAAAGGCGTCGTATGCCGCCGTTAGTTTACCGTGGTTACTGGTCTCCGAAAATTTCCATAAGATACATCAAATGATAGGCCTAGCCTCGGTTTTAAATGCTCAGGAAATACATCTAATGTTGACCTTCCATTTGAGCCACGCTAGACATTTCTAGATCTAGTCGTAACTGAGATATAACAATGTTAAAATTGATAATCCTTCACCATCTGTCAATTTTACATCGAATTAATCAAAATTTCGTTTATTATTAATCTTTCTATTTCTTATTTCGTAATTTACAGTGAATGTATGGTGTAGTTTGTTAGCAATAATATTTCTAGCAACAGATGGCGAATTCTTACCTCTTCGCTTCTAAATAATTGTCGATACATTATTTTTTCTTTATGAGGTTGGTACACTATTGCAGCTTCTGTTGCGCTGTGCTGACAGTTAGTGTTAGTTAAGATAGTTTTAAACAAGCATGATTTGTTAAACAGAAACAGTGAATGTGAAGTGGGTGTCCGAGCATTTAATGAAAAATGCAAAGAACAGTTTTTCTTTACAATGGGAAGTGTTTCGAAATAGATTTGTTTGATCTGTTCAACGACAGTGGCAGTTCCTAAAAATACAACCTGGAAAAGCATTTCCAACAAACACATGATGCATTCAACAAATCATATCCTCCTGTCTCTGCTATAAAAACTGCCTACATCTCAAAGAAAAAGAAAAGAAAAGACTTGCAAAACTTATTTGTTAAAAAAGTGAAGAAATTAAAAAACATGGTGAAGCCTTCTCACGAAATATCGATTCTTCTCGCTATTAAGAAAAAGCGTTTTCATAGGGTAAGATTATTAAGGAAAGCATATCCATTTTTGCAGAAAATGCTGGTGATACCAATATCAAACGAATGGCAGAAAATATTTCCCTATCACGAAATACAATTATGAGGCGCTGTATTTAGATCGGAAGTTGCTTTCTCTCTACATCGTTCATCAGGAAACTGTGTGTGCTAAAGACATTACATTTCAATGCGTCATAGAACCTGTTCTGCGTTGCGTTAATGAGTCGGATACGCGCCCTCAATCGAAGAGAATTTAGAGACCTTTTTGAAGATAAATAAGAAGAAATAAAGGAATATGATGAACTCTTAATTCACATCACATGTGGATTTCTAGTGGAGACATGCAGTTGCTTTTTTTCAAATTAAAGGATCAAGTTATTTCATTTTTTTAACCAAAAACTGTTTTGCCTTTTGAGTGTTGTTTACTTAAAAATCAATGAGTGGCTTTGTGATTTGGCATTTTGTGTTGATATGTCACATCATTTGAATATTCTTAACAAGAGGTTACAAGGAAAAAACTCTTTGTTTCCATCCATGTCCGATGAAGTCAACACTTTTAAAATGAAAACCTTAAATTGTTTTGTAACAGCTTGGCACAGTGCAAAATTAATCATTTTCCAAGCACATGTTAAGTAAATGCAGGGACTTTATCATGGATTATTTAAAATACAAAGCTGCAGTTACAGTTTTGAGCGACGCATTCTCAACTCGATTTTCCTCTTTCAAATCTGAAAAGAGTAACATCGATTTATTCATAAACGCAATTTGTATTTCAGAGTATGAGATTCATAAATACTCCCCATTCTTGCAAATGGAAATAATAGAAATCCAAAAGTATTCAGGACTTTGTACTAAATTTAATGAACGTTGCGGATCAACCACTTTTCCTAATTTGATCGAATTATGGAAGTATGTCCCTTTGGACCGGTTTCCTGAAATTCACGATTTTGCTCTAAGGCTCGTGTGCAGATTTGGCTCCACATGCATTTGTGAGCAAACTTTTTCTGCAATGAGTGTTATTAACAATAAATTACGTTCAACTATTACAGATACACCTTGCCTATATACTTTATCTGTGCACATAAAAAATTACACCTAATATCGAGGTCTTGTTAAATGAAAAGCAAGTTCAAAAATCACATTAAATTAACATTACAGAAGTAGTGAGACAAGAGATTTAACACATATGACCTAACAAAGACAAAGAGTAGGGATGACCCTACAACGTCCAGTACCCTATTAGTTCAAGAGTTATATGGAGACTGCGGCAAGATGCGGCAATTTGGCTTGCCGCAATTATATATATATATATATATATATATATATATATATACGTGTGTGTGTGTGTGTGTGTGTGTAAAAGTGGATTTGCACGCCAAAATAGGTAGAGACGGAATTAGTGCAGTGCAGTGCGAAAGGAGAGAAAAGTGACGTAAAATATGATGACGTGGGTTTTTAAGGAATTCATTGTTTCTTGTGCAGTTGGTGGGAGTTCGTTTGAGTTGGACAGTGGGAGTGCATCAAGGTAGGAGATCGAGCGGGACAGTGTGTACTCATCTCACCTAGTTTGTTTCGTCCCAGCTAGGACGGGACCTCGTGCTGTGGAACTCTTGCTGCAAGGGAAGAAGTAACCAATTATATTCTCATTATCAATCTACAAACATCAGCACTGGTATGTTGCTCAACAATGAGCAGATTTAACTGTGTGGAGTCTGATCCAGTCTACAGTTATGTACGGTCCTTAGCCACTGAGCAAGGCGCTGGCCGTTGAATTGAACATTTTGTTCCCATTACCCATGGGTGAACAAAATGTCGTCGCCCTGTAATTACGTGTCTTGTGTTTGATCAACTACATCGACTCCTTTATCTGATGCCACATTTACGTATGTTTTTTTGTGAAAGTAAAGCATTCGTGCAGGATAAATATAATCACATCATAATTGTTCTGCCAGATCCAGTGACTTTAACGTTAAAATAAAACTGAGATTGATTGATTTATCGTCTGAACTTCTTTATTGAGAGAAGCTTCAAAGAAAGGAGACATAGCTCCGTCTTGGTCAGAAATTGACTCAATGTTGTGTTCACGACTGGGACGGTGATGAACGAATCAAGGGTTGTCGTAGAACAGTCTGCAGGTCTGAGGACCTGCATAAATCGGCGTTAGAAGAAAAACAGCGCGAAGCACCAATATAGGGTTACGCCATCATCTGGGACATATAGACAAGGAAGTGCGGAGTTAGAATAACACGGCAGCAAAGAATAGAAGGCCATTAGAAAAATTGTTATATATATATATAGAACTATATCTTGAACAAGTATGGTGGGTTGGTTGAGCTCTCGATGAGGGTAGTTGGGGAATAATAGAGTAGATTAGTTAATTAGTAATGGACAGCGGGTTTTCCCGCCATGAATTGTACTCGTGGTTGGAAAGAAAAATACCCCCACGGTCGACCCAGCCGTTGGCAGAAATGGGTACCAGGGTATTACCCTGGGAAGGTGAGGAATGTCACCTCGCATTTGAGTTTCGATGCTTGAGGCGACACTATACAGAAATCTCCGAAAAATTCTGGATAGGTGGCCGAGCACATGTGGGTGGAAACTCGCGTGCTAAGACGCCGGTTGTCGTACTTTACCTTTACTTTACTTTTACATATAACGAATATCTACGTATTTTTCATTACTTAAAATGTTTTAACATGCAACTAGAAGTTTTACTATCCATTAACATTTACTTTTAAGTCTCTATTAAGACGTAGAGGTTAGGTATCATTCATTGCTAGTTTTATATTGTCAGTGAGCGGTTATCTAGGGTTTGCTTAAGATTTTTATAGACATCTTTGAGTCTCTATCCCAATCATGTTCATATCACTATCATAACCATACTAATCATTTTTACAATATTTCAACATCCCATTCTGGGCACCAGTCTGTTATGTCTATGTATGATATGCCGCTTAGTTATGCTTCTTTGTTATGAACGATCAATATGAGTCTCTATTAATAACATTGTTAACGGTTACTTATGAAGTTTTACTATTTCTTTTGTTTAGTGTCTTACATAGTCAGGTTTATCTCCATTATGTGTTTGCCCTAACGCAGCGAGACTGGGATATATAAGAGTCACGAAATCTCAACACGTCGATTAGTTTGTGGAGATCAAACCGAACCGGATGTATAACCGAACAAGTCCAGACATGTCTCATTTTATTGATTAATTTCACATAACACGCGCGTTACTCAATTTATCTTACATGGACTCGAAAGTGACAAGTTCTGCTTGAAAAATGTGTATTTATGCCGCGTTTGCAGCCATTGTGGTTTTATGCTTTCAGATGGAATTTTAAATTTTGGCGCCTCGTGATTACTTATACGCTGGCTTATCGGCTAATTAAGAACCATGTCAAAGTCATGTATGATTCTGATACTGACATATGTTCCCTGAAAAGAAGTTCGCTGTTTTTGCCGGCGCGTTTATTGGTGGATTATTTGGACAGTGGCTTGTAAAAGACGGGGATTTGAAAAAATTTCTAGACTTCTCTAACGAAAAGGATACGACACTGTGGACTGTGTTTCGTAACAGTTTTGCTCTGTGACAGTTAAGAGTTTTACCGAACATGTTCTTATATGTTATGTAATTCGTTTTTTTAGATGTTTTCACTAATAAAACTATGGAAATAAATACAGATTGTTATGTATTTTACGCAATATTTCAACTTACCTGTATTCTTATAATGTTTGTGTTTTACAGTCTGCTTCTACGGCGGTATTTTAGTATAACACCTGTGAGTATCTGTTGTTAGATTTATAGTTCTGGAATTGTATCACTTGTATTATATTCTTGTGTTTGTGTTGGTCAGTGTTTCCTGGCTGGCTGCCTTGTGACGATTGACCGACGCTAGTCAAATTAATATATTAAATCGCGTATTCGACTTTTTTAGATCACACCTCAGCAATCAGTTCCGCGCGAGCGGAGAAATTGATAGTCTCACTGGAGAGCAGTATTGATCCATGTCATACTCACGCAAGACTGGGAGAAAATTTAAATATACGTTTATTGAATTAACGAGATTAGCCAATATATATCACTGAATATGGTCATATCTATCTTAAATATGGCCATTTTACGTCCGCAAGGATATAATAAATATTAATTAATTATTATTATAAGTATATATGCACAATAAATCTATGAAATAACTGATGTAATGCTATTTCCTAAAATGGCAGTTTCGTTTCCGGAGTGGGCGTGGTCTATGGCCGGACAACATACACTCCTCTATTGGTAGTCACTTATGGCGGGAAAAACCACTATCCATTACTAATTAACCAATCTACTCAATTATTCCCCAACTGCCAAATTGCCGCAGCTTGTTGCAGTCTCTATGTAACTCTTGAATAGGAGTAACTCTTGAACCCTCTGAATAGGGTACTTAAGGTGACCATTCGTCCCGGATTGTCCGGGACAGTCCCGGAATTTGACATTTTTTGAACCTTTGTCCCGGATTAGCTGCCGTACCGGTTTTGTCCCGATTTTGGCATATTTTTTAGCTTTTGTCCCGGATTTGATAAAAAATAATTTGGGACACAAACGTTTACCAATTTTGCCATTTTGGTATACGGCGTACATTTCTTCAATTGAAAAAAATATTATTGCGTTGCTGTGTAGACAATTTTGTTTAATATCAAAACAGTAGAATGCGCTCCTAGTTTTAAAACTCGTATATATTCGTTGTGTTACTAACTTTCACTTTCACTTTCGCAAAAAATGGCACCGAAGCGTAATTGTAGTTTTAATCAAGATTTACAAAAGGAATACCCTTTTATAAAAAAAGTCTACATCGTCATCAGACTTCACTGTAAGATGTAATATATGTTCATCCGGGTTTACTAATAACCATAGTGGACGTGGTGATATTAAATGCCACATAAATAGTGATAAACATAAGAGAGCCGTCGCTACTGCTGCATCAAGCTCGTCGTTGACAAATTTTTTTCGAGCTGAACGGGTTGGTGACAAAGAAGAACAGTTAGCTGCTACAGAATGTGCCTTTGCATATCACACAGTGATGCACAATCACACGTTTAGATCTATGGACTGCACATCAAAATTGCTTCAGGTAACTTTAGAACCAAAATTTGCTTGTGCACGTACGAAAACAGAAGCTATTATTCGGAATGTGCTCACACCCCATTCTCTAAACGAGTTGAGATGTGACCTAGAAAACGTAACATTTATCTCCATACTGACAGATGCCTCCAACCACAAAGAAATCAAGATTTGTCCTTTGCTTGTCAGATACTTTGATCGCAATAAGGGACTGAAAGTTAAAATATTAGAGTTGAAGTCATTGCCGGGTGAAACATCTGATATAATAAGTAGTCTTCTTATTGACTGTCTAACTGAAAATGGTTTAGAACTGAAAGTAGTTGGATTATGTGCAGACAACACACATTCTAATTTTGGGGACGCTGAAAGAAAAGGACAGAACAATGTTTTCACAAAACTGAAAGAAAACCTTGGACATAGTTTGATAGGTGTTGGGTGTGCTTGCCATATTTTCCACAACACTGTTCGAGCAGCTGCAGACGTATTGCCTGTTGATGTTGAAATGACTATTGCAAAAATGTATCTGTACTTCAAATCCTACACAGTTAGAGTTGAAAGTCTCAAGGAGTTTTGTCAATGTGTCGACAGAGACTTCCAGATGATTTTAGGTTATGCACAAACTAGGTGGCTTGCGCTTGTGCCTGCTGTTGAAAGGGCTCTTTACATGTTCCTGCCTCTAAAATCATATTTTCAATTTCAAGACAGATGCCCAGTTTTTATACAGGAATTCTTTGAAAAAACACTGTCTGAGGCATGGCTTATTTTGGTTCACAGTCAGGCATCCTCTTTCCACGAAGCAGTGCAGAAAGTAGAGGGACAGATGGTCACTGTATTTGAAAGCATTGACAACATCAATAGGTTGAAAGCTATCTTGGAGTCCAAGCTGGAAGACGGCTTCTTGCCATCAAGAGTTCAGATAATCCTTAAAAAGCTGGAAATGGAAGGATTTCCACGTGATGATGTGAAAAAGTTTAGCGCCAGTGATTCTTCATTTTATGAAACAGCTTTAAGTTATTTGAAGAAATGGGCTGCAAATAATTTTCAAAACCTAGAGTCTTATAGCTGGGTAATGCTGAACACAACACCAAATTGGGAAGATATTGAGAAGTCTTCATCATTAGTGAGTCAAACAGTGCCTTCAGTCGACTTTCCAGAAAATGAAATGTATGACGAATATGTCTACATGAAACAGTTCGTTACTTCACAAAAAATTAGTGAGTGGAGTCTTAATAAAACATTACCAGGACAGCGTTGGGTTGAACTAGCTTCCCACTTCAGAAACAATCATGTGCCCGTTTCACATATTCTGAAGTTGGCAGAGTTCTTTTTGTGTCTCTACCTGGAACAAATGCTGCAACAGAACGAGTGTTTTCTCTGATGAACAGTTTGTGGACAAATGATAAAACACAACTAGGTGTTGAAACTTTAAAAGCCATGTTGGTCACCAAAGTGAACTATGAGGAAACATGTGTCGAATTTTATCAGATGCTGCATACAAAGAAGGACATTTTACAGAAAATTCACTCATCTGAAAAGTACAGCATCTCTGTTTCACCTTCAATTTAAGTATCACTGTTTTTTTTTAATCTCCTGATTATCCTGATAGCGTATTGTAGGTCTATATTATTAGAAGTTTTAAAATGTATGTATTATTCACTTGAAAATGACAGCAAGAAGAAATGTAATTTTATTGGTGGAAAATTGAAGTAAAATTATTCCGTCCCGGAATGGGATTTCAAAAATATGGTCACCTTAAGGGTACTGGACGTTGTAGGGTCTTCCCTACACTTTGTCTTTGTTAAGTCATATGTGTCTAAACCTCTTGTCTCACTACTTACACGTCTTCAAAACTTTAAAACTAAGACTAGTTTAACGAATATTTCTATAATAATTCAATAATTTTTCCTTTTATGATAATTTTTTGTAATGTATGAAATAAATTATTTGATTATATGAATAACTGAATTTCTTTTAAAACAGTATGCTTTATATATCGGTTTACATCACCACACTTACTTTAATACTTTACTAATATTCATATACAATACAGTAGTTTACATTCAAAATAGTTACTAATATAAATTTAGTTTGATGGTCCTTCATTTTTTAAAAAATCGATTTACTGGCCTAAGCTCAAACTATGTTGGCCACGCCTCTTCCTTGGTTCTAGAATCACCAACTAGGGTAGGAGAGATGATTGGTTTAAACTCTAGAATACATCTTAACGCTCACTGTCTGTTACAAAATATTGCCAAGGACATCCACGTTCCGCTTCCATTTCAATAACATTAATTGTTAAAAAGTGAACCTCCACAGCAAAATTAAGCTGGAGGAAAAAAAGCATTATATATATATATATATATATATATATATATATATATATATATATATATATATATATATACGTAGGTCATTCAAAATATCTAATTAGAATTAATAACACACAGTAATCAAGTATATCATATCCCCAGGTTTTATTTTTGTATGTCCCACTTTTATCCCTGACAAAAATATATTTATGTGCTTGTATGTTTGTAAGAAATAATACCACACAATTGTGTAGCAATTATTCATCATTGAATTATTCTTAAGAATGACAGAGTTTTCCTGAGTTTAATTAACAATCTAATTTTTTTTTTATATGGGGATTTACTATGAGTTAAATTGTAACAACAGCAACATAAAGTATTTTTTTAGCTCCAAGGTGTTATATATTTATAGCACAAAATGATTATTATGTTTATTCAGATGATATAACTCATTTACTAAGTGCTCAGAAGTGATCCAGATATAATCACAAAGAATGTCCTTAATGAAAGGAAGGACACACACAAAACTTTCCTGACACCAAAACAAATACATACTTTGTTATTTTCTAGCTTGTTGGTTGCAAGTGAAGTAAAATCAAGAATGAGAGTGTTCTTTCCTCTACGCATTCGTCTCTTCATCACAGATTTTGTATGTTACAATTATCGGCCAATAATTCTTTGCCAATTAATTCAAATATATTCTCCGGATTACAAGTACTCTAATTTTAGAGCAGTACTTTGAGGGAAACAAATGTTATGTTTTATAACAGATGAGTAGTAAACTTGTTAGCAATTAACTCTGTGGATAATGGAGAATGTTATAGTGGCTGCAACTTCACCATGAATTAAACCATGAAAACTTAGCGGGCATCCTCATTGCACTCCGAACATGTCCATTGGTGCTCAGATCCCCTCCTCAGCAAGTCTCGCAGTGTCCAGCGACTGACGACTCCAGTTCTGTGTTGGTTTAAAAGTCTTCTTAACCGCCCACTAAGTTTCTCGTTTTTGGCTGTGCCCATCTTATCTCCCATCTCTTTCACCAAAAGGAGTGACGTGGACTCACGGTTGTCGAAATCCTGTGTCCTTCCCACTTTCCGGAGGGCATTGATGATGCCCGCCCGATCCATTTAAGGGAAATAACATGTTATGTTTTCTAACCGATGAGTAGTAAACTTGTTAGCAATTAACTCTGTGGAAAACAATAACCTTCCTCAACAATAGCGCCACCAGCCAACCTGTCCGCTCTTTCATTTCCCCGTACTCCCGCAATGCCCTGGTACTTAGACAAAGGTGACCTTTTTTTTGACTTCTGCAATGACTCTATCCATTGCATACGTACAGATCTCGCCTCAACTTTTCTTGCTCATCGAATCACTCAGTATACAGGCGTTAATTGTAATCTTGTGATTCTAACCAGACGAATGCCTTGGTCACTACCATCACCTCCATCGTCATTCTACTCATGGTCATAATGTATGCACCACTGTCTTCCTTGATTATTCTGCCTGCCGATCGTGCTGTAAATGCCTATGCACTCCTTTAATATCGTATTACAGATCCGTCTGTATAGATGATATCTTTCTCAACTAGGTTATCCCAGATGATATCGTTGACTTCCGCATTGACTCAACTGAGTCCTGTTCCCTACATTTCCATGTCAAATGTGACAATACACGTGAATGACGTAGGCACCGGTATCCACTCCTCGCCAGCGATGATACTGGTAAGCCCACAGACCTGTTTAACGACGTCTTCTGCTCTATTCATTTTTCATATTTCAGAGTATGTCTAGCGATCTCTCTGTCGACATACGTGGAATCGGCGTCCTTTCTCACTGTCCATTCCCTTCAATATCTACAAGAGTATTACGTCTAACCTTTCCTGAGTCCTGTTAACGAACACAAGATCGCTAACTTCTTGATCTCTCTGATTCATCCTTTTTTTGTTCCTTGTTTTATTCTTTTCTTGTTTATCCCTACGAATTGCTCCAATTTTTACAATAGTTCTGAAGTTCCTTTTCCTTTAGCATTTAATGAGCTTTCAAGAATTTTTTGTTTTCTTGACAATTGAATATAATGTTAATGCGTTGTTCAAATCAACATTAGGGGTTACGCCAATTACGATGGTTTACTCATTCATGGACCAATAACTACTTTTATCAATGTCGTCATCATCTTCACTGTCTGCATCCACTTCATCTGAACTAGACTTCACTCTAAAAAGTCGATAAAGCTATATATATATATATATATATATATATATATATATATATATATATATATATATATATATATAATTAATTATTTTTATTAATAAAAGTTATCAATAACAAAGTATTTTTGATACGAGTTTGCAGGATAAAATAGCATTTCCGATTCCTCTGCTTCTCTGATTTCTACCTCCTATATACACTTTTATCCCATGTCAGGCCTGACAGCAGTAAAAGTTTTCATATAGCTTGGTGTTGCGATGAATGGGTGTGTATAACCATTATTCTATGTCAAATTGTTTCCTCGTTCTAAAGTGTACCTTTAACACCAACGTCCCACTTGTGAACGGGATGGTATTTCCGTTTTTGTTGGCTAAAAGGATTTCCACGGTGTCAAAACAAAACCTGCTATAGGGTTTGTCGTAAATATGAACACGGAAGTGGAAGTTCTGTCAAGAATAGGCACGGTCCTGAGCATTGGTACCAATACATCCATGAATGATCTGGGTGAAATGAGATTGCAGAGGACGCACATATTTTTCAAATCGGTATCTAGAGCTACAATATTATCTACTTCTAGTACCAGGTTGACCTCTGATATGTGGGCTGATGGAAAAGGCCAAGAATTTCATCAGCGGTTTGCAAATTTTGCAAACACCAGGTTCGTAAAGTTTCAGTAACGTCTTTTTGGTTGTTTTGTCGTAATGGATTCCCAGCTGCAGTAAATATTTATTTAATCATTCATACATTCTCACAATCAACAGATTCAAGTCAACGATATTTTTTTCCGAACCAATTATATAGACCCGATGGAACCGTGAGTAAAAACTGAGATGACCTTACTAGATCATAGACCTTCTTCTCGTCTATGAGTGGAGAGTACTGTACCCATACGTCATTTTCCAGAACGTTATAGTAGCTTGTAGGAAACTGAATTTAGACCAGTCCGACCTTGAATTCAGGTGTAATGTCAATAAACAGGGGCAGCTTGACGAAAAAGTGATCCGGGTTATTATATTTAAAAACTTTCATAGAGGCATTGTTGGGTAGAGTGATGTAAAAACTCCTGGACTGTCTCGTTTTATAGAGTATTGTTTATATCATTTGCTCGGTAGGGCAAAAATTATATGCCAAGGGTCTGTAAAATGTATGGTCTATAACACCATATTCCCTATACGACACTTGGCGTGGCAGGGTACTTTACTTTTTTTTTTAACTCGGTAGGGCTAGGGAGCCGCGATAGCTCAATGGTTATTGAACTGGACTACAAAGGACAAGAAGTAGGGTTCGATCCCAACCGACGGCATGCGGTTCACCCAGCCTATAATGGGTACCGGATTTTTTTCTGGGAAAGTAAAGCCGCTAAGGCGTAAAACCGACCACATTACCCCAAAAATCAAGTGCCGAGGGTCTGTAAAATGTATGGTCACTATCACCATATATTCCCTATACGCCACTTGGCGTGACGGGGGTACTTTACTTTTATTTTTTTTTAATTGGTAGGGCTATCCACAGTTTTACGTCACGCCCGTCAGTAGTTTCGGTGCTGTTGGTTCTGTCAGTGGGATATATTGATAAAATTGACTGAACCCAACGGGCGTCGTTTACATTGTTTCAACCTAGTTAAATACTGGCGCAGTAAATACTAACTACGTAAGTCTGGCTTATTAGAAGGTACTAAATCATCGCGGTCTAGGATACGTTGCATTTTATCATCTACATCTATCAAACTATCTATCTGAATCTATTTATTGGTTGTATCACTGGGGTATACGTCATAGCTTGTTTAAGATTCAGATCTTCCAGAAACCGAGAATCCATCAATGTCGTGTTGTCCTCTTTTTCAAGTTATACAGCGATGTGGACTGCCGCGGTTCACCGTACTAATTATAGCCCCTTGGTTCGCCCCTTCTTAGAATATGACGCGTCGTGTTGTTTAGTTGATGTGTTGCGTGTCTGTTGGCATCCGCATAGCTGACGCCCACTTTATGATTAGCGTCGATTTCTGAAATCCTGGCTCCCCGGTTCACCACCGGACCCGCTGCTTAGGACTGGTTCTGGACACTACGGCCGGCCTGTCTTAGCATCCCCCTTCTTGTAGTACTTCGCGCTGTATCTTAACGATAGTTTATGCAGACCTCCAACCTGTGGTCTGCTCCGCCAACCGTTGTTCGTTCATCGCCACACCCGTGTTGATCATCACACTAACTCAATCCAAGAAACAGACAATATGTTACTTATATGTTACATAAAATAGGCCTCGCTTTTATTTCTTCTTAAAACATGTCCCCTCGACTACTCGAGCAGACACAAATGACGACCACCTTATACACTCACTACTCTGACAATGTTCAATTTGCACAATCACAGATTTAACATATGCAAGCGCCTTCGCTCGTTTCAATTAAAAAGACGGACTGGCCTGCTCATTATAGTACATCCACAAGTCAGCAGTGGCTCATACATAAATATTAATACAAAGGTTAATTTTCAGGCAATATGACAGCATCCTCAGCAAGCCCTTACTCCCTCCGAATTGCTCAATAAGACCCCTTGTTCATAACAATTCACTAATAAGTCGACCTTTCTCTCAGACTCCCGGAACACAGTTCAAAGGACATGATTCCAATGTCAATCCCAGAATGATACTGCCCCACTGTCAACCTTCGTGCCTCACACGTACACAGAAATGTGTCACTTAATCAGCTCTTCGCCAAAGCCGCAATCTTAGTGAACGCATTGCTCACCCTCAAGAAATGACTTCAACAGAATCACACTGACAACGATGGTCAGTCCGTGGCCAATTTACACAGCCTCATGATAATCTGGTAACCAATCAGTTTGAAATGTAGCTTAACACCAAATGACGAGCTCCTTGCTCACAATCAATAAAAGACTTCAACAGAATCACATTGACAACGATAGTCAGTCCGTGGCCAATTCACACAGCCTCATGATAATCTGGTAACCAATCAGTTTGAAATGTAGCTTAACACCAAATGACGAGCTCCTTGCTCACCCTCAAGAAATGACTTCAACAGAATCACATTGACAACGATAGTCAGTCCGTGGCCAATTTACACAGCCTCATGATAATCTGGTAACCAATCAGTTTGAAATGTAGCTTAACACCAAATGACGAGCTCCTTGCTCACAATCAATAAAAGACTTCAACAGAATCACATTGACAACGATAGTCAGTCCGTGGCCAATTCACACAGCCTCATACTAATCTGGTAACCAGTCAATTTGAAATGTAGCTTAACACCAAATGACGAGCTCCTTGCTCACAATCAAGAAAAGACTTCAAAAACTCATCCACGATCACATCTTCGAAGGCTGGTAGGCCAACTAGCCACTGCCTTCGGACAACCTGCTACCAGGCTGACATATGAGCAACTCTCACTCTCTTAGCTTGTCATACACCTATATCCTATATCCTTTGTCTTTCGCCACTCAGCACTCTCGAACTCCCTTAAAATCCCGAGAATCCCTTAGTCCACCTGAACTGATTTCAAGCTACTTTCCCCGTTCTCCCCACGTGCATTTTCCCACATTTGCCTCATTCATTCACTCAATTGTTACACATATTCACCCTTTCCCATCACCCGCCTATTACATCATGACCATTTTTTCGCCATACTTAGACACCTAATACACAACCAAGAACGCTTAAAATAGGTCGGGCAGTGCATCTATGAAACCACAGTTTGGAGAATTTCTATTCTTTTCGCCGTTTAAAATTCGTCTTCTTCTTAGTGTATAGTCTCAATTTGTTCTAGTGTAGATGTAGCTCGCGCTTTTGACGATGTGTAAGTCTAACATTCCTTTTTAATATGTTATGACAACATTTACACAAGTGTAAATGAGCTCGGGATAAGCTGTTTTCAATACTGCCTTTAGGCCCGTCCTCGTGGCCGAACGCAGGAATCTCAACAATCGCAAAGTTATTAAATCATTAAGTTGCTTGGTCAGTGACCACTGGATTCCATTTCTGTTGTTTTGAGTTATTTTCATAATCCAATCTATGGCCAGTAGAAAGAGAAATTGAGACAGAAGGCATCCCTGCCTTACTCCTATTTTTATTTCAAATGCTTCTGTAAGCTGTCCTTCATGCAAAACACTACATTTCGTTCCTTCACACATTGTTTTTATCAGGTTAATAAACTTTATGGGGATTCCGTAATGACTCAGCAACTTCCAAAGCATTCCTCTGTCTAAACTATCAAATGCCTTTTCGTAATCTATGAATCCAATACAAAGAGGGGATCTCAGTTCTAAACTTTGTTCAACTATTATACGTAAAGTAGTTATTTGATCAACACATTATCTGTTCTTCCTAAAACCTGCTTGTTCATCTCTCAAATGTTTCTCTTTGGCCTCTTTTAGTCTCTCCAGAATAATCATGCTTAATATTTTTCCTGGCACTGATAGTAGCTTAATTCCCCTATAATTTGTACAGTTCTTTCATATTCCCTTTATTTGCTGCTTCTTCTGCCTCTTTAGCTAGTTCATCTATATATATTTCCTCTTATCTCTTTTAATGCATCTTCTCACTTCTTTGTTCACCAATGTGTAAGCTTCATGTGTCTTGGCTTTATTACTTCTCATTTTGCTTTTATTTATGTCTGCTTTCTTGTTCTTCCTTTTTTAATTTTATCCAGGGTCTCTGCTGTCATCCATGCCTTATTCTGGCGTTCTCTTTTCCCCAGTGTTTCTTCGCATGTCTCTTTCTATATATCTTTTACATGTTTCCAATGCTCTTCTATATTTATTGTACTTTCTTGTTGTTGGAGGGCTTGGTATTTGTTTGATATTGTGACTGCGAATTTATCTTTAATTCATTGTTCTTTAAGAAACTCTACATTGAAATACGTTCTACCCTTAATCGTTGTAGTATATTTTTTTAGTTTAAATTTAAGTTTGGCTTTCAGAAGATGATGATCTGAGGCTACATCTGCCCCTCTATATACTTTTACATCCTGTAAGGATGATTTAAACTTATTATTAATACATATGTGATAAATTTGATTTTCCATTCTATGAACTGGTGACACCCATGTAGCTTTATGTATTCTTTTATGTTGGAATATTGTTCCTCCTAGGCTTACTTGATTAAGGGCGCAGAAATTCACAAATATCTCTCCATTCTCGTTTATATCTCCAAGTCCATGTTTTCCCATAATCTCTTCGAAGCCTCTGTTGTCTGATCCTACTTTAGCATTTAGGTCTCCCATCAAGATTATAATATCCTTGGCTCGTCTTGCATCCATCTGACATTGTAGTTGTTTATAGAATTCATCTTTAACTATGTCATCCTTATCGTTGGTTGGTGCATAGCATTTGTTAATGTGTAATTTTATTTTGTTTTTGGTTGTTTTAAATGTTGCTTTCATTAGTCTTGGCCCTACTGCTTCCCATTCTTATTAGTGTATTCTGTGCATTCCTTGATAACATTATAGCTACCCCTTCACTATGTTGTGCTCCAGGTTCCTGGTGTCCTGATGATAAAATCATCTCTCCTGTATTTAGTTTTATTCATTCCGTTCCTAGCCATCTTGTTTCACACATTCCCAGAATATCTATTTTGTAATTTCTCATTTTTGCTGCTACATGAGTAGTGATAAAACCGATATACATGCAGCATATATTGAGACAATATGTTCAGCAATTTATATATGATTCTGCACATTTCCCTGAATGGTGCTGCTCATTTTTTTTGTTCGGCGTATGTTCGGCTGACCCCTCAGGCCGTGAGCCGTCACACGTCGACCCGGGCATTATTTCAGGTAGCGCTGGCTCGTTCGGCTGAACTGGCTAGGTGCTCGCTCGGCGAACACGGACGGCCAGTTGCTCACTCGTCCGAACACGGATGGCCAGGCGCTTACTGGGCGTCTCGTGATAAACACTCTTGATTTTCCGTTGCCATTGTTAGGGATTTAATGAGTACCTGATTCAGTGGTTATCTCTCTCCTTGCTTTATTCTTCATTGGTTTTTAGTGTTAGTCCATAGCTTCACTGTAAAGCTTTAGTATTTGAATATCAATTGGAATAAATAATTAGATAAAATACCTCCTTTTACCTGTATCACAGAGACATTATACCCCCTTCGCCCCGTCAACATTCCGCGTTGGTATTATAAATTGGCATCATTAATGTCGTCATGTACCATCATCAATATGTGCCACCATACCCTTATCATCATCATCAAGTAACGTGCCGGTTGGTGTAGAGTGATAATGTCTCGCCACAATTTTCGATCTCTAACGAAATAATAAAAGTGAGAGTTTTAAAGTGTTACTCTTAAATAAAACATGCAGCCCGCCCGTATATGAGTGGGCTATGAACTGGCCGGAAATAACATCGTAGGTCTCTATCAGCTGAACACATGACAAGTAACACGTACATAATTGGGTTCACGAAACTGACCACCGGGCTGACGACTACGTGCTGTAGGCGAATACTTACTTTTCAAATCTATTAGCGTATCGCGGTTCTAAAACTTGGGGAAAGTGGTATTGCAGGGGTGATGTGAATATGTTGTGTGTTTCATGTGTTTATATTTTGAGGAAAGGAGTACCTGATTCACTGGTTATCTTGAGTGTAAGTGTGGTTGAGTATTATCCCTTAAGGTATCTGTGTGCTGATATCGGGTGACCATAAGACCAGGTGTGCAAATTTAAATAACGTGTTGGTTGTGATGATTCTAAAAATTGAGAAAAGGGATGTTTTCCCTTTTGATTGTTCGTCTCATCATCATCATCATCACCATGACCACCCGCAAGTACTCTGTCTCTCGCTCTCTCTCTCTCTATCTCTCTCTCTCTCTCTCTCTCTCTCTCCCTCTTTTCACATTCAAGTCAAGTCAAATAAAACAATTACTTTCTATATTTAATTTCACAATAAAGATTTTATTAATACAACAGAGAACAGATATTTGAAAATATATTACTGTTCGGTTGATGAATTTGTGCATCCTTGGGCCCCCCAAAGCCGAAATATTCACGGGGTGAGCAAACGATAAATGATACAGTCGTTAATGTGTTGTCTCGACGAAAAAGGCACGAGAACTCTGTTAAGCTTCGCACCACGACACTTTAAAATTATATAATAAATAAAATACAGACCACACGTGTTGCTAAACAAATCTTGCAACACCCGTGGGTTGTAGACGAATGGAACGTGTGAGTTTCGTTCGATAAAGTTTAAAATATCCGTGTGTCTGGGAGGTAAACCGTAGGAATCGAAATACTCTCATTCTCCGAGATCGTTGTAAAACAGGGCCACCCAATGCTCACAAGGTTAGTATGCAGGGTCGGTGTTTATGACAAAGGCTGCAGTCCTGGTAGGGTCGTTGCTAGGCGGTATGTGGTTTCTTGAAAGGACACTAACAAGGGAACAACGTCGAACGAAAATATCCGACATCAAACGGTTGTAAATCTCGGACACCCCGAGTACTGAGTCCAACTCGGCGTAGACGATAACTTGTAGGGGAGTAGTTGTGGGAGCGGCGAACTTGAGCTCTATAAACAAGGGTCCACTTGTTGCTAGCTCAAAGTGGGATCAATCTAGTAGGCTGGAGGAGAGGTCAAAACCAAATATACAAAAACCATCCTTGAACTCTCGATAAAAATGTTATTCCCAACATCATTACCAATCAGACCCATGGCCAGATTTGTACCAAATAAGGCTTTTGCGTATTGATTTCGATCAAAGACACAGTTAGAGGCTTTCCAGAGATACATCTCCCGTCGACCGTCAGGTTCATATAAGTCAAACCAAAGTGTTCAAAATTGAACGGGATAGCGGCATAATACCATTAAAGGCACTGTCGGTAATCAGACCTAACACTATACGGGTTGGTGTTTCAGACAAAAATAAATTGTCTTTCCCGCTAGCGATGGAAAATGTTTTGATGGTAACCCTCTTGATCGGGTACCGAGCATTCCCGCTTAAAAGAGCCTTTTCGTGGGCCAGAGAAATCGCGGGGTTTAGCTTAGCTTTCTTGACCACGAGCGTGGCGTAGGTGATAACACACTTATAACCCACAGACCTATCATGACCAATGATGTTGAGCACGTCCTTAGAGGGCGTAGGTTTGATCTTTACGTCGACTTTATTTAACATGTAACGATCCTGCAAAAAGATATCAGAGTGCAAACGACCCATCATTTCAATCTCTTCACTACCCGAAGTCAAATTGCGCCGCTTTTTAAATCCCTCATTATCTTTCATTTTATCTTGGTGGCCCGCAGTGTCTTTGTCGACAAGAGCGGCCGTCAAGTATTCTGTTTTTGCATCCTCCCCGTAGTTTAGCATAGCCTCGAACATGCCTCTAAAAGGATAGATATTCTCCGATGGTGTAACCAACGTGTCGTTTAGAGATACGTCTATGTGTGAAAAGAGACTGTGAAGATAATTGTTGACTGGTCCTACCTCGGCATCCGATGATACACTATCCCCGTTGGGGAGGGTGATCATGACCCGCAGATGCAAAAACGTGTTGAAAAAATCTAGATACTCCTTGCTGTTTCCAGAAATTAAAAACTCGATGGGTGTGCCATGCGATAAGGTCGCGATCGGGCTAATTTAAATAAATTGACCAGAGTCTAGAGATGTCTGTGTGGCTAGAACGCTAAATAAATCCAAACCAGAGTGAAGACATTCACACGACTTGGGGTGAATGAGAGACATTATTCATCGAAAATATCCTTTGCCACCGACACCCTCGTCTTCCTCTTCTTGTTGTGCGTCGAATGAAGGGGGAACTGTCTAGCTGTCGGTTTTATCCTTTTCGTAACGGGTTCTCTGGGTGCAGGTACCTTCATAACACGCTTTCTGCATTGTCGTGGTAATCTACTTCCTGATTGGTTGTTACCAGTAGATGGTCAGATGGCCCCGTGTATCAACCGCTGACCGGCCTCCATAGCTCGTTCTTTGAAAGCTTCACCGACATTTCTCCCGGCTAATGCGTCCTGTGCGACCTGGAGACCGGTTCACAATCCTTCTCCGAGCCTTCTTTACCCCGTTTTTAACCAGGGTAAAAAAGCTATCCAGATTACCCAAAGAAACTACCGATTCCTCGACCGCTCTGATTTCGACCTCCTATAAACACGGGCATTCCATCACCCGCCTGACAGCAGTAAAAGTCTTCGTATAACTCAACATCGCGATGAAGGGGGTGCGTGTGTCACCATTATACCAGATCGAGATGTTTCTTCACTCGAAAATGTACCGTTAACCCCGACGCCCCGCTGGTGAATGGGAGGTTTTTCCGTGTTCGTTGGCTAAAAGGATTTCCACGGTGTCGAAGGAAAATTTGCTCAGGGGTATGTAGTGAGGCTTGTCGTAGATCTGAAACACCATGGTGTGATTTCTGTTGAGAACAGGCACGCTCCTGGGGAGAGGTATCATCACATCCCCGACCGGTCTGGGGGAAACGAGATCGCAGTAGACGTAGACATTTTTCGCAACACTTTCCAAGTCCATTGTGCCCACGCTGTAGATATCGGGAGCTGCATCTGTTATGCAGGTCGTGGGGAAGGCTAACATGTTTTTCAAAGTGTCGCTTATGGTAATGCTGACCCCTTTTTCCGTAGAGTTTCAAGATGGCTTTATTCATCTCCTTTGAGTAAATGAATCTCATGTTTGCCACTTTTACACCCGCGCTCGACTCTTATTTTATGATCAACGCATTCAACGCGCTGATGAAAGCCTCGGGTATCTTGTATAACCCCAGTGCCAGGGTTACGGTGAAGGGAGATCTAACGCCGCGAATTTCATTGTTAGCGAGAGGCTCGCAATGAATCCAGACATCACCCTCTATTACATTGAAAAAATTAAGCGGAAACGGTATCTCCACCAGCGTGATCTCATACTGCGTCGAAATGTCAATGGTCTTTTTAACGAAAAAGTGGCCGGGGTTATTATCCGTAAAAATCGCCATAGAAACATTGCTGGGTAGGGTGATATAAAAACTCATCTTACTTGATTCACCGTCTCCTCTCCACCTTTGGATTCGGTAGCATGTAACCCAAACAGCTGCTCAGTAGGACTATCCAGTTTTCCGTCCTTTGCGTCTGGCTTTTCGGTGGTCAGATTGAACAGCAAGACCGCGACAACGGCATATATAACTACCATTTGACAAATAAAGACAAGCTCTAAGTGCGGGGCGGGGGGCGGGGGGGATAGTTTCCCAAACACCGGCTACAGCATGGTTCTCTCTTCTCACTCCCGAGTTTACGGCTCGCAAAACAGGCTCTCCGAAGGTTTCCCCTTCTTCTTCTTCTTCTTATTCTTCTTCTCCTTCTCTCATATTTAGTTTTTGTATCTGACAATGTCGTCAGGACCAGTCTAACTCGATCACCGACCTTATACAGGGGTCTTTCAAATTTAAAGCTGCGTTTGTTACTATATAACGTGTTCCATGCCTGTTCTTGATTGTCTGTGCTGATGTCGACCGGTGCCATTTTTATACTTCTGTGTTACGAATGGTTATAACTTCGAAGTAGGGCGGGTAGGACTCGAACATAAGACAGTTGATTGGATTTCGTGTAATATCGCCACATCCGTTGTTTCAGAGTGCTATTAAAGCGTTCCACCACGGCGGCCTTAATATCTTCGTTCTGTGTAGTGAAAAAGTGAACGTTGTTGTCAGCGAGGAATTCCTTAAATGTTCTGTTCAGAAACTCTGACCCTTTATCGGTTTGAAAACTCGCGGGTTTCCCATCAAGAAATATCTCACCGACGGCTTCCACTAAGGATTTCCCCGTTTTGTTTCGTATCGGTACAGACCACGTGAATTTTACTGAAAACGTGCACGCAAGAAACCAAATAGGAATACCCATCATTGTGTTTTTTTTTCAAATGTCTCAAATCAATTAGGTCTGCCTGATATTGCTGTTGGGGTCCAATCGTTATAATGGGATGCCTTTCAAATCTGTGACGAATTGGTTATTGAAGGGTATAGGTATCCTGATGACTCAACCACCGATTGATCCTTTTAAGTCCTAGTTTGGTGTTACGTTGCAGGGCCGTTGCACCACTATATACGCCCCTGGACGACTAGGGTCAAAGTAATGACGTCTTAATATTTTCTCCACCGTTCCCATTTTGGTGTTGGGATTGCGCTCTTTCTTTTTTTCGGTCTCAGTTTATACGTGGTTACCTGCGGGATGTTTTCATTAACTATCTTTGGGGTTTCCGCTGCTGGTGTCTTGGTCTGCTCTGGTGGTACCTCGAGTGATGGTGGTGGAGAAGGTGTTTTTTCTGTTGATGTGTTGTGTTAAATGAGATCGACCGAACCCAATGACCGTCGTTTGCACTACTCCAATCTAGTTAAATACTGATGCAGAGCACATTGTTACACTCTGGCTTTATCAACGGGTGCTAAATCATCGCGGTCTAGGATACGTTGCATTTCATCATCTAAATCTCTCAAGTTGTCATTGATCGCCCCGGGTGGGGTATACCTGGTAGTAGTCTGTTTCAGACCCTCGAGCAATTGAGGATCCATCAAAATCATTTTTTGGTCATTGTTACGCACCTGGTACTCCGCTGAGAACACTTAATATAGGTCGTATCAAAGCACCTATGAACCCACCGGTTTATAGAATCTCTTTCCGCAGTTTAAGAGTCGGTTTGGTTTTAGTGAGAAGTCTCAACTTGTTCTTGTGTCGACGTAGCTCGTCCTTCTGTCGCTGAGTGAGTCTAACACTACCTTTTAATATGTTATGATAACACACCCACAAAAAGTTAATGAGTTTGGGAGAGGCTGTTTTCAATATGGCTCTTAAACCGCTCGAAGTGGCGGCGCGCATACATTTCAACATTTCACCGTATCGTCTAAGTGATTCATTCCACATTTTTGTTACTTTGGCACGTAGACGATTTGTCTCTTCCCTGGGAATATATTTTTTTGAACCTAAGATGATCCGGTGTACCCTGACGAAGGTCAATCAACAAGTAACAGTGAGAAGACGCTGCCGTGTACTTAAAACTATCTTGGTGGTACCCCACCTGTCGTGGTGAGTACATATGTTTAGCCAGATTGATAATTTGACTTCTGTCCCTCGGGTTCTTTACAAGGACTAAATAATGTGTATTGAGGCTTATGGTTCGATGTTCCTTTTTTACAGAATAGGTTTTGAACTATGTACTTCACACTAATATCTCTGTGATGACTACCTTTGGTGAATAGTTTTGTTACCCTCTCGTCCGTCTCCGACATCAAGTCATCGATGACGATCAGTCTTCTCTTCTTACTACCTTCCAATTTATCGATATCTGGTAGACCCTCGATAAATCTCACTGACCCCATAGTCTCGTATATTGGTTGCCATTCCCCATAACATCATATACTTCCTTCAGTACGGGGACAGCTAACTTGTGAAGGTTCTGTATAAAATTTTGCACAAATACCGTTTTCCCACACCCTGTAGGCCCGACTGTGAGGAGTGCTTCCAAATGGGATCCATCCTCCAAAATAACACTTTAGCGATTGTCTCACCCAAAAAACATATATTTTCCCTCCTCGACGACGCTGAATGGGATTTGATGTAACAGTGACAACAAGTGATTTTAGGACAGCACGCGAGGTTTCCCCTCTTTAATTCACACCTATTTTAAAAACTAGATCCCAAAAAAACACTACGGGGTTTTCTAGTCTCAGACGCGTTACCTGAGACGTACTTGTTACACCACACACACATAAATAATGATTTCACACGTCATCGGCCAGGTCAGCCGGGGATTTCCCACACATCAGCACTTGGCTCATTCCGAGAGGTCACTTCCGGGGGGGGGGGTCATTACTGAACATGTATCAACACGACAGATAACGTATTGCGTTAGTTACTATAAATAGACGGTCCGCGACCCGATTACAGTGAGGTATAAAGCTCAGTCAATCAGTGTATTTGCACACGAACACACACATGGATAACCAGCGTCTGTTATCGAGTGGTTTGTGTTTGTTTTCTTTGAATATGGAGTCGTGTAGTGTGAATATGCTTACTTCGTTTGGTATTTGTGATCAGCGCATTTTCATGTCACGTGGTAATGAGAATATAATTCTATTGTCAAAGGATGGCGTTAAGGCAGTCTCAGTTTGTGTTTTCGTAACAGACCATTGATAAACATAAGGACATATACCGGTGCGAGTTTTTTTTTAAGTTTCCTACCAGAACTGGGATAACACTCTCGAGAAAGGAATTTATCACGCTAATTGAGATGCAAGATAATATTTTATCCGCTTATGCTAACCTCAACTACACGCCACCTGTTGTTAACCAGAACCTCAACTACACGCTACCTCTTGTTAACCAGACGAAAGATCCTGCAGTCTTCATGGATGCCCCGGGTGATTCAACAGAGTCACCAACTACCTATTCCAGCTTTGATCAAGGTTTTGTCAAAATGGAAGGCGGTTGTGTTTTGAACGCTAATCACCTTCCTATGCACCTGTGTTTGATAGACATTTAACACAAACAGACAGTACCACAAAAACAGGCGGGAGGAAGCCCAGACTGTTAAAATTAATAAATTCATCAACCGTACAGTAATATATTTTCAAATATCTGTTCTCTGCTGAATTAATAAAATCTTTATTGTGAAAGTATTTGTTTTATTTGACTTGTTTTAACTTGAATGTGAAGGGAGAGAGAGAGTACATGCGGGTGGGCATGGTGATGATGATGATGATAGTGTCGATGATGATGAGACGAACAATCAAAAGGGAAAACACCTCTTTTCTCCATTTTTAGAATTATCACAACCAACAGGTTATTTAAATTTGCACACCTGGTCTTATGGTCACCCGATATCAGCACACAGATACCTTAAGTGATATTACTCAACCACTCATATACCCGATAAAACTACTGAATCAGGTACTCCTTTCCTCAAAATATAAACACATGAAACACACAACATATTCACATCACCCCTGCAATACCGCTCTCCTGAGGTTTTAGAACCGCGACACGCTAATAGATTTGAAAAGTAAACACTCGCCTACAGCACGTCGTCGTCAGCCCGGTGGTCAGTTTCGTGAACCCAATCATGTAATCGTTACTTGTCATGTGTTCAGCTGATAGAGGCCTACGATGTAATTTCCGGCCAGTTCATAGTCCACTCATATACGGGCGGGCTGCATGTTTTATTTAAGAGTAACACTTTAAAACTCTCACTTTTATTATTTCGTTAGAGATCGAAAGTTATGGCGAGACATGATCACTCCACACCAACCGGCTTGATACTTGATGGTGCTGATGAGGGTATGGTGGCACATATTGATGATGGTACATGACGACATTGATGATGACAATTTATAATACCAACATGGTATGTTGACGGGGCGAAGGGGGTATAGTGTCTCTGTGATACAGGTTAAAGGAGGTATTTTATCTAATTATTTATTCCAATTGATATTTAAAATACTAAAGTGTTACAGTGAAGCTATGGACTAAAACCCTATGAAGAATAAAGCGAGGAGAGAGATAACCACTGAATCAGGTACTCATTAAACCCCTAACAATGGCAATGGAAAATCCCGAGACGCCCAGGAAGCACCTGGCCATCCGTGTTCAGCCTAGCGAGCACCTGGCCATCCGTGTACAACCGAGCGAGCACCTGGCCAGTTCAGCCGAGCGAGCCAGTGCTACCTGAGATAACGCCCGGGTCGTCGGGTCACGGCCTGAGGGGTCAGCCGGACATACGCAGAACAAAAACAATGTGCATCACCATTCAGGAAAATATGCAGAATCATATCTAATATAATGCTGAACATATTGTCTTAAAATCTGGTGCATGTATACCTGTTTTATCACTACTTACATTGGCAGCTTTTCCCTGTTCATTTTAGGGTACGTACATTCCAGGTGCCAATTCTGGAGGATTTCCTGGTAGACAAAGGGTGAGTCGGCAACCCGGACTCCTTACGGCTTCTACGGCTTGCGTCATACGTCTCTTAGACAGAGAGCCCTTATCTTTCCTGAATGACGTATTTACTTTTTCTCTCTTTGACGTGTCCATGTTTGTGAAGTTTTTTAGGCTTATTATTTCTTACAGTATGGGATAGGCAGTCCCATGCCCAACCCTCCTTTCTCGCCTCTTACGAACATGCCTAGTAGGGTACAGCGCCGTTATTCTTTACTCTCCTTTCGGGCCCCGGCAGAGCACTGGAGAAAAGAGATTTTTGGGACATGTTAAAAGACACAGCAGCCTTCTAAAAGTAGTCTTTGAAGGGAAAATAAAAGGTAAAAGAGGCAGAGGTAGACCAAGACTAATATGGACGAGTAACATACAAAAGATGGACAAGTCAGCCTATGACAACCTTTACCATCAAAGCAAGAGACAGAGCGGAATGGTTCGCCATGGTAGCCAACCTTCGTTGCATAAACGGCACTCACTGATGATGATGATGATGATGATTTTTCTCTACTATCTCGAGAATCTACACTGTTTTTTTTATCTTACTTTGGGTAGTGTTGTCTCACCATGTATAGTGCAGATTGTCGGTAGAACGTGTATTTTTAGTTAGATTTCAGCATATTTAGCACGACACTAAGACTACCAATGTTTTTTTGTCAATATATAATTATATTACATATATAGAGAAATATATACATACACACAATGACAAAAATAGAGTGTGTGAGTGTACATGTATGTGCATGTGTGTAACACTGTGAGGGTGAAAAGAAAAACAAAAGTTAATTTCCCTAACATTCCCCTTAAGTTGTTATAACAAAGAAAATATTCGGAGTCAAATCAACAAAGAATAGATTCAATCAGCACCAACGTAAAGTGGTAACCAATAAGAATACGGAAGAAGTGAGGCGATCTGGTGTAACTGCGCATGAGAATGTGGCGTGTGGTGGGGGTCGGAGAGGGGGCAATTAATCACAATCGTGCTGTTTTTGAACACTAGATCATTATGTCAAAATGGGAAACCTATTTATAGAGTATTCGAATCTGACATTAATCGATGCCACTGCTATCTTCAGTCTTCAGACGACGAGCCATCGTCGCCAGAAAATCGATGTAGAAAACCAACTATACTCGGCATGTCTTTTGTGAATGCTAGGTCAAAGTCTTATATGCTTCCTTGCCTGTGAGAGATTTGTGTTGCTGTTGAATGTGCGCAACAAAGTTTGGTTGTGCTCCTGGTATCCGTAACCAGCGCCGGCTACAAAGACAGCCTTACCGTAACTGTGATAGTATAATCAACGGCCATAAGCTAACAAAATTGCAACCACTGAAGATTTATTAGCTTACATGTTACACTTATAATGTTGCTTTATTTGCATGCATTGTTTTATTAATACCTTTTTAATACTGCTCGCCTATTATTGTTATCTATAACGTTCATTTCAGCATAAAAAGTTTTAAAATACATTCTAACTCATAATTGCATATGTGTTAAATAGTTATATTGTATCTTATAACAACTATTTCAAACAAAAGTCATATTCGTTAGTCTACATTATAAGAGAAAGGATTTACTGAGAAATTCTTTGTTGCAATATCAATTATAGAGAGGAAGAGACAATGCTAGCAAGATATGTGATTTGGTTGGTTGGTTGGTTGCGTTCGCCCGATGACTAAAGTATTCTAGAGTATCGTAGTAGACTAGAATATTCCTTTTCATCATCCACCCTTACAAGGACGTAGTGGACGTGTCTGCGTTGTGTTGTGGCTTGCAGTATAACTGTTATATTTGCGCCTTTCGGCCCAACACATTCGACTTCAGCACGACATTTTTGAGTACCGGGCTGTCTTCCCTCTTCGATCCCTGCACGCTTGTCCAGACTAGACAGGTTAGTCTGTTACTGGAGGCACCACGGAGAGGTGGAGCAGGGTCTGGATGGTTTTGGTTCACCGATCCTGGCGCAAGCCATCAGCTGTGGGTCGCTGACAACTTCCAGCTCTGGTGCTGGTAGGCGCGCCTTCGCCTCCATATATGTGATTTTAGATTCCTATAAGACAAAGAGGAAAGTCGACAACATTATTGCACAGACACACATAAATACACTAACATACTTATCCTAAAACACACTGAAGAATTGTTTTCTTTTTACGTCGCAAACAAGCACCATCATTAACTTCATTAACTTCACTACTTCCCCCCAAAATTGGTGATTTAAACACTTTTTTTTAAACTTTAGTATGTGATTTTCAAATTCATTCTAACGTGCTTTTTAAAATTGTTTCCACAATGTGTGTGTTCTTGCATTCATCATCGTTCTCTTGTTATATTCATAATTTTGTACAGTGGTGATTGCTGTTTACTGCGATTCGGATTACCTCTGCCCTTCACATTAACGAAACGGGCTAGCGTATTTATGTAAATAAATAAAGGAGTACAGTATAAGTGATTATACATATTCTTTAAAAGTATCTTCTTACTTAATTATATCACAATAATATGAAGCGATGTATGTATAAGAAGTTGTTTTCTCTTCCAGATCCTGTCTTTTTTTTTTTTTTTTTTTTTTTTTGCATTGTTCAGGAAAAGAAGAGAGAGAAAGAATGTTAGTTCTCGTCTGCTTATTTGCAGATTGCCTTGCGCTGTGTATTACACTTTTCAGTCATTGGTGCTTCCCATTTAAAAACATATATACCAGAAGACCTGCTAAAACCAACATTCATAGCCATACCAAAGAAATCGGGTGCGATGGAATGCGATGATCATTGCACAATAAGCCTTATAAGTCACATGACTAAGATATTACTAAGAATTATCAAGCGAAGAGTACAAAACAAAACCAGTCCAGAAACTAGTGATGAACAGTGTGGTTTTGTTGGAGGTAAAGGAACGAGCAATGCCATATAAATCATAAGACCTTTAGTAGAAAGAGCCATATAGGTGAAAACAGACCTATGTTTCATAGATTATACCAAAGCATTTGGCAAAGTAAAGCACCAAGAAATAATCAAAATTTTGGAAGGCATGAACGTAGACAGCAATGATCTAAGAATAATAAAGAACATGTACTGGCAATAAACAGCGGCCATAAGAACTAAGAACTGGAAATCAATTGGGAATGTTTCAACAAATAAAACAGGGTGTTAGACAAGGTTGTGTGCTGTCACCAGATTTGTTTAATATGTATAGTGAGATTATTTTAAGATCCATAAAAAGAATGCCTGGAACAATAATCGGAGGTCATAATATAAAAAATCTAAGGTATGCTGATGATACAGTCTAAATCGCTAAGGGTGAAAATGAGTTACAAGAAATGTTGGACATTTTATCTGAAGCCAAACAAGGACCATTCTCAGATCAGTGCCTACAGAGTCATCACAATGCAAAACACTGCGGGCAAGCTGCTGGAGAAAATAGTTGCCCGTGTCCTCACCTGTCACCTTGAACAGAAACGAGTATTCCCACCCACACTCGGAGGTTATAGATATAACAAAGAGACATGGCTCAATGCGGCAGTATTTGCCTATGACGTCTTCGAAGGCTTGCACAGACGAGAGGAGACATGTGCTGCTGCTATAGATCTGGAGGATGCAAACAACAGGGTACCATTTGAATATCTCATGCATATGCTCCTCAAAATGGCGGTGCACCCCTTCCTCATTAGATGGATCGCCGCGGCACTGTTTCAGAGGAAGGTGATACTCAGATGTGGAAGTTGGTCTTCTGAGCCAACACCCATTTGCCCAGGGTTGCCACAAGGCTCACCTTTGTCACCAGTTCTATTTAACGTGTACACAATAACGATCACGGAACAACAGCTGGACGGGAGGGGAAGAACTATGACTTTTGCTGATGATATTCTGGTATATCGACAGGGAAGAGACAGACGGGAAATCGCGTCCACAATGTAAGACGAACTCGATCGCATTTCTTCCTGGTGTGGGGTATCAGGTGCCGTGGTTAATCCTAATAAAGCATCAGTTTCATGGTTCTCCGTTAGCAATCATATCGTTAATACGACCATACCGGTAGTACGAATGGGAGCTGATGAGGTGACCAGGGACAAGTTGATGACATACCTTGGAGTTAAGTTTGATCGCAGCCTGTGCTTTCGGGACCACGTCGACCAAGTGATAACAAAATCCCGCAAAGGATTAGCCGCCTTGAAGGTCATGGCAACTGCCAACATCGAGCAGAGGCTACTTACTCTTCTGTTCCAGGGATTAGTCCTCGCACCTATCGAATATGCCCTGGCAATTCTTACTGTCAGTACGACTCAAATTGATAGGCTGGAGAAAATACAAAATGAAGCCATGCGCATTATCCTGGGATGTACGAGGGACACTCCCTGTGTGGCAATGAGGTATCTTCTTGACTTTCCAACCATGGATGACATAATCAAGATCTGGAGAGCACGAGCATACCTGAAGATTAGTACAGACACAGAGCACCCATTGCACCACATGCTCAACACCGAGAAAGGTGACAGGCTAAAAAGAGGCAAATCATGGGTGGGCCGAGCAGAAGATGTCATCAAACAGGTCTGTGGGCTTACCAATATCAGCGTTGGTGAGGAGTGGATACCGGTGCCTACGTCATTCAAGAGGACTTTCTCGTGTATTGTCACACTCGACAGGAAAAGTAGGGAACATAATCCGGTCGTGGTTAATACTGAGGTCAACATTCTCATCTGCGATAACACCGATAAGAAAGATGCAGTCATCTATACAGACGGATCTGTAAGACGACACGAAAGAAGTGCATGGGCATTTACAGCACGCTCAGCAGGCAGAATAGTCTACGAAGACAGTGGTGCATACGTAATGACCACGAGTAGCATGACAATGGAGGCGATGGCAGTGACCAAGGCATTCAAATGGTTAGAGTCACAAGACTACACCCACGCATGTATACTTAGTGATTCGATGAGCATGATTAAAAAAGTGGAGGCAGGCTCTGTACGCATGCAATGGGTAGAGTCGTTGCAGAAATCCAAAATACGCAAGGTCACCTTTGTCTATGTCCCTGGACATGCGGGAGTACGGGGAAATGAAAGGGCGGACAGGTTGGCTAGCTGCGCTATCGTTGAGGACGGGCAACCAATGGATAGGGCGGACATCATCAATGCCCTCCGAGATGTGGGAAGAGCACAGGACTTCGACAAACACAGATCCACGTCACTTCTTCGGATGATGGAAATGGGAGTTAAGTTGGGCACAGCCAGAAATGAGACACTTAGTGGCCGTGTAAGAAGACTTATCAACCAACATAGAACTGGAGTCGTCAGTCGCTGGACACTGAGGGAGTTGCTGAGGAGGGGATCTAAGCACCTAGGGACATGTTCGGAGTGCAATTATGATAACCCGCAAATAACTCAATAACTCAAAGACAGAGGTAATGGTAACAGATCCGGAACAGCGTCAAGAAAGCCAAAACCTATCCAGGAGCAGATATTAATTCAGATCACAATCCTGTAATGATTAAAATAAAAATCAAATTAAAGAGAAATAAACAAAGTACTAATTATGCAACAGCAATAGATACAACAGCTTTAAATCAGAAAGATGTGAAAGAAACTTATACTGTACAAGTAAAGAATACATATCAGAGGCTGCTAGAAGAAGGGATTGAGCAGTACAGAAGAGAACATCCTGAAGAAAAAGTCACAACCAAATGGCAATGCATAAAAAACAGTATATAAGAATCCTGCATCCCCTTACCCAAAAAGGAAAGTAACAAAAAACAAAAATGGATAACTGACAACATTTTAGAAAAA
The DNA here is from genome assembly GCA_032433765.1 of Megaustenia siamemsis. Taxonomy (NCBI): domain Eukaryota; kingdom Metazoa; phylum Mollusca; class Gastropoda; order Stylommatophora; family Ariophantidae; genus Megaustenia; species Megaustenia siamemsis. The sequence goes on from JAVIAB010000051.1 coordinate 88,036,888, forward strand.
ATGGAAAAGAGAAGACAAGCGAAAAACACTGCCAAATACAAGGAAATTGATAATGAAATACGAAAAATGTGCAAAAAGGCAAAAGAAGACTGGCTCAACCAAAGATGTCTAGAAATCGAAACTATGAAAAGTAAACAAAATTTAAGAGGAATGCGCACAGAAATAAAAAGAATGACTAATAAAGACAAAAAAGCAGCAGGAAATGGATGTATTGCAAACAAAGAGGGAAGAATGCTAACAGACAACAAAGATATAATAGAAAGATGGCAGGAATACGTAACAGAATTATTTCATGACGAAAGGGACAAAAAACCATTCATAAAATGTACATCCAGCTATAAAATCCTGAAATCTGAAGTGGAAAAAGCTATAAAAACAATGATAAAGTGAAAAGCAGCAGGACCTGACAATATACAGATAGAGATGATACAGGCTCTAGAAGATTTTGGCATTGAAGTGATCACAGACATATGCAATGACATATACCGCACAGGATACATACCAAATGAACTAAAATCATCAACTTTTATAGCATTGCCTAAAAAGAATGGTGCAGTTGAATGCAGCGATTTTAGAACAATAAGCCTAATGAGCCAGGTAACCAAAATTTTACTAAAAGTTTTACAAGGAAGGATTCAGAATAAAATTAATAATGAACTAGATGAGCAGCAATTCGGATTCAAGAAAAACAGTGGGACAAAAGAAGCCATATTCAGCATGAGGACATTGATTGAAAAGTACATAGAAGTAAACAAACCAATATATGCCTGCTTCATAGACTACACCAAAGGATTTGATAGAATACACCATGAGCAACTTATAGACTGCCTAAAAGATATAAATCTGGATGACACAGACATACGACTGATTTGTAATTTGTATTGGGAGCAAACAGCAATAATAAAATATAACAAGGAGAACTCTACACCCATTGATATAAAAAGAGGAGTAAGACAAGGATGCATCCTATCACCAAGCTTGTTCAATTTATACACTGAGCAAATCTTTAAAAACATCAATGAGATGCCAGGCCTTAATATTAATGGGAAGATAATCAATAACCTAAGATATGCTGATGATACTGTTCTACTAGCAGAAAATCCTAAAGATCTACAACAATTACTTAATGTAATAAAAATGACAAGCAAAAAATATGGACTAGATATGAATATCAAAAAGACTAAAACTATGATCATAAACAAAGAAAATTCTCAAGACCTACAATTAAATATCACAGTTGAGGGAATACATCTGGAGACACAGAGTCCAGAGCTACAACTACCTGGGACATACTATAACAAATGATGAAAAATGCAAAATTGAAATAAACAAAAGAATAGGTATGGCAAAAAGTAATTTTAATGCCATGCAAAATATACTAACAACAAAACAAATATCAGCAGCGCTGAAACTAAGAATGGCAAAATGTGACGTCTTCTCACTATTCCTGTATGGTGCAGAAACAAGGACATTAGACAAGAAAACAGAACAGAAAATTGAAGCCTTTGAAATGTGGATTTATAGAAGAATAGGTAGAATTGGATGGAAACAAAAGATAACAAACGATGAAGTTTTAAAACAGCTGAAAATAAAAAGAGAACTACTAAATACAATCAAGACAAGACAAATGCAATTTGTGGGGCATGTTAAAAGACACAACAGCCTACTAAAAGTAATATTGGAAGGAAAAATACAAGGTAAAAGAGGCAGAGGCAGACCAAGACTAACATGGACGAGTAACATCAACAGATGGACAAGTCAATCTATGTCAGCCTGCACCATCAAAGCAAGAAACAGAGTAGAATGGCGATCCACGGTAGCAAACCTTCGTTGCGGAGAAGGCACACGATGATAATGATGAATGGTAACAACAAAGAAAAAGACATCACCTCAGTGCAAAATAAAGATATGTGGAAAAATATTAAAACAGGTAAATGAATTTAAGTATTTGGGAACTTTGTTAACCTCAGACGGAAGATGTACAACACAGGTGAGATGCAGAATGGCTCAGGCAAAAGCAGCTTTCCAATAATTGAGGAAGATACTGTGAAATCCATTTTTGACAATAGAAACAAGAACAAGAGTTCTTAAATGTTATGTAGAGCCAGTCTTAACATATGGATGTGAATATTGAACAATAGGACAACAGACAAGAAAATCACTGGAGGCGGTAGAAATGTGGTTTTACAGAAGAATGCTGAGAATACCATCCAAAGACAGAAAAGAAGAGTAATAAAAACGTTCTGAAAAGAGGCCAAATCAAAAAGAGAGCTAATTTTTCAATATTAGGAAGAAACAATCATAATTTTTTGACCATGTAATGGGAAAGGAACAACTGCAATATATTGTAACAACTGGAAAAATTGCGGGACGAATAGACAGAGAGAAGCAAAGAGAAAAGATATCAGACAGCTTAAGAAAATGGCTTGGCCGAAGGTCAACAACGGAATGATAAATAACTGCCAAGATCGAAAATCCTGGAGAGACATGATCATCTACGCCAGCAGGCACGGTGTTTGCTGATGATGATGATAAAAATGATGATTTATAAAAGAGACTTGGAAGATTCATAAATATTAAATAATTACACTGGCAACGCTGACCAGTCCAAAGTAGTTTTTACTTTCATTTGTAAAAAAATTAAATGCCATATGTAAGTAGTGATGGTGGCTGTGAACTCAACAGAAAAGTGGAATAACATGCACCGAAATACAATAGATTTGGCACCGACTTTGCACCGACTTTGCACCAAAACGGTGCCAAAAAAAAAAAATTATTTTTTCGAATTCGCGATTTTTTCGAACTTCATAATTTTTTTGGGGGAAAAATTTTGGGAAAAATTTTTTGGTGTTCGTCAGTTTGTCGAATCACTGAGAGCTTAACTCAGGTAAATTCAAAAGATCGTGTGCTAATCCGGTGATCGCGCTCCGGTGATCGCCTCTCGCTGTGTGTTATTTGTGAAAGAGTATATTTGTGTCGCCTCGCTCGTGTTAGATGAAAATGAAAGAGTATTTTAAAAGAGTATGTGAAAGTAAACAGAATTATTTAAAAAATATGTATTTGTGAAAGTAAACTCAGAATTATTAAAAAAAACAGTCTCCCTTCAGGATTCGAACACGGGTCTACTACGTGACAGGGCAGGGGGCGGGTACTTGAGGAATGCTATTGTTAGAATCGCTTACAAGGAATCGTGGTCATTGTTAGGAAAATATGCTGACGGTCATTGTTAGGCTCCGTGTTTAGAGTTAGGTAGAGGCATGTAACTAGGGGTGGTATTGTTGTTATTTAAAATACTGGTAATTGGGACTGCGTGACAGGAGGCGACAAGCAATGACGTTGAAAGGTTAGCCGCAGGTAAATTCAATAGAGACTCTAATCCGTGTCCGGTGATCGCCTCGCTGTGTGTTATTTGTGAAAGAGTATTTTAAAAGAGTATGTGATAAATAAAAATTCAGAATTATTTAAAAAATATGTATTTGTGAAAGTAAACTCAGAATTATTAAAAATAAAAAATAAAAAAATAAAAAAAAACAGTCTCCCTTCAGGATTCGAACACGGGTCTACTACGTGACAGGCCAGGCAACATGTAAAAAAAAAATGCTGACAAGCAATAACATTGAAAGGTTAGTTTTGTCGAACGGTCTCCTGTGTTTCTGAGAGCTTAACCGCAGGTAAATTCAATAGAGACTCGGTGCTAATCCGTGTCCGGTGATCGTCGCTCGCTGTGTGTTAGAAATTTGTGAAAGAGTATTTTAAATTCCGTTAGCCAACTCAGGTAGAACCCCGATTGAAAAGAAAACGGACTTATGTTAAAAATAGTAAAATATAAGTGGTCGTGTGTGTTATCGCTACCAACATCATCATGTGTCGTGTAGTAAGGTGTGCTAATATTAAATAGTGACGCTCGCTCTTTCTCATTCAATGTAAAGCAAAACAAAATTCTATATTTCACAATTTTATTAATACATCATATATATATATATATATATATATATATATATTACTGTCCGGATGCTGATAATTTTAACAGTCTGGGTTTCCTACACAACCGCCCTCCATTTTGACAAAACCTTGATCAAAGCTGGAATAGGTAATCGGTGACTTTGCTGAAACATCCTGGGCAGCCACACTGGCTGCCGGAGCTGTCGTCTGATTAACAAGAGTGAGGTCCCCTTGGTTAACAAAAAAGGGCGTGTAGTTGATGTTAGCATAAGCGTTTTCGAGACTGCCTTAACGCCATCTATAGACAATGGAACTACCCCCTCTGCCTTCATGTCCTATCATCATCATGTGCCACCCTCAACACCATCACCCCTTCATGGCCTATCATCATCATGTGCCACCCTCAACACTATCATCATCATGTGCCACCCTCAACACTATCATCATCATGCGCCACCCCCAACACCATCATCAAACCTTCATATCCCATCATCATCTTGTGCCCTACCATTAAATAGTGACTCTCTCTCTCTCTCTTTCTCTATCGCATATCCAAGCTAACTCAAGTAAAATAAAAATCATCACCAAGCCACACAAATTGACACATCATCATCATAGGCCACCCTCAACACTATCATCATCATGTGCCACCCTCACTCTCTCTCTCTCTCTCTCTCTCTCTCTCTCTCTCTCTCTATCGCATATCCAAGCTAACTCAAGTCAAATAAAAATCATCACCAAGCCACACAAATTGACACATCATCATCATGTGCCACCCTCAACACTATCATCATCATGCGCCACCCCCAACACCAGCCCTTCATGTCCTATCATCATGTGCCACCCTCAACACCATCATCAAACCTTCATGTCCTATCATCATCATGTGCCACCCTCAACATCAAACCTTCCGGCTTGGACGGAGGAACTGTTTTCCATCAGTCGAGTAAATGAAACAAACCCCGTTACATATGTGTTGAAAGACGATAAGGGCGATGAGATAGAGGGGTCATTCTACACACCGAAAATTCAAAAAGTTGGAGACAAACTCATCATCCCTGCATGTCCTATCATCAACCCACACAAAGTATCAACAAGCGAAATTCTCTCTCTCTCTCTCTCTCTCTCACTCTCTCTCTTTCTCTCTCTCTCGCTCTGTCTCTCTCACATTCATGATAAACCAAAACAAAATAGGCTCATATTAAAAAAGTCGACCTAAAACCGTAAAATATTCCACTACAACACAGACCGCTAGACTGAACAGTACTATGAAAAATAAACGTCCGTGAATCAAGCGCGCTTATAACACGAAGTCTCACATCCGACTAGTTTAAATATAATCCGGTAAATCAAAGTTAGGAGGCAAGGGCAGAAACTTAGGAGGTAAGGGCAGAAACCAAAGAGGCAAGGTCAGAAAACAAGGAGGGAAGGTCAGAAATCTAAGAGGCAAGGGCAGAAACCTAGGAGACAAGGGCAGAAACCTAGGAGAAAAGGGCAGAAACCTAGGAGACAAGGGCAGAAACCTAGGAGGCGAGGGCAGAAACCAAAGAGGCAAGGGCAGAAACCTAGGAGACAAGGTCAGAAATCTAGGAAGCTGTGTTAGAAAACAAGGAGGGGAGGTCAGAAATCTAGGAAGCTGTGTTAGAAAACAAGGAGGGAAGGTCAGAAACCTAGGAGGCATGGTCAGAAATCTAGGAAGCTGTGTTAGAAAACAAGGAGGCGAGGGCAGAAACCTAGGAGACAAGGGCAGAAACTTAGGAGGTAAGGGCAGAAACCAAAGAGACAAGGTTAGAAAACAAGGAGGGAGGGTCAGAAATCTAAGAGGCAAGGGCAGAAACCTAGGAGGCGAGGTCAGAAACCTAGGAGGCGAGGTCAGAAACCTAGGAGGCGAGGTCAGAAAACAAGGAGGGAAGGTCAGAAACCTAGGAGACATGGACAGAAAACTAGGAAGCAAAGGCTGAAAACCAAAGAGGCAAGGTCAGAAATCTATGAAGCTGCATTAGAAAACAAGGAGGGAAGGTAAGAAACCTATCTACTTCCATACTGATACTAGTTAGACACATCGATCAGATAGTTACATCCAAATCGCAAACATTTTACCCCAGAACACAAAAATTTAGGGTCATACTCAAAAAGTCGACCTAAAAATCCCAAAAGCTACTCACATAGTCATACTAGTTAGACACAACGAGCAGGAAGGCTCCAATGTCACGTTGACATCAAATCTAGCGTCGCAAATATCGTCGTTATCGAGAGATTCGTAGCGAATCCAGACATCACCCTCTATTACATTGAAATAATTTAGCGGAAATTGTATCTCCACCAGTGCGATCTCATACTGCGTCGAAAATTGCCTCCAGCGTTCTCTAACATTGCCTCGATCGTTCTTTAACATTACCTCCAGCGTTCTCTAACATTGCTTCGATCGTTCGTTAACATTGCCTCCAGCGTTCTCTAACATTGCCTCCAGCGTTCTCTAACATTGCCTCCAGCGTTCTCTAACATTGCCTCCAGCGTTCTCTAACATTGCCTCCAGCGTTCTCTAACATTGCCTCCAGCGTTCTATAACATTGCCTCCAGCGTTCTCTAACATTGCCTCGATCGTTCGTTAACATTGCCTCCAGCGTTCTCTAACATTGCCTCCAGCGTTCTCTAACATTGCCTCCAGCGTTCTCTAACATTGCCTCCAGCGTTCTATAACATTGCCTCCAGCGTTCTCTAACATTACCTCGAGCGTTCTCTAACATTGTCTCGATCGTTCTTTAACATTGCCTCGATCGTTCTTTAACATTGCCTCCAGTGTTCTCTTCACAAGTTTCGTAAGGGAAACATTTGTCGTACTGGGAGAAAAACTCGTTTACCCTATCCATTTTAACGACCCCTTCTAATGATGACTCGCTGAGTGCCAAGTACAGACTATCTGTATCCATTTCACAGAGTCGAAAGTCGGACCTCTCTACGAATCTATCCAGGAAGTCATAGTAAAATTCCAACATTCCCAATTTGGTGTACTGGTAGACGAAAAAACCAAGCTGTGAAGGAAGATCCCACAGGATACTTCGATTTCCAAGCGACACCTCATACAGGTCTTCACCAATAGGCGTCATGGTTTTAAACAGGGGGGTTAATTACCAACTTTGTTGTATTGGCCCCCTCTTTAACATAGGTCACGTTCACATGTTTCCCCAAATTCGTCAAGGTCTTCCCATAGGCCGAGAAAAATATTACCACCAGATCACAAAAATGTAGGCAGAAACCTAGGAGGCAAGGTCAGAAACCTAGGAGACAAGGTCAGAAACATAGGAGGCAAGGGCAGAAACCTAAGAGGCAAGGGCAGAAACCTAAGAGGCAATGATGGGGGCTATTCCTAACTTTCTTCTCAGTTCTTCATTTCTGAGCTTATCTCTCAGACTGTTTCCTGTCATTCGTCTAACACATTTCATCTCTGAGATCACAAAAATTTAGGCACATACTCAAAAAGTCGACCTCAAAACCATAAAAAGCTACTCCCACATTCATCTAAAAGTTACACCAAAACCGCACCAGATTTGCACCGTGCAAAAACATGCACAAGTTTGACACGCGCACCAGTTTGGCACAATGCACCTTCGTAAGGGGCGTAACAATCAGCCTTCGTAAGGGGCGTAACAATCAGCCTTCGTAAGGGGCGTATCAATCATAAAAGTGATTATCAAAGTAAATTTTTGGTATGGGGATGTCTATTGGTGCATTGTGCCAAACTGGTGCGCGTGTCAAACTTGTGCATGTTTTTGCACGGTGCAAATCTGGTGCGGTTTTGGTGTAACTTTTAGATGAATGTGGGAGTAGCTTTTTATGGTTTTGAGGTCGACTTTTTGAGTATGTGCCTAAATTTTTGTGATCTCAGAGATGAAATGTGTTAGACGAATGACAGGAAACAGTCTGAGAGATAAGCTCAGAAATGAAGAACTGAGAAGAAAGTTAGGAATAGCCCCCATCATTGCCTCTTAGGTTTCTGCCCTTGCCTCTTAGGTTTCTGCCCTTGCCTCCTATGTTTCTGACCTTGTCTCCTAGGTTTCTGACCTTGCCTCCTAGGTTTCTGCCTACATTTTTGTGATCTGGTGGTAATATTTTTCTCGGCCTATGGGAAGACCTTGACGAATTTGGGGAAACATGTGAACGTGACCTATGTTAAAGAGGGGGCCAATACAACAAAGTTGGTAATTAACCCCCCTGTTTAAAACCATGACGCCTATTGGTGAAGACCTGTATGAGGTGTCGCTTGGAAATCGAAGTATCCTGTGGGATCTTCCTTCACAGCTTGGTTTTTTCGTCTACCAGTACACCAAATTGGGAATGTTGGAATTTTACTATGACTTCCTGGATAGATTCGTAGAGAGGTCCGACTTTCGACTCTGTGAAATGGATACAGATAGTCTGTACTTGGCACTCAGCGAGTCATCATTAGAAGGGGTCGTTAAAATGGATAGGGTAAACGAGTTTTTCTCCCAGTACGACAAATGTTTCCCTTACGAAACTTGTGAAGAGAACACTGGAGGCAATGTTAAAGAACGATCGAGGCAATGTTAAAGAACGATCGAGACAATGTTAGAGAACGCTCGAGGTAATGTTAGAGAACGCTGGAGGCAATGTTATAGAACGCTGGAGGCAATGTTAGAGAACGCTGGAGGCAATGTTAGAGAACGCTGGAGGCAATGTTAGAGAACGCTGGAGGCAATGTTAGAGAACGCTGGAGGCAATGTTAACGAACGATCGAGGCAATGTTAGAGAACGCTGGAGGCAATGTTATAGAACGCTGGAGGCAATGTTAGAGAACGCTGGAGGCAATGTTAGAGAACGCTGGAGGCAATGTTAGAGAACGCTGGAGGCAATGTTAGAGAACGCTGGAGGCAATGTTAGAGAACGCTGGAGGCAATGTTAACGAACGATCGAAGCAATGTTAGAGAACGCTGGAGGTAATGTTAAAGAACGATCGAGGCAATGTTAGAGAACGCTGGAGGCAATTTTCGACGCAGTATGAGATCGCACTGGTGGAGATACAATTTCCGCTAAATTATTTCAATGTAATAGAGGGTGATGTCTGGATTCGCTACGAATCTCTCGATAACGACGATATTTGCGACGCTAGATTTGATGTCAACGTGACATTGGAGCCTTCCTGCTCGTTGTGTCTAACTAGTATGACTATGTGAGTAGCTTTTGGGATTTTTAGGTCGACTTTTTGAGTATGACCCTAAATTTTTGTGTTCTGGGGTAAAATGTTTGCGATTTGGATGTAACTATCTGATCGATGTGTCTAACTAGTATCAGTATGGAAGTAGATAGGTTTCTTACCTTCCCTCCTTGTTTTCTAATGCAGCTTCCTAGATTTCTGACCTTGCCTCTTTGGTTTTCAGCCTTTGCTTCCTAGTTTTCTGTCCATGTCTCCTAGGTTTCTGACCTTCCCTCCTTGTTTTCTGACCTCGCCTCCTAGGTTTCTGACCTCGCCTCCTAGGTTTCTGACCTCGCCTCCTAGGTTTCTGCCCTTGCCTCTTAGATTTCTGACCCTCCCTCCTTGTTTTCTAACCTTGTCTCTTTGGTTTCTGCCCTTACCTCCTAAGTTTCTGCCCTTGTCTCCTAGGTTTCTGCCCTCGCCTCCTTGTTTTCTAACACAGCTTCCTAGATTTCTGACCATGCCTCCTAGGTTTCTGACCTTCCCTCCTTGTTTTCTAACACAGCTTCCTAGATTTCTGACCTCCCCTCCTTGTTTTCTAACACAGCTTCCTAGATTTCTGACCTTGTCTCCTAGGTTTCTGCCCTTGCCTCTTTGGTTTCTGCCCTCGCCTCCTAGGTTTCTGCCCTTGTCTCCTAGGTTTCTGCCCTTTTCTCCTAGGTTTCTGCCCTTGTCTCCTAGGTTTCTGCCCTTGCCTCTTAGATTTCTGACCTTCCCTCCTTGTTTTCTGACCTTGCCTCTTTGGTTTCTGCCCTTACCTCCTAAGTTTCTGCCCTTGCCTCCTAACTTTGATTTACCGGATTATATTTAAACTAGTCGGATGTGAGACTTCGTGTTATAAGCGCGCTTGATTCACGGACGTTTATTTTTCATAGTACTGTTCAGTCTAGCGGTCTGTGTTGTAGTGGAATATTTTACGGTTTTAGGTCGACTTTTTTAATATGAGCCTATTTTGTTTTGGTTTATCATGAATGTGAGAGAGACAGAGCGAGAGAGAGAGAAAGAGAGAGAGTGAGAGAGAGAGAGAGAGAGAGAGAGAATTTCGCTTGTTGATACTTTGTGTGGGTTGATGATAGGACATGCAGGGATGATGAGTTTGTCTCCAACTTTTTGAATTTTCGGTGTGTAGAATGACCCCTCTATCTCATCGCCCTTATCGTCTTTCAACACATATGTAACGGGGTTTGTTTCATTTACTCGACTGATGGAAAACAGTTCCTCCGTCCAAGCCGGAAGGTTTGATGTTGAGGGTGGCACATGATGATGATAGGACATGAAGGTTTGATGATGGTGTTGAGGGTGGCACATGATGATAGGACATGAAGGGCTGGTGTTGGGGGTGGCGCATGATGATGATAGTGTTGAGGGTGGCACATGATGATGATGTGTCAATTTGTGTGGCTTGGTGATGATTTTTATTTGACTTGAGTTAGCTTGGATATGCGATAGAGAGAGAGAGAGAGAGAGAGAGAGAGAGAGAGAGAGAGAGTGAGGGTGGCACATGATGATGATAGTGTTGAGGGTGGCCTATGATGATGATGTGTCAATTTGTGTGGCTTGGTGATGATTTTTATTTTACTTGAGTTAGCTTGGATATGCGATAGAGAAAGAGAGAGAGAGAGTCACTATTTAATGGTAGGGCACAAGATGATGATGGGATATGAAGGTTTGATGATGGTGTTGGGGGTGGCGCATGATGATGATAGTGTTGAGGGTGGCACATGATGATGATAGTGTTGAGGGTGGCACATGATGATGATAGGCCATGAAGGGGTTGATACTTTGTGTGGCTTGATGATGATAGGACATGAAGGGGTGATGGTGTTGAGGGTGGCACATGATGATGATAGGACATGAAGGCAGAGGGGGTAGTTCCATTGTCTATAGATGGCGTTAAGGCAGTCTCGAAAACGCTTATGCTAACATCAACTACACGCCCTTTTTTGTTAACCAAGGGGACCTCACTCTTGTTAATCAGACGACAGCTCCGGCAGCCAGTGTGGCTGCCCAGGATGTTTCAGCAAAGTCACCGATTACCTATTCCAGCTTTGATCAAGGTTTTGTCAAAATGGAGGGCGGTTGTGTAGGAAACCCAGACGGTTAAAATTATCAGCATCCGGACAGTAATATATATATATATATATATATATATATATATATATATGATGTATTAATAAAATTGTGAAATATAGAATTTTGTTTTGCTTTACATTGAATGAGAAAGAGCGAGCGTCACTATTTAATATTAGCACACCTTACTACACGACACATGATGATGTTGGTAGCGATAACACACACGACCACTTATATTTTACTATTTTTAACATAAGTCCGTTTTCTTTTCAATCGGGGTTCTACCTGAGTTGGCTAACGGAATTTAAAATACTCTTTCACAAATTTCTAACACACAGCGAGCGACGATCACCGGACACGGATTAGCACCGAGTCTCTATTGAATTTACCTGCGGTTAAGCTCTCAGAAACACAGGAGACCGTTCGACAAAACTAACCTTTCAATGTTATTGCTTGTCAGCATTTTTTTTTTACATGTTGCCTGGCCTGTCACGTAGTAGACCCGTGTTCGAATCCTGAAGGGAGACTGTTTTTTTTTATTTTTTTATTTTTTATTTTTAATAATTCTGAGTTTACTTTCACAAATACATATTTTTTAAATAATTCTGAATTTTTATTTATCACATACTCTTTTAAAATACTCTTTCACAAATAACACACAGCGAGGCGATCACCGGACACGGATTAGAGTCTCTATTGAATTTACCTGCGGCTAACCTTTCAACGTCATTGCTTGTCGCCTCCTGTCACGCAGTCCCAATTACCAGTATTTTAAATAACAACAATACCACCCCTAGTTACATGCCTCTACCTAACTCTAAACACGGAGCCTAACAATGACCGTCAGCATATTTTCCTAACAATGACCACGATTCCTTGTAAGCGATTCTAACAATAGCATTCCTCAAGTACCCGCCCCCTGCCCTGTCACGTAGTAGACCCGTGTTCGAATCCTGAAGGGAGACTGTTTTTTTTAATAATTCTGAGTTTACTTTCACAAATACATATTTTTTAAATAATTCTGTTTACTTTCACATACTCTTTTAAAATACTCTTTCATTTTCATCTAACACGAGCGAGGCGACACAAATATACTCTTTCACAAATAACACACAGCGAGAGGCGATCACCGGAGCGCGATCACCGGATTAGCACACGATCTTTTGAATTTACCTGAGTTAAGCTCTCAGTGATTCGACAAACTGACGAACACCAAAAAATTTTTCCCAAAATTTTTCCCCCAAAAAAATTATGAAGTTCGAAAAAATCGCGAATTCGAAAAAATAATTTTTTTTTTTTGGCACCGTTTTGGTGCAAAGTCGGTGCAAAGTCGGTGCCAAATCTATTGTATTTCGGTGCATGTTATTCCACTTTTCTGTTGAGTTCACAGCCACCATCACTACTTATGTATGCTTCTGGAGGATCTCCAGGCTGATAACATAGAGAGCAGATTCAGTGATTACTGTCAGTTATCAGGATTTAACTATCTTGTATCCATTCAGCAAATATAGGAATCAGAAAAGATGCTGCAGATATACTCATTGTTGTGCCTCACATCAATTGTCTATGGGTATGTTTCAATTAGTGATTTGTTTGACATACTGAATCAATGCAATGATGAATATGTCAGGACTGATCTGATCAAGATGATTTAAGAAAAGTGTCCACGGATCCTGCTGTTGCAATCTAGCAATTCTAAAAAAAAAAGAAGAAAAAAGTGGTATGGTGACAGCTTTACGTAGTATTGGACAAAACAAAAGTCGACGTTTCGGTCAAGTTCTTCAGCTGGAACAACACAAACAATATATATAATGATATGTGAACAGATCTAACTACATGGCGATAATATGCTAGATACTCAAGAAAGGAAATAATAAAGAGTCACTTCCCTGTGTTCCAGAGCGTGGTCAGCTACTGAATGGACTAAAATGAGAAGGCGGGATGACCAACTATATATCTCACTGACCAGGCAGTCAGAAGACGGAACGGAAGGGTTTCAAAAATATGGGGAGATGGGTACAAGATATGTATAAACTGTGAATATCTAACTCTGTGTGTGCACCCGAGCCGATGTGTAAAAAAAACATGTGTATATAACAATACATGCGTACAGCTTAAATTAGTATATAGATGTTGCCACAAAGCACACAAAAGAAACCCCAAATGTGTCAATACATATGCAGACAAATATATGTACATGTATAGGTACAGTAGCGCATGGGGGTAAGAACTGTGTAGTATGTGTCCATGTGTATGAGATCTATATGTTCATACCTTGGGGGGACAGCGAACCCAACTGAGCATTGAGGCGATTCTCAAGGGCGAACCGGTTGCGATTGCTGTGGAGACACGTGACAATGCCAGTGACTTGCATGTCATGTTTACCACTATGGCCATGGGATTTGAAATGGGCAGACACCGGACTGCTAGTCTTTTGCTCAACATCACGAAGATGCTCACAGTATATGTGACTCAAGCGTCGTCGTCCTCCAGACTCGCCCACATACGTCATCTGGCAATGCTTACATATTATGGCGTAGATGATATTCCGTGACAAACAAGTAAACCCCTCCTTGATGCTTATTAGGGAACAAGACCGAATCGGTGCAAAGCACGTAGTCATAAGTTCTGCAAACTCGACGTCCCCAACAAACAGTACCAAGGTGTTTGTGGTTTGAGCGGGGGAGGCGGCTCGTGACAAGAATGTCTCTCAGACTCCTGTCGCGTTTGAAGGCTACCAAAGGAGAATCACTGAAAAGTAGGCGGGTAGTGGGATCTAAGTGGAGAATGGAGCGATACCGGTTAAGGATCATCATTGCAGCCAAGTTGTGAGGGTAAATATGGTCCTGTCAGAGTAACGTCGGGTGGATGAGGTGAGTGCCACAGGACGGGAAATAACGAGAGCTCGCTGGAAGGCAGATTGGAGAACCGAATGACTTAAGTTCGCCCTTGAGAATCGCCTCACTGCTCAGTTGGGTTCGCTGTCCACCCAAGGTATGAACATATCGCTTCATACACATAGGACACCTACTACACATTTCTTACCCCCATGCGCTACTGTACCTATACATGTATATATATTTGTATGCATATGTATTGGCATATTTGGGCACCTTTGGGTTTTCTTTTGTGTGCTTTGTGGCAATATATATGCTGATGTATGCTTGTACGCATATATTGTTATGTATACATATTTTTTTTACACATCGGTTCGGGGTGCACACACAGAGTTAGATGTGCACAGTTTATACATATCTTGCACCCACCTCCCCATATTTTTTAAACCCTTCCGTTCCGTCTTCTCACCTGACTGCCTGGTCAGTGAGATATATAGTTGGTCATCCCGTCTTCTCATTTTAGTCCATTCAGTAGCTGACCACGCTGTGGAACATAGGGAAGTGACCCTTTATTATTCCCTTTCTTGAGTATCTAGCATATTATCGCCATGTAGTTAGATTTGTTTACATAACCTTATAAATATTTTGTGTGCTGTTGTTTGTTTTTTCAGCTGAAGGCCTACTTGACCGAAACGTCGACTTTTGTTTTGTCCATTACCACGTAAAGCTGTCACCATACCACTTTTTTCTTCATTTTTTAAGAATTGCTATTATCATCATCTTTACAGTAACTTCGCATCTCTACGCATCTTGGTGCATCTTGATGCCTTTACTACTTGATTGCAATCTACTACTTTCTGAAGAGACTGAAGAAGCATCGTTTTACACTTAAGGATATATTTCTCATAAATCACCCTAAAAGATGGGCCTGTAGAGTATTATTGCATGCATACTGAAAAGTCTTTAGCAGTTACTATTGGCCCAAATTTAACTACTACATTCAGCTATTTGACCGTTGTGATCTCAAGTATTCTTATAAACTTGTAAATATGCTGACATTTATAGCGTTTGCAGTCACTCAAAGACTTTGTTGGCAGAGTTTCAAGAGACATATCTGTCTTCCCTGCATCATAAAAAATACTGAAGCATATCATCATAGCTAGCAACCAGCAACATGTTGCTAGTGAAGTGGTCGGTGACTGTAACAATGATTGTCGCAAGATAAAAGTTGTCTTGTTCTTCGTGTTTACAAGATCAACGATATTTTATGCAGTTTTTTTTTAAAACAACAATAGAAAAATACAAAATTGTCCACCATTTTTATCATAACTATTTCTTTTTCCTCTTAAATATTATAGAATTACGAATGTGTTATTTTGATGTACTTTACTACCTGAGTGTTTTATTTATGTTTTGAATTAAGTATTAATTCCTCGCAACCATGCAACTGAAGCCTATTGAAAACCATGGTTTGATACTAAAAGCAAAGCCTACGTTTATAGATTTATGACACATTTGCTTGTCTCATGTAATTTCTTACCGAGCCTTCTTAGTGTCATGCTTCAGGCATGTTATTAATTGGGCCTATATTTGTTTTTTTACACTTATTCGACTACATGCAGCATGCATACATTTTTGTGACGGTTTCTACACAACAAATATTGCTATTTTCTATTAACCATACCTGCGGGAAAATATTTCATTTATGGTTATGGAAGACTCCGGTATCACTGCAAACGAATTAAAATCCATAATTGCTCAACCGTCCGTGCCAGTGGAATCATCCGAATTACTATCTCATCTCCCAAACAAAGAAAGGTAGCTGTAGTCCCCATCATAGCAGTCTCAGCACATGCCAAAAGACATAAGGCGAAACCGCACAGAAAGTAAACACAGCCAACTGCTCCTTGTCATACGATATCATCATTCATCGTAAACAAAGGGAATATCGAAACATGATCAAAACGTATGAGACACACAGCTCACGGTGTGAACAGAGCACTTAACTCAGTAGCTCATGCAACAAGCCGGACTTGGAATATGAGGAAACTGCAACAAGGAACACTTTCATACATAGCCTTCAATTGTTCCTGTCGCCTATCCACCATATTGACCGGAAGTTCATGTCCTCCTGAAAATGATGATCGTCATATTTGTTAAAATGTATAGCACTTGATGACGTTAGGACATCGTTTTTGACTCCAATTCCGAACATATAATATATTTCATTTACTTAACGTTAGTTCTTTTTACATTTTTTTGTGGATAAACATTTTACAAATCTCATATCACGTGTACTACAACAGCGAACAACCGGTTGAATGGTAGGACCACCGGAATGGCGTCACCGGTCAAGACGCAAATGAGCCGGCAAGTTTTCAGGTGGCGGTGGGTCTTTCCTTTTTCTTTGTCTGGCATTCGTACAGGACCTGAGACTCCTACAAAGCTAAGTTTTTCTGAATATTTTTTTCTTCCATATTTCTACTAGTTTTAGTTAGTTTCTACAATGAGTTAGATTATATTGCATTTCTTTTGTGTGTCCGTCGATCTGTTATTTTTTCTGAAAAAGGTCGTTTGTAGAGAAACGTCAATAGTTTTGTGTTGTTCTCCAAGGTAAAGCTGTTACCATAGACTGCGTTCAACTCTTTCCCCAAATCTTTTTTTTTTTTACACAATCAGTCATCCTGTTTGTGATATATTCGTCTTAGTTAGTACTAGACTTAGCAATATTCTAGTCCTCTATGTTTCTAAAGATGTATAATCATATTTCTTATCACAGTTGTTGTTTTTTTTTTTTTTGTATAATTTATTTATTGTATGCTTTAAATGTACACAAAATAAATTTTAAAAAACGTTCATGTTTGCAAATATAAACAATCATGATCCAGGCTGGTTTCTAACCTGCGTACTCAGCGTCTCCAACTGGTAGCGAGACTCAGGTGTTTAATGCATACATACCATTTTATCCGGCAGATCATCTACCATCTTAATAGGCAACTCTACACTTTTATGTCCGCCAAGCACAAGAAGAAGATCTCTAACCCACACCCCGCCCCACCTTCTCCACCACCTGCCATGTCGACACCCGACTCTTTAATGGTTTGCATACCGCCTGACCTCCATCTCTCGAAGTCTGTTCTCTCCAAAGGTTTAAAATGTATCCCCCTTCGTCCTTCTAGTGACCATTACAATCTTTGTAAGGATGTCTATGATTTCCATAGGCATATGCGATTATAATTCCGTTTCTCGGGCACACCTGTTGCTTCCTCCTCACCAACCCCTGTAGATCAGTTTTCTCGCTTCCACCCCCGTAAATTGGATTGGACCCCGCAACCTGGCGCCTCACATGCCTTGGATCTCTACATAAAGGTCACCTCACGTGAGATACAACAACTTCGCCCTATTCGCCTTCACCGCTCGAATTTAACTCCCTCTGAATTTCGGGCCTTCTCTAATCTCCGCCACAGGGACGACATCGTTATCAAACCGGCAGATAAGGGAGGGGGGGGGGGGGAGCTGTGGTAGTTTGGCGTAAAGACCCATACATTTCAGAGGGTACCAAACAGTTATCCAACACTACTTTTTATAAGCCCCGCCCTGACGACGCCATTGTCCTCCACAATAAGCAGGTCCAGTCTACCATCACGAACCTGATCAAGATAGCCTCCTTCCTCCTAGTGCGTCCCGCCTCATTATCCCCAATAGTGGTCTTGGTCAACCATCATTCTACATGCTCCCTAAAGTTCACAAAATCGATAATCCAGGACGTCACATTGTGTCAGCGTACGCTTACCCGACTGAACATATATCTGACCATCTAGACAGTGTCTTCCAGCCCATGGTAATTAGTCTTCCCTCGTATGTCAAAGACACAAACCATGCCTTGAGGATCTTCTCTTCCATCTCTCTCTCCCGGGTTCGCTCATACCGACTTTTCGTCCTTGATGTTTGTTTTCTCTACACTTTTATCCATCATTCCGACGGCCTCCTGGCTCTACGGTTCTTTCTTGACCAGAGGCAACACCCCTCTGTTGATACTGCCACTCTTCTCCGCCTTACTGAGCTTGTACTCAACCTCAACACCTTTGAGTTCAATGGTAACTTCTATGACCAAGTTAGTGGAGTAGCCATGGACCCTAGCTATGCTTGTCTATTTATGGGTTACCTTGAACACCAAATTCTCAATTCGTATTAAGGTCCCCTTCCCATCATATACCTCCGGTACATTGATGACTGCTTCGGACTCACTGATCTACCTGAGGGCGGCGTCTCAAAGTTTATCGACTACGTTGGCAGCTATCATAAAGCTATCAAGATCACATCTTGTATATCCACTTCCTCTGTTACCTACCTAGATCTTATTGTTTCCATGGGTACCTCTGGCCTCCACACCTCGGTTTTCTATAAACCTACAGACGCCTATTGTTATCTTCTCTATACTTCATAACATTCACCTTCTTGTCGTGATTCAATTCCGCTCTCACATAATTTGCGTCTTCGTCGCATCTGCCAGGATAACCAAGATTTCCTCTAACAGGCTCACCTCATGTTAGGATTCTTTAGCCGCCGGCTTTATCCAGATTCGATCCACCAGTCTGCCTTCAAGCGGGTCCTCCTTATCTCGTCCCTAGGCACTTACTCCTTCCAACCCTCAACCCCCCCCCCCCCCCTGAGAGAACTATACTCACCCTCATCAATCATCCTCACTATCTGGCCGCTGTGAAGATACTCAACCGCTATTGTTACATTCTCCACTCTGATCCCACTACTTTTTTCACTTTAGTGATCCCCCTAGGTTCGCCTTCAAACGCAACAGGAATTTGGGAGATATTCTTGTTAGGAGCCATCTCCCACGCTCCGACCATCAACACTTGGGTACGGTCCCTTGTGGTTGTAACTGCATCACCTGCGCCTATGTGTTCCGCACTGACTCTATTTTATTCCCTAACGGACGGTTCGAGATTAAGCATGGGTGTCCCGTAACATCATTTATGCCATCATATGCCAACGATGCCACATGACTTATAGTGGCGAGTCTGGAGACGCTTAGCGGGAAGATTTTATGAACATCTTCGAGATATTGTCCTGTGCCACTCTGGCAACCGTAGCCGGATTGCTTTGGAGAATCGCCTTATAGTCCAATTTGGCTCGCTGACCCCACGTGGCATGAATGTATCCCCCTCGTATACATAGTTTCCCTTTAATTTATCCTTTCCTATTGCTAGTCTCCTTTGCTGCCCATGTTTGGGTACTTTTGTCTATCCACTATGCCATGCATAGCTCTCCTCCACTAGACCTCACTGTGATACTTCTGTGGTCTCCTATACCTCTTTTGTCTATGCTACTTATCTTTCATATGTTTCTTATTGTACCCCACTCTCTGACATATCATTCTTTCCGCCTTTCGAATACCTGTTATTCTTCTGTTCTATTCTTTCTTCTTTGTGTATGCACACTAACCTAGGTGTGTATTCTTCTGGTTATGAGGGCGCTATGCGGACTTTTCTGCACATATATGATTGTCCCTGTATGGATTTGCATATTCACGCATGTGCTCATATGAATGGGTACCAGTATGCTTGTATGCATATGTATGTATATATATATGTATGTATATGTATGTATATGTATGTATGTGTGTATATATATATATATATTGTCTGTCAATTTTTCCGAGTGCTAACACATACTTCTTTGTTCTATTATTCCCTATTATCGCCTCGGAAGTTCCCCATATAATAATATTTATGTATTATTATTTGTACCCAGTATATAACCACTGGGAACTACTATTCGTGCTGTTTCGTCCAATAAATGTTTGTCTACAACACAAGTATTCAGCCCTACTGGGAGATACTTGCATTAATAGGAAAGTACAAATATACAATTTATTTCCGGTCTGTGATCGTTACCCTATGCTATAGTCATTGAGATCGCCTTTCGTGGAAGACACTACTGCAATAGCCAATTTTTTAGTTGGCTGCGTGGCAGTGTACCAAGCGTTCGGCTTCTCGTGGCAAGGCGCGGTGCCACTGAGTACGGGTTCGATCCCACTTCGGACCATATATTGTTCTTCGTTTTTTTCTATTGTTGTTTGTCTGTCAATTTTTCCGAGTGCTAACACATACTTCTTTGTTCTATTATTCCCTATTATCGCCTCGGAAGTTCCCCATATAATAATATTTATGTATTATTATTTGTACCCAGTATATAACCACTGGGAACTACTATTCGTGCTGTTTCGTCCAATAAATGTTTGTCTACAACACAAGTATTCAGCCCTACTGGGAGATACTTGCATTAATAGGAAAGTACAAATATACAATTTATTTCCGGTCTGTGATCGTTACCCTATGCTATAGTCATTGAGATCGCCTTTCGTGGAAGACACTACTGCAATAGCCAATTTTTTAGTTGGCTGCGTGGCAGTGTACCAAGCGTTCGGCTTCTCGTGGCAAGGCGCGGTGCCACTGAGTACGGGTTCGATCCCACTTCGGACCATATATTGTTCTTCGTTTTTTTCTATTGTTGTTTGTCTGTCAATTTTTCCGAGTGCTAACACATACTTCTTTGTTCTATTATTCCCTATTATCGCCTCGGAAGTTCCCCATATAATAATATTTATGTATTATTATTTGTACCCAGTATATAACCACTGGGAACTACTATTCGTGCTGTTTCGTCCAATAAATGTTTGTCTACAACACAAGTATTCAGCCCTACTGGGAGATACTTGCATTAATAGGAAAGTACAAATATACAATTTATTTCCGGTCTGTGATCGTTACCCTATGCTATAGTCATTGAGATCGCCTTTCGTGGAAGACACTACTGCAATAGCCAATTTTTTAGTTGGCTGCGTGGCAGTGTACCAAGCGTTCGGCTTCTCGTGGCAAGGCGCGGTGCCACTGAGTACGGGTTCGATCCCACTTCGGACCATATATTGTTCTTCGTTTTTTTCTATTGTTGTTTGTCTGTCAATTTTTCCGAGTGCTAACACATACTTCTTTGTTCTATTATTCCCTATTATCGCCTCGGAAGTTCCCCATATAATAATATTTATGTATTATTATTTGTACCCAGTATATAACCACTGGGAACTACTATTCGTGCTGTTTCGTCCAATAAATGTTTGTCTACAACACAAGTATTCAGCCCTACTGGGAGATACTTGCATTAATAGGAAAGTACAAATATACAATTTATTTCCGGTCTGTGATCGTTACCCTATGCTATAGTCATTGAGATCGCCTTTCGTGGAAGACACTACTGCAATAGCCAATTTTTTAGTTGGCTGCGTGGCAGTGTACCAAGCGTTCGGCTTCTCGTGGCAAGGCGCGGTGCCACTGAGTACGGGTTCGATCCCACTTCGGACCATATATTGTTCTTCGTTTTTTTCTATTGTTGTTTGTCTGTCAATTTTTCCGAGTGCTAACACATACTTCTTTGTTCTATTATTCCCTATTATCGCCTCGGAAGTTCCCCATATAATAATATTTATGTATTATTATTTGTACCCAGTATATAACCACTGGGAACTACTATTCGTGCTGTTTCGTCCAATAAATGTTTGTCTACAACACAAGTATTCAGCCCTACTGGGAGATACTTGCATTAATAGGAAAGTACAAATATACAATTTATTTCCGGTCTGTGATCGTTACCCTATGCTATAGTCATTGAGATCGCCTTTCGTGGAAGACACTACTGCAATAGCCAATTTTTAGTTGGCTGCGTGGCAGTGTACCAAGCGTTCGGCTTCTCGTGGCAAGGCGCGGTGCCACTGAGTACGGGTTCGATCCCACTTCGGACCATATATTGTTCTTCGTTTTTTTCTATTGTTGTTTGTCTGTCAATTTTTCCGAGTGCTAACACATACTTCTTTGTTCTATTATTCCCTATTATCGCCTCGGAAGTTCCCCATATAATAATATTTATGTATTATTGATGTAAACATACCTCTTCCTCTGAATTGATTCGCTAGAAAGCTGTGAGCTCGACTGACTATTGTGACCGATGTCATAGTAACGGTGGGTGACAAAAGACAAGGGAAGGAACTGTAAAGAAAACAAAGAGATCCAAATTCATTTGACTTTTTAACACTCATTCACATTGAATTTGAAATACTGTGTTTTATAATCAAACGAAAGTGGGAAACAATTGAATTAAGTAGGAACAGAAACGTTTAATTAACATCATCATGGGTGAGATCATTATCTTTATTATGGATTTTAATTCGTTTGCTGTGATGCCGAGGCCTTCAATAACCAATAACAATAACAATACATACATTATTCGTATTTTTAATTTTTAACCAGACAAGTTTCAGTTTGTTTCCTCATATTATCATTTATTATGAATATTGCGGAAATTATTATATTGAGAATTGAAATTTACTACTATCTCACACATCTGCAGATCCGATCATACGGGACGCCACCGTCCGTCACGCCGTATCTTTATAACTTTATATTAATATATAACCTCTTGTCTTATACTGTCTTATACATATTCATATAAATAACCTCTTATAATTATAATAATTATATATTTAATTCAAAAGCATATCCTCATACAAAGAATGCAACAATGCATACGTAGTGATAGTATAACATAGGAATACGCCGGACAGCGATACAAGTTTTAAAAAATATAAATTTATTATTAATTATAATAAATAAATTACTGTTACAATAATAATTATTATAATGATTGAATTTTGAATATTTACACAAAATTGAAAGTGTTCATAATTTCAAAATTGCAAGTGTTAATATTTAATTTGTTTTTGTTAGTTGTGTGCTAATTAAAAAAATTAATATGTACTATTTTTCCATTTAAGGAATTAACATAATTTAACATTAAACATAAAGATAACATTTAACATAATAGTATTACATTTTAAGTAAATCTTATATAACTTATATCTTATAACGTATATATATATATATATATATATATCTCATCATCATCGTGTGCCTTCTCCGCAACGAAGGTTGGCTACCATGGATCGCCATTCTACTCTGTTTCTTGCTTTGATGGTGCAGGCTGACATAGATTGACTTGTCCATCTTTTGATGTTACTCCTCCATGTTAGTCTTGGTCTGCCTCTGCCTCTTTTACCTTGTATTTTTCCTTCCAATATTACTTTTAGTAGGCTGTTGTGTCCCACATGCCCCACAAATTTCATTTGTCTTGTCTTGATTGTATTTAGTAGTTCTCTTTTTATTTTCAGCTGTTTTAAAACTTCATCGTTTGTTATCTTTTGTTTCCATCCAATTCTACCTATTCTTCTATAAATCCACATTTCAAAGGCTTCAATTTTCTGTTCTGTTTTCTTGTTTAATGTCCATGTTTCTGCACCATACAGGAATATTGAGAAGACGTAACATTTTGCCATTCTTAGTTTCAGCGCTGCTGATATTTGTTTTGTTGTTAGTATATTTTGCATGGCATTAAAATTACTTTTTGCCATACCTATTCTTTTGTTTATTTCAGTTTTGCATTTTCCATCATTGGTTATAGTATGTCCCAGGTAGTTGTAGCTCTGGACTGTCTCCAGATGTATTCCCTCAACTGTGATATTTAATTGTAGGTCTTGAGGATTTTCTTTGTATGAATACAATTTTCTTTGTTATATATTTTTTTTATGATCATAGTTTTAGTCTTTTTGATATTCATTTCTAGTCCATATTTTTTGCTTGTTATGTTTACTACATTATGCAATTGTTGTAGGTCTTTAGGATTTTCTGCTAGTAGAACAGTATCATCAGCATATCTTAGGTTATTGATTATCTTTCCATTAATGTTTAGGTCTGGTATTTCTGAGATGTTTTTAAAGATTTGCTCAGTGTATAGATTGAACAAGCTTGGTGATATGATGCATCCTTGTCTTACTCCTCTTTTTATGTCCACGGGTGTAGAGTTCTCCTTGTTATATTTTGTTATTGCTGTTTGCTCCCAGTACAAATTACATATTAGTCGTATGTCTGTGTCGTCTAGATTTATATCCTTTAGGCAGTCGATGAGTTGGTTATGGTGTATTCTATCGAAAGCTTTCGTGTAGTCTATAAAGCAGGCATATATTGGTTTCTTTACTTCGGTGTATTTTTCAATCAATGTTCTCATCCTGAATATATATATATGGCCCTTTTCGTCTTGTCAGACGGTCTAGTGGAGGCTATTGCGTATTTTTTTGAGGTATTGTTTTTGCCGAACAGCTGCTCTCGTGGCTAATTCTACCAATGTTTGACAAACACACGCGGTCACATAATGAACAGGTCAGGCTCGCTGATCCACAGGGTTTACCATCCTTTTTCATGAGTCTCTTCTCTTCTAAGTCCTGTCTTAGCACAGTCTCAAATGTTGTTATACCGTTCCTTATACATGCTCTCCATGATGTGCGATCACTTGCCAGATGTTGCCACTCGTTTTCACAGATGGAGAAGTCTTTCAGAGATGATTTGCAGATATCTCTATATCGTAGTTTAGGTCTGCCGATTTGTCTTTTTCCGTGTTTTAACTCACCATATAGTATTTGCCAAGGAATGCGTTTTTCTTCCATCCGTTGGACATGCCCCAGCCATCTTAGTCTTCGACTTCTGAGCATCGACATGATTGTTGGGGTCTTAGCACGTTGCAGGACAGTTAAGTTGGTTATTTTGTCCTGCCATTTGATGTGCATTATTTTGCGGAGACATCGCATGTGGAAGGCATTTAGTTATATTCATGCTGAATATGGCTGAATATAATCATAATATATTATAATGTTATTCTCCATGTTTCACAGCCAAATAATAGGACCGACTTTACATTTGAGTTGAAAATTTTTATTTTTGTATTTAACCTAATTTCTTTGGATTCCCATATGTTTCCCAGTGCAATGAAAGCTCCTCTTGCTTTTGATATCCTTATTTTGGTATCATTTTCTGTTCCTCCCTCTTTATCTATATTACTGCCCAGATATATGTAAGATTGTACGTCTAGTAGAGGTATTTCTCCTAGTTTTATTTGGTTATTGCCAACTGCATTAATTCTCATAATGTTGGTCTTATCTCTATTAATCTTTAGTCCTAGCTGTTGTGATCTCTCATCTAATATACTCATTTTATCCTGCATCTGTTGATGGCTGTGTGATAGGAGAGCTATGTCATCAGCAAAGTCTAAATCATCAAGTTGTTTGGTCAGTGACCCATTTCTGTTGTTTTGAGTTATTTTCATAATCCAATCTATGGCCAGTAGAAAGAGAAATGGGGACAGAAGGCATCCTTGCCTTACTCCTGTTCTTATTTCAAATGCTTCTGTAAGCTGTCCTTCATGCACCACACTACATTTTGTTCCTTCATACATTGTTTTTATCAGGTTAATAAACTTTATGGGGATTCCGTAATGACTCAGCAACTTCCAAAGCATTCTTCTGTCTAAACTATCAAATGCCTTTTCATAATCTATGAATCCAATATAAAGTGGGGATTTTAGTTCTAAACTTTGTTCAACTATTATACGTAGAGTATTTATTTGATCAGCACATGATCTGTTCTTCCTAAAACCTGCCTGTTCATCTCTCAAGTGTTTCTCTATAGCCTCCTTTAGTCTCTCCAGAATGATTCTGCTAAATATTTATTTTTCCTGGCACTGATAGTAGCATAATTCCCCTATAATTTGTGCACTCCTTTAAGCTTCCTTTCTTTGGGAGTTTGATCATATAACCTTCTCTCCAGTCTTTAGGTATTTCTTCCCTCTCCCAAATTTTATCCAATAGATCATGTAACATCTTGGTAGAGGTGTTAATATCTGCTTTGATGTCTTCCGAAGGAATTTCATCTGGTCCTGTGTCTTTACCATTTTTTAATAGTTTGATGGCTTTCATTATTTCTTCTTTGCTTGGTTTTCCGCAGTTAACGTGTAACTCTTCTTCTGCTGGTAGTATATCTGGAGGATTATTTGAGCTGGGTATGGTCAAAAGTTCTTCAAAGTGCTCTTTCCATCTCTCCATTTGTTCCCTTATATTACTAAGCAGATTTCCTTTCTTATCTTTGATAAAGGCGTTGATCTGTTTGTATTTTCCACCTAATTTCTTTGTGCTGTTGTACAGTTCTTTCATATTCCCTTTATTTGCTGCTTCTTCTGCCTCTTTAGCTAGTTCATCTATATATTTCCTCTTATCCCTTTTAATGCATCTTCTCACTTCTTTGTTCACCTCTGTGTAAGCTTCCTGTGTCTTGGCTTTATTACTTCTTGTTTTGCTTTTATTTATGTCTGCTTTCTTGTTCTTTCTTTCTTTAATTTTATCCAGGGTCTCTGCTGTCATCCATGCCTTATTCTGGCGTTCTCTTTTCCCCAGTGTTTCTTCGCATGTCTCTTTCCATATATTTTTTACCTGTTTCCAATGATCTTCTATATTTATTGTATTTTCTAGTTGTTGGAGGACTTGGTATTTGTTTGATATTGTGACTGCGAATTTATCTTTAATTCCTTGTTCTTTAAGAAACCCACATTGAAATACTTTCTACCCTTATTCGTTGAAGTATACCTTTTTAATTTAATTTTAAGTTTGGCTATCAGAAGATGATGATCAGAGGCTACATCTGCCCCTCTATATACTTTTACATCCTGTAAGGATGACTTAAACTTATTATCTCTCTCTCTCTCTCTCTGCGATTAGGACTCAATCAGAGTAGGATTCCAGACTCTCACATGAAGTCAGCTGTCAGGTTAAGTATGTTGATCGCCCCCACAGACAGAACATCAAAATTTGAGTCTGCCAGATCCACTCCGATTGAACACCCGTTAAAACGTTGCACTGTGTTCTGCGCCAGTGGCCCAGTGCATCCAATTTCAGCCAGCATTTTATTCAGGTTTGCTTTCCTTAGCCTTTGATTGTCCCCAATCTTCCTGCAAGGCAGCAGATGATCTTTTCTGTAGGGGGATTCTGCCCTTAGATGGTCGGCCCTCCCAGGTTTACGAGCATCATCTGCTCGAGTCACTAGAGGTGACTAACACAGACATGCACACACAAAGATATGAGATGTGACTAACACAGACATGCACTCAGCGATACGAGGTATGACTAACACTGACACACACCAAGATATATGACACATGCCTAACATAAACATGTGCATAAAGATATGAGATATAGTTGACACAGACATGCACACACAAAGACACGAGATATGTCTAACATAAACATGCACACAAAGATATGAGATATCACTAACCCAGATATGCACACACAAAGATATGACATGTGACCAACACAGATACACACCAAGACATGAGATATGACTAAACACAGACTCACATAAAGATATGAGACATGATTAATACGGACACACCAAGATATGAGATATGACTAACATGACACACACCAAGATATGAGCCATGGCCAGCACACACACACACACACAAACACAAGATATGAGCCATGGCTAGCACAGAAACACATCAAGCTATGCGCGATGGCTTCACGGAAAAACACCAAGAAATGAACCATGTCTAGCACAGAACACATTAAGGTATCCATATGTTGGGTGTGTTGTAGTCGGCAGACTCTTCTTAACGTGGGAATCATCGACATATGAGATGCAGGCCCCTATTAACTGTTCACAGGTTTCGTTGAAACAGTTGTCCGGAGATTTGAGAGTGCAGTCTGACTCGTAGAACGTTTCATTGCATGTACAGTTCCCGGTTGACTGTACACAGATGTCGTTGAAACAGTTGACCGGACATCTGCAAGTGCAGTCTGACCCGTAGTACGTTTCCTTGCACATACAGTCTGCACTTTCCGGGTCACATATGATGTCACAGCCACCAGAACACGTCTGTTTGCACTGTAGCCCAAAATTACCATCGGGACAAGTGTCATTACAGGTGTAGCCAGAATGTTTACATTGTAGGCATTTTCCGAATTTTTCCTCACGAAAAGGACAGACACTGAGACAAGACCCAAAGCAGTCGTGTCCATAGATCCCATGTGAACAGATGCCGTGACACATACCGATTATGACGTTGCAGCCTTTGCAACACCCACTACACACTGCACAAAACGACCAAGAATGCCCGTCCAGAAAGTAGGTGTCTGTTTGCACCTCACACATCGTCAGTGCACTGTCAGCCTGCGAAATAGTCGATGAGAACTCAATCTTAATGTGTGCCATTGTCGCTTGTGTGGTGACTACAATTGTATTCACAGAAATATTTGGGTATGATATATCATTATACTGGAACACTATGCCACCACTGTCAGAGGAAGCCTTTAGAGTGGCATTCTTTACCCGAATCATAGTGCTAGCTCGATGATAGATTCGAATGGTGTGAGTCTTCTGGTGCGTGGCAAAGTTCAGATGCCAGTAAATAGAATTGGTTCCACTTCTCAATTGTGTTTGTGTGTGCAGTCATTGTCATAGAGATTGGTCTTTGTTTTGCCATTAACTGCGGCCTCTGGTCCACATCTGTCTCCTGTATAATAAGCATTAAATGTGTCGGTCTGGTTTGTGTTCTGTTTGAGAGCCACATTGTGTCCCCCGCCAATGTAGATGGAGCAGACATTTGCAACTATCGCCCCTTCATTCCGTAACTTGTTGATCAGCCCATCCCCAGAGAAAAAAAGACATCAATCTCGTGTGAACTAACTACAAACCTTGATTCAATGTTACATGAGGCAGGACCATCCAGTTTCACCGTGAAACTGTCCGGATCTGTTAAGTCATTCAGATAAATCCTAAACCAGGAGAACAGCAAAGATTGATTGAGAGTTGCCTCAATTGATGTAGAATCCGCGTCCGGACGGATCACATGTGGGACAGCCATTATAAAACAGGAAAGTAGGTTCAGACTTTTGGGCGTATCTGTAAACGAGATCCAAGTACTGACACTGGGGTCCGAAATATTCATGCTGCCAACTGTCATTGTTTGGGCATGTCCCTGTAGTTTTGTCACAAACTGCGTCATTATAGCAGTGACATTGTAACGTACAATTTGCCCCAAACCAACCGTATGCACAACCTAATGACAAGAGAGAAACAACTTACCACAACCCACACAGCGGTCAACATCCTGATGACAAGAGAGAAACAACTACCATCCGCACAGCTATCATCAACCCGATGACAAGAGAGAAACAACCACCATCCACACAGCTATTATCAACCTGATGACAAGAGAGAAACAACCACCATCCACACAGCGATCAACAACCTGATAACAAGAAAGAAACAACTTACCACCATCCACACAGCGCTCAACAACCTGATGACAAGAGAGAAACAACTACCATCCACACAGCGATCATCAACCTGATGACAAGAGAGAAACAACTTACCACTATCCACACAGCTATTATCAACTTGATGACAAGAGAGACACAATTTACTACCATCCACACAGCGATCAACAACCTGATGACAAGAGAGAAATAACTAACCACCATCCAACTATCATCAAAAGCTACAAAAAATACAACACACAGAGGGTTTCATCAAAAAAGATGGAGTGGCGGATAGTAGAAATTCTGAATAAAGGTAAATAAAAGACAGAGAACTTTCCTCGATACTGAAAAAAAATGCATCTATTTAGAAGAAGAGACTTTATGCACATGCTTATATATATATTAAAATCAAATAAACAAAATGATAAAATTCGCACCATAGAAAGTACATACTTCTGTACAGTGATTAACATTATTTTAAAAATACATTTTTCGTCCATTTTACAGAAGTTATTATTCCCTTGGAAGATATTTTTACACTATCTGTAAAAGACAACTTGCAATAGGTATAACAATAAAGCAGTTCAATTTTGGCGATACTTTTTCCAAATAAATGGCAGCTGATCCACGAGGAGTTTCATAGTTAATGGTGGGTGTGGTGTAGATGGGTTAGATCTACACAATGTTGATGTATACGCCGGATCTGCACATGGACACACTCCACATTGATGAGGGCATGCAGGCATTATAGCTGAATTATAACATTTAGTGAGATTGAAATCTCCTCTACCACAGTAATAATCTGTTGCGGTGATACAGTTTAGTTTGCATCTTGGGCCAAAAGAAGTCATTGTGTAATAACATTCGCATTTACAGCTCCCAACATTCAATGTACAGTAATTCTCACAAACAAGATCTCCACAATCACAAAGTCCATTCCTTGTTTTATTTAAACAGATCTCGCCTCGTACTTTTCCTACATTGTAGATATGACGCTGATTTGTATCATGAACTGATGGTGCATAGTTGCACACGTAAAGTTTTCTACCAGAACACTTTGATGTGGCACAGCCAATCAATGCTGTTTGTGCAGAAACCAAATGGCTGTAGAGACTCGTTTCAATGTTGGTTTTAAGATTTGTTGTCTGGTTCATGAACAGTCGTATAAACGCCGACTTCTGTGTAGCCCACGATTCCATGACTGCCATGAAACTGTCGTGCCCATAACCTATATTTTGCCCAACGGTTAATCGACCAGGAATGTTTCTGGCTTCGGGGTCATCATTGTAATATTTTCCTTCACTGTTAATGCTACACTGGTTGGCCCAACGGCTTGCCAACATTTCAAGCTCACTATCCCATATCATTTTCATCATATTAGAGGCTTTTGGTTCTACTTCACCACTGATTTTGTTGTGAAAATCAACAATTTCTTGTTTGTCAAGTGCTGATAATTCTATTTTCAACACATCATGATGATCCTGGAGACAAGCAGTATGACCTGGGATGGCCTCATACTTCGACAAACATCGATTACTATATTGACATTTGGGGCATTTGGGCATTGGGCGTTGTACATCTTTTTCTGTTTTCACATCTGAAGTAAACGAGAATATAACAATGCAGATGAATAACATTCTCGCAACCTTGTCTTTGTATTCTAGTATCTCAGATTTAATGTGTTGACTTTTATTACTTTTATATATATATATATATAAACTTATTATTAATACATATGTGATCAATTTGATTTTCCATTCTATGAGCTGGTGACACCCATGTAGCTTTGTGTATTCTTTTATGTTGGAATATTGTTCCTCCTAGGCTCATTTGATTAAGGGCGCAGAAATTCACAAATATCTCTCCATTCTCGTTTATATCTCCAAGTCCATGTTTTCCCATAATCATGATGTTTCAGGTTAGATTAAATATTAAATGTAATTCACACAAATGTTTTATATTAAGAAATAAGAATGGCTTTTAAATATTTTCTATTCTGATACTCCATCGGTTTTAGAATTTGTACCACATTTTAATTTTTTTAAACACATTTTTCTAGAAGTGCATATTAGAGTTTGATGTGAAGAATTACACTATTGCTGGTAACACTAAAGAAATATCAGTATGAGCATCAACAACATCCAAAGCATTTAACAATTTTAGCAATTAAAGGTAAAGTACGAGACTTGAATCGGCGTCTTAGCACACGAGTTTCCACCCACATGTGCTTGGCCACCTATCCAGAAGTGTTTGGAGACTTCTGGATAGTGTCGCTTCAAGCATTGAAATTCATGATGCAAGGCGGCATTCCTCACCTTCCCAAAGTAATACCTTGGTACCCATTTATGCCAGTGGCCGAGGCGACCACGGGAGTATTTTTTTTTCCAACCAAGAGTACAATTCATACTCCCTCCAGCAGCAATCGAACATGAGTTGTCTGAACATCGGTAGCTTAGTCGGGTGATTTTCCCAACTAGACTACCAAGGCCACAATTTTAGCAATTGTAATCAAAGTGTAATCTGGTAGAATTGTTGAATCAAACCATGTGAGTTAGACAGGGATTTCCGTTATCATTAATACTCTTCTCTGTATTTTCTTAAAAGAGTCATGGCAGACAAGCATTAAATATTGAGGACAAACATAGCATAAATTGAAAAGTAATCATCAATGAAAAATCATTAACACCATTATAGATCTGTATGATGACTTCTCTGTGCACTTTGCACAGAGGTAGGACTGAGTAAGTGGTTCCAGCCTGAAACGGGAATGAAAGAAGGATTTATTTTATCTCTCTTCTTATTTGGATTTGCCATCAACTTCATAATACAGAAATACTGTGCAGGTAACAAAGTCATTGGTCAAGATGGACACTTGAATCTCAATTAGAGGACCTTGATTTTGCAAATGACATAGTTCTTATTCATAGCAATTTGAGCATGATGCAAGAAATAACAAGCGCCCTTAACCAATGACTATAGGACAATGAATATAGGACTTGAGAGCAACTAAGAAAAGAATAAAGTAATGAGAAACTAAATTTGCTTATAAGAAAAAAATATGCCTGGAAGGAAAAGCAGTAGAAGTAGATCACTTCATATATCTTGGCAGCTGCAAATGAAAAAGGAGACACAAAGAAAGAAATTAGAATCAGAATAGCAAAGGCAGCAATGATTTTAAGAAATCTTGATAAATATGAAAGTCAAAATTTACTAAGCTCAAAAGCGAAGCTCAGGATTTTAAAATTAAATGTGCCTATTAGTCCATACTTAGCAGTGTGAGAGCTGGAAAATAACTAAAGAAACAGAAAATTAATTAGATGCATTTGAAAAAAATATATCTCAGAACAATACTTTGTATACCATTGAATGAATTCCAGACTAGTGCAGAATAAAAGAATGATAGTGCATCCAAAAATGTCATTTGTATTCAAGAGAAGAAGGGAGACATATGATGGTCATGTGATGAGAGGAGACAAGAGAATCTCAAAGCAAGCCCTTAAATGGGAACCAGGGGGTAAAATAAAAATAAATCAATATGAAATAGAACACTGAGGAGAAAAGTAACAACAGAAAGCATCAGTTCCCTTGTCCAGATTTAAAGACTCACTCAGAACATGGGCATGTGGCAAGATACAATGCTGATCCTGTGCTAAGTGTGACATTTAATTACAAAATTCTTTAGACATGGAGAAATTATCATTTCTGCCCCTTTTGGCATCTTTTGCTCAAAAGGACAATCATCGATCTTCAATTTGCAGATGACACCATGGGAATACCATTATTCATATACATAAAGATGTTTAATCATATAAATATGTGAGGCCATTATAAAGATAAGTGAAAATAATCATATATGTTACAGCTTTTTGAACATAACATGGAACAAAACAGAGCATTTTGGGTTTAATTCTTTACCTGCTTAAGCCTCTTACGCTCTAGCTACATAGAGTGTAACAATAGCGGATAGTATGTTCTTCTGAACATATATAATAGTAGTATTAGTAGCCTCTGTCAATCATAGTTGACTATGGATTTCGCTGCGCCCCTAGGAAATGTTATTTTTTTTATTTTCTTTCACAGTGTATTCTCTTTTTCTATAAATTTGTCAGCTTTTGAACATAGATAAGTGCCCTTATAATTTGTATGCAATTAATTGCTTTTATTCTTGTTTGTTTTGTTTTTATACCATTTGTTGATGAAGATTCAGGTCAAAACGTTCTATTTTGTTTTGTTTATACCCATAAATTATAGCCCTAAGTATTCTCCATAGGCTATCTCATAAATATGATATCAAAGATCTCTTTTTATAGTTTCATAATCTTAGCAGTAATTGAAGCCCTTATGGTGTCTTCACAAATTTCTTCTAACCTTTGAAATTAAGAGCTGCTTTCGAGATGTAATGAAGATTAGTCCTTCCATTCTCAAATGTTGTCATTTCTGTTGCTGCCTTATCGTCTTTGCCTGGTGTTATGCTCTGTAGACCATTTTAAAATCAAGAAAATTTATATTAATTACTCTCTGCCATTCTGAGCACTGTTCTATTATGACATAATGTATTTAACTTTTTCTACTTATTCACTGTTTTGACATTCTTAAAATCCAGCCTTATTTTGTGTTTTGCAGTTAGGGCATCCATAATCAGCAATAGCTTCAAAGATGAATACAGGAGAATCCATTTGTAATGAGACCCATATTTTTCTTCTTTATCATTTTACAAATCTTTTATAATGCTATTACCCATCCTGCAAATCGCATAACACATTTTGTAAAATTTACCTGGCCAAAAAGAAAATGTTAACAGTGCCTACTTTGCTTATTAGTGTGAAAATTGTGTAGCCACATGGGCTAAGCATGACCACTAAGGCTTTCTTGCACAGGGCAGTGGATGAGGTAGGTATGATTTGGGGAAGCAAAAAGCATACATCACAGGTTGTGGTTGCAGTTAGAAAAATTACTGTGTTTTTTTAATCGCCAATAGGCTTTCATCATATAGGCTGAGTATTTGCAAACTAGCTTATTACATGCTTATTCAAATGTATTCATTAAATAAAAAAAAGTAATTAAATTTGTTATTGCGATGGTTTGCAATACTGGTAAAAAGTACAAGTACATATCACTTTATGAAAGTGACGTTGGTAAAAAAGGTGGACAGAAAGTTAAAGTCAAAAGCAGAAATATGTTGGGAACATGATATTTCCTCAAGTACTCTACATACAATCATGAAGGATAGAAACAACAGTATGTTGGCATTTCCAATTGGTAATATCAAACTTTTTTTTCAACGGGCATAGCCGTTCAATCTGTTTCTGAAGTTTACAAAGCACAGTCATCATCTTCATTGAGTGCCATCTCTGCATTGAAGGTTGGCTATCATGGAGCACCATTCCACTCTGTCTCTTGCTTTGATAGTGCAGTTTGTCATAGGCTGACTTGTCCATCTTTTGATGTTACTCATCCAAGTTAGTCTCGGTCTACCTCTGCCTCTTTTACCATGTATTTTCCCTTTCAAGATTAATTTTAGTAGACTGCTGTGTCTTTTAACATGCTCCAAAATCTCATTTGTCTTTTTTGAATTGTGTTTAGTAGTTCTCTTTTCATTTTAGTTGTTTTAAGACTTCATTGTTAGTTTTTATTTCTTTACATCCAATTCTTCCTATTCCTCTATAAATCCACATTTGAAAGGCACACAAAGCACAGTACCCTATTATTAAACATAAGTGTGGATCTAACGAGATATATATTTATATATGGCCTTTGGCTTCTTGACAGACTTGTGTAGCAAACAATCATGATAAGCTTCTCTCGTGGCTGAATATGCCTAAATTGGATAGACAGATCCATCCACAGAATGAACAAGATGTATTCGTGGTGCCTGGCCTCATCTCCTTTCTCCTGTGCCTTTCGTCTTCTGCATTTGATATCAGCACTGCTTTGAAAGTTGCTGTGTCATTTTTTATTTTTGTTCTCCATAAGCTACAATCTGCAGCCAGATTTTCCCAGTTTTTTTCACTGATAGAGAATTCCCTCAAGGAAGCCCTACAAACATCTTTATATCTCAGCACTGGTCTGCCCTTTGGTCTCTTCCTGTCCTTAAGTTCGCCACACAATATTTGTTTGGGAATACAAAAGTTTGTCATTCTTCTTACATGACTAAGCCACCTTAGTCTATGACTCCTAAGTGTTGCCATGATGAATGGGAGATTGGCTCATTGTAAGATTAGAGTTGGTTACTTTGTCCTGCCATTTGATGTTCATAATCTTTCAAAGGCAATGCACATGAAAGCTGTTTAACCTTTTCTCTTGCCTTGCAAAGTTAGTCCAAGTTTTGGATTCGTATAGAAGTGTACTAAGCACACAACTTTGGTAAATTTGAATTTTAGTCCTGAATGTTAATTTGGTTGTTGGTCCATGGTCTATCTTTAAGTTTACCAAATGTGAAAGCTGCCTTTCCGATCCGGGAATTTATTTCCTTTTTCAAGGGAGACAGTGGTTGTGACCACAGAACTGAAATAGGTGAACTTTCTCACAGATTCAAGGGGTGTGCTTTTTTTAATGATATAGTTGTGGGACTGGCTACACCTTGTTGAAGCATCACAGTCTTATATATACTTATCGCGACACTGAGAATAAATTACATGATCTAGTTTGATTGTCAATCATTGAGTGCATGATGGATTCATTGTGAGCAACCAGTGCTGCATAATCAGCGAATAGAAGCTCCTTGATTAGGGTCTCAGTTGTTTTAAATTTTGACCTCAGAATTGCTAGATTGAATAAGGAGCCATCAGATCTTGTATGGATGTAGATGTCTCCTGAGATGATTTCAAACACATTGTGTAGAAGGGCAGCGAAAAATATTCTGAAATGAGTTGAGGCAAGGATGCATCTTTCTTTGACTCCACAGTTAATCTCAAAGGGCTGGGAGGATCTACATTTGAACTGGATGATGGCAGATTAATATTTATGAAATGACTTGATTATCTTGAGCCATGTAGGAGGGCAGTCAACATTTTCCAACACCATGTATAGACCTGCTCTGTTCATGGTGTCAAAATCCTTTGTGAGATCAATGAAGGCTATAAATAGAGGTCTTCTCTGTTCCTTGCATTTTTCCTGCATTTGGCAGAGAGTAAATATCATATCAGTGGTTGACTATCCAGCTCTAAACCCGCACTGGGACTCAGGAAAAATACGTTCCGCCAGTTGATGTAGGTGCTTTAAAACAATTTTTGTGAATGCCTTTCCAGTTTTTCTCAGGAGGGATATACCCCTATAGTTGGAATTGCCCTTGTCCCCTTTATCTTTGTATAACGTTACAGTCTTGGCATCTTTCATGTCCTGGGGTATCTCCACTTCTTCAGC
This sequence comes from Megaustenia siamemsis, assembly GCA_032433765.1. Classification (NCBI taxonomy): domain Eukaryota; kingdom Metazoa; phylum Mollusca; class Gastropoda; order Stylommatophora; family Ariophantidae; genus Megaustenia; species Megaustenia siamemsis. The sequence goes on from JAVIAB010000051.1 coordinate 88,073,522, forward strand.
ATTGGAAAAGGGGTTTGTAGAGATGGGGCAGACGTATTTCAAGAATTTCCTTGAATATTTCGGCTGGGAGGTTGTCGTTACTAGAAGCTTTTCCACTTGAGAGGTCACAGATGACATCATGAAGTTCCTTCTCAGTAGGTTCATTGTCCAGTTCAGTCACCACTGAGTACTTTGGGTCTAGCTGGTCTAGGAGTGGGCTTGCTGGTCTGTCTTCAGAATAGAGACTTGAGTAATGTTCTTCCCATCTTTCCAGCCATTTAGTTTTGTCACTGATAGGCTCACCATTTGCGTCTTTTAAGGGAGCAATTTTTGAGATGTTTGGGCCTAGTGCAATCTTAATGTTAGTTTATGAGTTCAATGGAAAAGTACAGCAGCTTTCTGGATTGAAGAGCACAGATTGGACCAGTACTCGTTCGCACTTAGTGCACCATCATCATGTGCCATACCGGTTGGCGTAGGTGATCATGTCCCTTCACAATCTTCTATCTACAGTGCATCGTATCAGTTCTGTTGTTGACTGTTTTCCATGCCATGACACCAAGCTATCCAGTATTTTCTCTCTTTGACGTCCACAATCTCTCTTTCCTTTTATTTTGCCAGTTGTAACCAAGTATTCCAACTTTCCTCTTCTCATGATGTGCCCGAAAAATGTTTATTGCTTCCTTTCTGATGTTTTTTAAGAGCTCCCTTTTTATGTTGGCCGCTTTGAGAACTTCCTCATTGGTCTTTTTAGCTGTCCAGGGAGCTTTCAACATTCTTCTGAGAAATCCCATCTCTGTGGCCTCTAATCGTCTTTTCATTTGTTTATCTACTGTCCATGATTCGCTTCCATAGGTCAGAATTGGTTCTTTAGCTGTAAATGTAAGGTTGTGATTTGTCATGATTAGTCCAGGCAATTTAAGAAGGAATTATAGGCGCTGATAATATTGATTGTTTCAGCTTTTGAATGTAGTTTTAGTGTTATTATGCATACTGATGTACCATTTGGGGTGTTTATAGAATCATCATCATCATCATCAAGTACCGGGCCTACTGGCATAGGTGATCATGTCTCTCCACAACTTTCGATCTCAACAGTTCTTTATCATTTCTGTAGTTGACCTTCTGCCAAGCCATTCTCTTAAGCTGTCTGTTATTTTTTCTCTTTCCTTCCCTCTATCTCTTCGTCCCTCAATTTTTCCAGTTGTTACAATATATTCCTGGAGAGCACGAGCATACCTGAAGATTAGTACAGATACAGAGCATCCATTGCACCACGTGCTCAACACAGAGAAAGGTACCAGGCTAAAAAGAGGCAAATCATGGCTGGGCCGAGCAGAAGATGTCATCAAACAGGTCTGTGGGCTTACCAATATCAGTGTTGGTGAGGAGTGGATACCGGTGCCTACGTCATTCAAGGGGACTTTCTCATGTATTGTCACACTTGACAGGAAAAGTAGGGAACAGAACCCGGTCATGGTTAATGCTGAGGTCAACGGTCTCATCTGCGATAACACCGATGAGAAAGATGCAGTCATCTATACAGGCGGATCTGTAAGACGACACGAAAGAAGTGCATGGGCATTTACAGCACGCTCGGCAGGCAGAATAGCCAAGGAAGACAGTGGTGCATACGCCATGACCACGAGTAGCATGACAATGGAGGTGATGGCAGTGACCAAGGCATTCAAATGGTTAGAGTCACAAGACTACATCCACGCATGTATACTGAGTGCGACGATGAGCATGATAAAAAAAGTGGAGGCAGGCTTTGTACGCATGCAATGGGTAGAGTCGTTGCAGAAATCCAAAATACGTAAGGTCACCTTTGTCTATGTCCCTGGACATGCGGGAGTACGGGGAAATGAGAGAGCGGACAGGTTGGCTAGCTGCGCTGTCATTAAGGACAGGCAACCGATGGATCAGGCAGACATCATCAATGCCCTTCGAGATGTTGGAAGAGCACAGGACTTCGACAAACACAGATCAACGTCACTTCTTCGGATGATGGAAATGGGAGTTAAGATGGGCACAGCCAGAAATGAGAAACTTAGTGGCCGTGTAAGAAGACTTATCAACCAACATAGAACTGGAGTATTCAGTCGGTGGACACTGAGAGAATTGCTGAGGAGGGGATCTGAGCACCTATGGACATGTTTGGAGTGCAATGATAATGACCCGCAAATAACGCAATAACAATAACAATTCCAGTTGTTCTCTTCTCATTACATGGCCAAAAAATGATGATTGTTTCTTCCTAATATTGGAAATTAGCTCTCTTTTTGCTTTGGCCTCTTACAGAACATTTTCATTACTCTTCTTAGCTGTCCATGGTATTCTCAGCATTCTTCTGTAAAACCACATTTCTACAGACTCCAGTTATTTTCTTGCCTGTTGTCCTATTGTCCATGATTCACATCCATACGTTAAGACTGGCTCTACATAACATTTAAGAACTCTTTTTCTTGTTTCTGTTGTCAAAAATGGATTGCATAGTATCTTCCTCATTTTCTGGAAAGCTGCTTTTGCATGAGCCATTCTGCATCTCACCTCTTTTGTACATTTTCCATCTGAGGTTAACAAAGTTCCCAAATATTTAAATTCATTTACCTGTTTTAATATTGTTCCACTTGTCTTTATCCTGCACTGAGGTGATGTCTTTTTCTTTGTTGTTACCATTACTTCTGTCTTTTTGCTTTTAAGGTTGAGTCCTTTATTTTTGCTTTCTTTCACTATAATGTCTAACATTTCTTGTAACTCATTTTCACTCTTAGCGATTAATACTGTATCATCAGCATACCTTAGATTATTTATATTATGACCTCCAATTGTTATTCCAGGCATGCCCCTTATGGATCTTAAAATAATCTTATTATAAATATTAAATAAATCTGGTGACAGCACACAACCTTGCCTAATACCCTGTTTTATTTGTTGAAACATTCCCAATTGGTTTCCAGTTCTTATGGCCGCTGTTTGTTGCCAGTACATGTTCTTTATTATTCTTAGATCTTTGCTGTCTACGTTTATGTTTTCTAAAATTTTGATTATTTCTTGGTGCTTTACTTTGTCAAATGCTTTGGTATAATCTATGAAACATAGGTATAAATCTGTTTTCACCTCTATGGCTCTTTCTACTAAAGATCTTATGATATATATGGCATTGCTCGTTCCTGTACCTCCAACAAAACCACACTGTTCGTTGCTAATTTCTGGACTGATTTTGTTTTGCACTCTTCGCATGATGATTCTTAGTATCATATTTGATACCATATCATCCATTTTATACCATCATATTTGATATCATGCATGCGCATTATCCTGGGATGTACGAGGGGCACTCCCTGTGTAGCAATGAGGTATCTTCTTGACTTTCCACCCATGGATGACAGAATCAAGATCTGGAGAGCACGAGCATACCTGAAGATTAGTACAGATACAGAGCATCCATTGCACCACGTGCTCAACACAGTGAAAGTTGCCAGGCTAAAAAGAGGCAAATCATGGGTGGGCCGAGCAGAAGATGTCATCAAACAGGTCTGTGGGGTTACCAATATCAGCTTTGGTGAGGAGTGGATACCGATGCCTACGTCATTCAAGGGGACTTTCTCGTGTATTGTCACACTCGACAGGAAAAGTAGGGAACAGAACCCGGTCGTGGTTAATGCCGAGGTCAACGGTCTCATCTGCGATAACACCAATGAGAAAGATGCAGTCATCTATACAGACGGATCTGTAATACGACACCAAAGAAGTGCATGGACATTTACAGCACGCTCGGCAGGCAGAATAGTCAAGGAAGACAGTGGTGCATACATCATGACCACGAGTAGCATGACAATGGAGGCGATGGAAGTGACCAAGGCATTCAAATGGTTAGAGTCACAAGACTACACCCACGCATGTGTACTGAGTGATTCGAAGAGCATGATTAAAAAAGTGGAGGCGGGCTCTGTACGCATGCAATGGGTAGAGTCGTTGCAGAAATCCAAAATACGTAAGGTCACCTTTGTCTATGTCCCTGGACATGCGGGAGAGTACGGGGAAATGAAAGAGCGGACAGGTTGGCTAGCTGCGCTGTCATTGAGGACGGGCAACCAATGGATCGGGCTGATATCATCAATGCCCTCTGAGATGTGGGAAGAGCACAGGACTTCGACAAACACAGATCCACGTCACTTCTTCGGATGATGGAAATGGGAGTTAAGATGGGCACAGCCAGAAATGAGAAACTTAGTGGTCGTGTAAGAAGACTTATCAACCAACATAGAACTGGAGTCGTCAGTCGCTGGACACTGAGGGAATTGCTGAGGAGGAGATCTGAGCTCCTATGGACATGTTCGGAGTACAATGATGATGACCCGCAAATAACTCAATTTTTGATATCATATTTGATTTTTTATATTTCATAGTTTATAGAATGCTTGAGCTTATTGTGCATAGCAAAACCCACTCCATGTAGGTGATGCTGCTCAGGTTTTAGCACCTGCCAGAAAAAGGTATAATTTTTTTCTCTGACTGAACCACAATCCGCAAGCCTTGTTACCTGAAGGGCTGCATTATCAACATGTAATCTCTGTAGTTCTATGTTGATGAGGGCTGTCTTCCTTATGTTTTCTGCATTTGTGTTGTTAGTGTTTATTAATCCAGGAAACATGGTCCATGTTCCATGTGCCAAGTATGAGAGATGGTGTTTTTTCCTTGTGCTGTGTCCTAATGAGAATGGAACTGACATTTCTGTTTGCTTACTGTGCCTTGATCAATAATATGGAGATAGTGCTTTGCCCAAACTGCACTTTCCCCCTCTCGGATCCTCCTTGAAATGTTCCGAAGGAGGGACAAGGTCCTTACGATCAGAACCAAAGTTGAGTTGCAGAGGAAGCCAAAAGATGGATAATATACCACCGATTGCCCTATGGTTCCTCCCTCCTGATTTTTTGTTTAGGTTTACTCCCGTAGCCTTTGAACTCTCCCGAGTCTTTCTTACAAGGCAGTGAGCAAACTGGATGAAAAGGCTGCTGTTGGAAATAGGCATTCACTAGTGCAACAGTGAAAACAATGAGATAGTTCTCTCTTGATTGAAAAGAAGACGAATATCCACTTAACAATGAGAATTTCACCATCCACCAGCCTGTCAGAAGTTAAAAAATCACAACAGGCATGATGAGAACACTAAATCCAAGCAGCACACCATGTGTAACCAGCATATTTCGAAACAACACATGCTGTAATGGAAAACACTGTCCACATATGGACACCATTTTAAAAAGCTCATACGTGATACAGTTATAACAACAATATTTTGATGGTCCCAACAATCTTGTTATAACCTGATTCTGCAACAAGAAGTGGCCATGTTAAACATTTGTAACCTACAAAATAAAGTAGTGGAGCTTGTGTCTTTTATGAAAAATTTGTACATGTACAAATACTTAAGCAGCATTTTACTGACAAAGCAAAAGTAAAGAGATGGAAAAAAGAATCCAAAAGGCAAATAATATAAGCTATGGAATAGCGCTGATTTTGAAACATCTGGTTGTGAGTATGAAAACAAAAAAGAAATTAAAAGAAACATTGTTTATACCCACTTTGCGCTAACATTGTGAGAGAAGAGATAAGATTAGAAATGTGTCTTGTGAAAAATGATGCTATTGATTATATTAAACAATAGGACATTGGTTTTGACATCTAACAGAATGAAATCCAAACAACTCAGCTTATATTACATTTTCATGTAATATAAAAACATCAAGCTACAGAGAAAAAAGAAAACTAAGAAAGAGATGGTTAGAGGGCATAATCTAAAAAGTCATTAAGTAAATTTGACATAACAACTCAAGCTACACAATGACCAAAAGCCAGAGGATAATATGTTCCTCCTCCCTGCACCGCAACACAGAAAGGCTTTAGGATGAAAGAAAGAAGAAGAATGTGAGTATAGAACTATATATGAAAATAAACTATTCAATTGCTATTTATATTTTGTTTAATATTAGATTTTATCTTTCAAACAGCTGCTGTGGAAATTACAAATGCTATAACAATGGAGCAAATACCATTTACTGCAACAACTTGTCTGCTGGAAGAAATTGCTGTGGAAGCACGAGATATTTTAGAAAATGAATACTTTACTGATGACCAGATAGCAGAACAAGTGGAAGTAATTTTAACCGATAAAATCAAAGCAGGGGACAAGGCAGCAAATTTTCAACTAGGAATTTTTTATTATCATCAGGTTGTAACATTAATTTTTTAGATTATAGATGTCCACATAGTGTTACTTTTATTTCTGAGGTACAAAAATACAATGCAGCTGAATAAAAGCCTTTTGTGTTATTGCTAATAGTAAGAAGAAATTACTGCGCTGTACTTGTGACAACTTTAGAGATCTTTAGCTTATTTGTGCAGATAAAAGAAAAATATGTGTGCAATGTTTTGAGTATATATATCTCTCTCTCTCTCTCTCTCTCTCTCTCTCTCTCTCTCTCTCTCTCTCTCTCTCTCTCTCTCTGCGATCAAGACTCAATCAGAGTAGGATTCCAGACTCTCTCATGAAGTCAGCTGTCTGTTTAAGTGAGTATCTCATTAGATTATAAATGTTCTTCCAACCCTCACAATTGTTCATTCTTACTCTTGTCTTGATTTTAAATATTTGCAAACTTCAGACTCTATTTCATAAATTTGTGGATCTTTCTATAAATTGTGATCATTAAGTAACTTCAATTTTCCTTGTTCATAATTCATATCCAATCTATATGATTCTTTAATTAAATCGATGACTTCCGGGCAATGTCAAAGGTCAAAGCAACCAAGTAAACAGCAAGAGCACATTAAAACTAATGTGTCATCTTTCTCATTACATTGCCTTGATTTCCAGCTTGTCCTAGACAGTAATTCATGCTGTAGCCCTTTATATTTCTTTCCAATTTGGCTCCTGATTCTTGGAGTGTCTGTTGCAAATGCACTCTGGTCAATCACTATGTCATTCTCCAATTTAAAAAAAAAATAATAGAGAGATAACAGTGTATCTGTTTTGTCAATCTCTAAAGTTCTTAGTGTGTTCCTTGAAGTAAGCCTTTCCAATTTCTTTTTGTCATGGAATCTTTGAGTAAACAGGATACTTCTTTCTTTCTTCTATCTAGCTGCTGATGCCTTTCAGCGTTGCAGAGAAAGGAGGCTGTTTTCAGTATAAGGAAAAATAAAAAAATGGTATGTAAGAAGCTTTACGTGACAAGTGGACAACACAGACTAAACAACGTTTCGGCTCATAGGCCTTCATCAGGAACAATAAAAAAAAAAAAAAAACACACACACAAAACTGATAACGAAACAACCAAAACAAAAACAATCGAAATGTGTTAAAGAAAACGACAAAAATAAATAAAACTATCCTATCATATCCAAAATGAAATCGCAACCAAGTGCGGCTGTCCTGAACGTCGAAAATCGTGCAAAAAAGTGCGTTAATGTACACAGAACCAGATGAGTTAACACAGGGGTCAGTGTGCAAACACAAAGGAGAAAGAATCGAATAGTAGTCTGACAGGTTTAAAAAGACGCTAAGAGTGAGATGTTTGAGAGTGGGGTACAATAAAAATAAATGAGGGGTAAGGAGCACAGAAAAAAAATTATAGAGGAGAACACCGAAGTGTCTCATAAGGGACTAGAGGAGAAGAACTATAAAAAGCATGGCATAGTAAGTAGACCAAAGAACCCAAATATGTGTAGTAGAGAAGGCTATGCAAAATGGAAGGAGCAACCAAAAGGAAACTATGCGTTTTTCATGTATGTTTTCAGTATACTATGATGTCTCTAGATATTTGGTTGCTTATTGTTTGATTCTGTCTTTTTTAAAATGAAACATCTTTCTTTGGCCTTTCTTGTTGCTGTTAAAAAAGAAATGTTTTGGTCTTTGCTTATGTCTTCTATTCTGTCAAATCCATCTTCTCCTTGGTTTTCTTTGTTTTTATGTTTTTAGGTAGAATTTTTTTGATGACATTTGGTCAGGATAGTTGTGATACATAAGTTATTAAAGATCTGAGACCTTCATATGTCTAATCTTTTTTTGATACAGTCACTCATTCTGGATTTATGTAACATGGAGAGTAACTGCTTTCTTGAAAATTGTCTCAGAAAGCTAGTTCAAAGCATCAGCAGCTGTCTCAAACTGATTCTCTTGCTGAAGTACCACATCTACTGACATAGATAATCATGTCTCTCCATAAATTTCTATGTCAATAACTTACAGCTGTTTATCAACTATGTTGTTTGCTTTCTACCAAATCACCCCTTAAATTGTTATGTATTATTTCTTTGCTTCACACTATCTCTTTTTCTGCAGTTTTTCTTGTTGCCGTAATATAGTCATAATTGTTAAAATTACAGTTATTCCCATCTCATAACATGGCTATAAAATTAATATTGTTGATCAAAATGGTTAACTCTTTATGTCTGTGGGAACACTGTCATGGTTACTTACTTACATTTTGCCAAGCGAACGCTGTCATGGTTACTTTCATTTTGTTTCGTTTTAGTAAATACTACACATTTTAAGCTACCACATCTGCAAGGGATATAATTCTAATAGAATTTCCTGTCTTTAGGCATGCTTTGGTAGATCTACGTGGGCTTATTTGTTCACAAAATCGTCAAAATTTGTGTTGTTTTCTAAAGTCAGCTAAACACGAATCAGCTGATTCATGTTTATAAGTGAAAAATGATGAGCAGCAGTGAAGTATCTATTGCTTAAACGTGAATTATTATTAACAGCAGAAAAAGCTAGGAATTATGTTCTGAGAACTTTAAATGTAATAGTGATCTTAGTGACTTAGTTTTAGTAGCACTGTTGGATTAAAATGTGCCCCCACTTTAGGTAGGTGAGTACCAATTTTTATATAATTTTTTTTGTACAAAAACTTTGATTCTTAATTGCTTAAATTCTTATCCTTCAATTTTTTTTCAAAATATTGTTTCTGATTAAGAATCTGTGTCCTTTTCCTTTCAATTTGATGCCTAATATATATGTCTATGACTTGTAATAGTGAAAATATGAAAAATTTCGTGAAAGAAGTATTTTGAGGAAGAAAATTTATGGCAAAACACTAGTGACTGAGTAGAAAAATCACGGACATTAAGAGTTAACATATATCCTCATTGCAGATCGAACAACTGTCCTTAAGTGCTCAGATCTCCTCCTCCTCAAATCCCACAGTGTGAAATTATAAACAAGTTTACAAGTTCTCCTCCTGGATTTAGACAACTTCCCTCTTGACTAAAATGGGTGATCTTAGAGTTGTACCGGGGATGTAGATTCATGAACAGCATCAAAATCTTTATTATCTCACCCCAGTTTTGAGTATCTGGTTAGGGATATATAATTGTCCATCATTATGACATAGCACAACATTGTCAATATCGGATGCACTCACATTGCTTTATTGAGCTAGATGCACAAACATGGTGCAGAATCCTTAAAGTGGAGCATTGGTTGACTTGTCACAATTTATTAATCTATCTTTCATTCACCTGAAGTATTGTCTATATCTGCAATGTCGTTTCCTGTATAAATTGTACTGTCTTTTGTAATTCTTGCAGTGACCCATATAGTTTTGCCAGTAGTGTTATATCTATGGGCCAATGGATTTTTCTCAGTCTACTATATTCAGTACAGTCTTGAAGTATGTGTTCAACAGTCTGGGACACCTGTTCACATGTACATGTAGTTGAAGTGCTGATATTGAATTTTGTATACATGTGACTTTGGAGTCAATTGTGTCCTATTCTGAGGCGTATAATGATAACTTGTTACCATGTATTGTATTACGAAAGGCATCCTGATTTGGGGCTTGTGGTCTTCTTATTGATTTGGTTATCTGTTTCTTATGATGGTATGTAACCGGTGCATCTGGTTGTGTGCCTGTTGCACCTTCTTTTGCCAGCTGAATTGCTCTCTTGTTTCCTGGTATTCCACAGTGAGATGGGATCCACTGCAGGGCAACCCTGTGGTGCTTGCAGGGTTCAGTCAATAAGGTCTGCAGATGTGGTAATTTTCTGGATTGTAGTGCCTGGAGTACTGATCTTGCATCTGTCAAAAACACTACAGGCTGTGGGCCAAGATTACTGTTCAGCAGTTTTTCTATTGCCAACTTTATTGCTTGGATTTCTGCATTGTAATTGAGGCAATATTTCCCTGATGCTATTTTATTCATATCCCTAATGTTATTTTTCCCCCGTGTGTTACCGGGGCCTCATTATGTTGGAAGTAAAGAATAGTGACACTGTGACCTTCCAGGCATGTCGTAAGAGGCGACTAAGGAGGTTGATCGATGGCTTGACAAGCTGTCATTGTAAAAAGCATTGTTTTGGAAACAGACCATATATTTTAGATGCAGTGGTCTCTGCAACATGTGCCATTTTGGCACGCAAGGTTTCTGTTTTTCAGATTGTGGTTCTGCCCTATGTGCCATGCCGTCTTTGGCTCGAAAGGACAATAGATAGATAGGTAGAATGTTATTTGGGTACACTATTATATTAATGCACCTGCTCCCCCATTCTTTACTGCATTCTGTGCTGATCCATCTGAGTATACACGAATCCATAGGTCTTGTGGGTATTCTTCATCCAAGAAACTGAGAGTTATTGTTTTATGCTGTATATTATTCTGTTCCTCCTTGTCAAGTATTCCTTTCACTTCTGTCCATATTTGTCTTGATAATCCAGATTTCTCACCAGGGGGTCTGTTCTGGTATGGGCAGTAAAGGGCTGACAACTCTTGATATGTCTGGTGTTTGTCTACAAATTCATTTGGCATGGTGGATAAAATTGCTTCTCTTAATCCATCCTAATGCAAGATTTTGGAATCGGTTCCTCATTGGATGTCTCAGCATGCATGACAATTTTTCAGCCTGTATCAGCACCTTTGTGTCCTTCTGTTCTATCAGTGCTGGTACCTTCCACAATATCTTCACCTCCAATATTGGTGTTGATTTCATTGCTCCTATGATGACCCTAAGTGCCTGGTTTTGTACTTAATCCAACTCTTACATACAATGTGGTGTTTGATGCTAAGCACCATGCAGATGATCCATATTCTAAATGTGGCGGTATATTCTGTTGGTAAATTTTACTGAGTATTTTCCCACTCGCACCCCATGTGGTTCCATGCAGCATTCTTAGAATAGCCAACTTCCACCTTGCTTTTTGTTTTGCCTTATTTATCTGCTGTTTTCAAGATAGTTTGTTGTCAAATGTAACTCTGAAATAAGTAACTTGTATGTCTTCTTTCACAGGCTCATTGTTTATGTAGATGGCTCCTGCTTTTTGTTTTGGAGAGAGAGTGAAAAGTGTAGTACCGCATTTGTCTGTATTGATGTTGATACACCATCTATTTCTCCATGAGTTCAGTGCATTCATAGCTCTTTGCAACAATTTGGAGATCACTGCTTGGTTATCCATCTTACACAATTTTCATAATTTCAGCTCATCATGAATGATGTGATGGGCTAATCCAACACTATTGTCCAATAATAATGCCACTTCCTTGACTGTGATATGCTGGTTTTTCCATATTCTCCATGGCTGCAATGTTGTCTTCCATGATTTTCATGAATGCTGGACCCAAGCAAGGAGAATCCTCCTATTGACGCTGTTCTTGAACTTCTCAGTCCACTCATACACTAGTGTACAACTTATAAACCTGTCACTATTTTGAGCTCTCTTCCAATGATAGATCTACGAGGATTTCATGCTTTCATGAAACAAAAATCTTAAAAAAAATTGTGCTACTTTTGCTCAGTGTATTGGTGCAAAGGAGCTGCCATCATGTCAAACTGTTTCTCAGGTTTAAATGCATGCTGCAGGTGTGCCAATACCATTTATTGGTAACTCAAGGTCATAGCACTTCACATACTTGATATTCAAGACATTCACACAGATTAATAGGTTACCTGGAGCACCAGATCATCCACGCCTACCAAGGTCCTCTTCCCCTTATGTAACATAGGTACATTGACGAATGCATCAGTCTGACTGACCTGTCCAAGGAGGAAATTTCTCCATTCATCAAGCATGTTGGACATATTGATCCACACCACTACCTACATTTCCACCTCCTCTGTCTCCTTCCTAGATATCACAGTTTCCTTAGGTGTCTCCGGTTTACTTATCCCTGTCTTCTACAAACCTACTGACTCCCATTTTTTTTTTTAAATGGCGGTGTCTTTTCGCCGGTTCGTTGGCAAGGAAGTGTAATTTCGTTGATGTGTGTTTCTGAATGAAGAAAATTATATTTGGTGAGTGTAATGGAATACGCTGTTGTGATGGCTCTTGTTTATTAACAAGGTGGGCTATTGATGGCGAGGTTGATTGTCATGTATGTGGAAGCATCACTGGAAGCAAATTCAAAGATGAAAAACAAGCCAAATCGGGAACATAGTATAATTGCACTCCCAAAAAGATCTCAAGCAATTAGTTCTGAACTTCAAGGTGGATGTTCTACAGGCGAGACTGACTTTACATTTCTTTTACCAAAGGCACAGATTTAGGGTCTCTGTGTGATTAAAAGATAATAGCCAACCATCATGTTTTGATGGGACAATGTCAGGAGTGGACATCGCTATTGTTTATGACTCCATCTCTCCCAACAATTCCGAATTTAACGTCAATGCTTGGTATTTAAATTATTTCACAGACTATCTGATTACACAAAGTGAAGTGGATAACATCTTTATTTTCTTGTTGATGAAGGACAACCGAAAATAATTAATTAGTCTAAATGGCATCATTACACAGACTATACAATAATATGTTCAGTTTGTGTTTGTTGACATGGGTGGTTTAAGGGAGAATGTGATCCACGTCGTCGTTATATTCCCCTATGGTGGAGGTTTATCATTAGAGGATAAATAGTAAAAGTAAAGAGAAAATTGTAGATCAACAGTACCAGGTTACAGGCATTATGATTGTTGTTGTGGTCGTTGATGTTAAGTAAGCAAGGCCCACTGTCTGCCTGAGTGCTAAATTTCTTGTTGGGTATTACAGCCAATATTTATTGAACCAAATTATTATGGTGACAACTCGCAACTGTCAACAGAAAGATGGTTCCATTACAGAATAACTACACAAAGCTCGGGCAGATGGTGCTTGTAAACCCGGGAGGGCCGACCATCTAAGGGCAGAATCCCCCTACAGAAAATAAAACCTGCTGCCTTGCAAGAAGATTGGGGACAATCAAAGGCTAAGGAAAGCAAACCTGAATAAAATGCTGGCAGAAATCGAATGCACTGAGCGCAGAACACAGTGCAACGTTCTAACATGTACTCAGTCAGAGTGGATCTACCGGACTTTAATTATGGTGCTCTGTCTGCAGAGTTCCCCCAGGCAGGTAGCGTGCAGGGCCCCATGCCTCAAAGGGGTCCACCCCAGGTCACCCTGACCCATTTTGGAGAGCCAGGAAATGGGACCAGAGGGAAACTACTACTGGTAGGAAAAGCTTCAAGAGACACCTGAAAATAATACACTGGCATGCGGAGGGCATATACCACAAAAACAAGCCCTGGTAGTCAGACTAGCAGAGGAGGAGATAGACGTTGCCTGCATCCAAGAAACTCACCTTAATCCTCAGCATAGATTTATGATTAGGGGCTACCAAACATTTAGACAGGCAGGGAAGGCCGTAAGGTTGGAATCCTTATACTTATTAAAAAATACCTTCCCAGCAAAACAGATAGAAGTAGTCACAAACGGAAAGGCAGAGATCATTGGCACAGGCCTATACATCTACTCCACTAGCGCAAGGATATTTAACATATACTGTTCTAATGACAAATTATTGAAGCTGGAGTCAATGGAAATAACACCATCAAAGTGTCTGGTAGTAGGAGACTTTAACAGCCACTCTGAAAGATGGGGATATAAGGAATCCAATGCTCGAGGTGAAGAAGTGGAAGACTGGGAAATCGACAACAATCTATTCCTCATAAACTCTAGAGAGGACCCCCCAACCTTCTACTCAAGAAGATGGAAAACAACATCAACTCCCGACCTAGCATTTTCAACAGGAGACATATCCAACAAAATAGCCAGAATAGTACTGAACCAATTTGGCGACAGTGACCATAGAGCAGTCAAACTTTCAGTGAATCTTGCTCACAAACAAGAGTTGCAAATACCACTTCCCCACTGGAACTACAAGAGAGCAGACTGGGAAAAGTTTGCCAAGCTCACAGATGCCTACACTGTGCCTTTCAACACCCATGGAAAGAAAGTCAATAAAATGATAGAGGAGTTAACAAAGGGAATCCTGAGAGCTGCTAAAGAATCAATTCCTAGAGGAGCAAAAAGAAACTACAAGCCATACTGGAGCAAGGAAATACAAAGACTAGAAGAGGAACTGAACTCTGCCAGAGAACTAGCTGAAACATCACAAAGCACATAGAGCAACATAGCCTATAAAGCAGCCTCTGCCAAATACAGAAGAGAGGTCAAGATATCAGCAAGACAGAGCTGGATAGACAAAACAGAGAGCCTCAATCTAGACAAAAACGGACACAAACTCTGGAAACTTGCGAAAGCTCTGAGCGACGAAATCAACTGCCGACCTTCGATAACATTAGCACACAATCAGAACATCCACACAGGCAAAAGGCCAGCAAACATACTGATAGAAATTTACAAAAACATTAGTAGAATAAACATTCCAAAAGACCAACAGAAAGCTGCAAGAAAGGAAAACCGAGATGCAAAACACATGCCTTTAGCACCAGAAGAACACCAGACGACCATCTTTACACCAACAGAACTAGAATAGAGGATTGAAGCTTAAGAGTTCCCCTGGAAAAGATGGAATCACCTATGAAATGCTCATAAAACTGGGACAGAAAGCCAAGGGCCAGCTTCTAAGGATAATGAATGCCAGCTGGAAGAGAGGTCAAATGCCAGCAACCTGGAAAGAAGCCATTATGGTGCCCATCCTCAAACATGGAAAAGACCCACTAGACCCAAATAGCTACAGACCAATTAGCTTAATGAGCTGCCTAACCAAACTCATGGAAAGGCTGGTCAACAGAAGACTCATGTGGCATTTGGAGACAAAACAACAAATCATACCACAACAAAGTGGTTTCTGTCAGCACAGATCAACTGAAGACCTGATCACCTACATCGCACAGGAAATAGAAGATGCTCTACAAGAAAAGAAACACACTCTGACAATGTGGGTCGACATGGAGAAGGCTTTTGATAGGGTATGGAGAGAAGGATTAAAGAACAAGCTTCTCAGATTTGGCATCCAAGGCCGTTTATTAAATTGGATATCCTAATACCTACAAGACAGAACGGCCAGAGTACAAGTACATGGACAACTAAGTAAGAAAGCCAGAATTGAACAAGGTGTCCCACAAGGTGTAATCCTATCCCCAACGCTTTTTTAAATTTTCATAAATGACGTCATAATGGACATTCCACCCAGTATACACTCAGCAATTTACGCAGACGATCTGGCGATATGGACACGTGAAAAATCTATGTCAGTGGCTAGCTCCAGAATACAAGATGCCCTAGGGATACTTCAAAAATGGACGAACACCTGGTTATTACCAATTAACGAAAAAAAAACTACATACACAATTTCCAGCCTATCAAGAAACACACTCTCTGCAAAATTGAAGATAAAAGACCATGCACTTCCTATTGACCAAAACCCAACATATCTTGGCGTCACCATGAATCGCAGAATGACATGGATAAACCAGATAGACAGAGCAAACAAAAGAGCCAGAAAATGAACAGATATTATAAAGAAATTGGCAGGAACGGACTGGGGAGCAGACAGCAATATCTTGAAACAACTATACATAGGAAGAGTAAGACCAGTCCTAGGGTTAAAACACAGCTTAGCAAAATTGACAGAACACAAAACCAGGCTGCCCGTATCATCACTGGTGCTATGAAATTTACACCTTTCGTGACTCTAGAAACAGTAACAGGTTTACAACCCTTGGAAGACAGACGGAAAACTAAAGTAATGCAACAAGCAGAGAAATATAAAAGGCTCCTTAGCCACCCCATGCACCAAAGAATAACTGGTTTTGGAAAAGTAAGACTAAAGAGGAGCAACTTCGCTGCAATCTCCAAAGAACTGGCAACTAGTGACCCAGTAATGTCCCAAACACTACCGAAACCCTTATGCCCAATTGATATGACTCCTCATGGGAAACACAAAATACCAGAACTTAAGGAAGACATAAAAGGAATCATGAAAAAAGGCACACAAATCAGACAAAGAGAGAAAGCACATGGCTGAAAAACACACAAATAGCAACTACCCACGGGACTCCTGGTCACACATATACACAGATGGCTCTGCAACAAATGCCACCAAAAATGGAGCAGGAGGTGTATTCCTGAGGCTGAAAAACCAGAATGAGATCACTAAGTCAATAGCTACTGGGAAATTCTCAAACAACTATAATAGCAGAAACTGAAGCCCATAAAGATGCTGCAAAACTGGATATCCAACACAAAAATAACATGCACAAGAAATTGGTGATACTGACTAATGCACTGTCAGTCCTAACAGCTCTAAAAAACCCCAGAGACAGTGAGCTAGATGACTTGAGAACAACCCTAGACCAACTATGCAATAACTTCCAGAGAGTGGTCATCCAGTGGATACCATCACACTGTAATATACACGGTAACGAACGCATAGATAAATTAGCTAAAAAGGGAGGGAGATTACCACAAGAGAACCATATGGTCAGCTATGACGAAGCCAAATCTATCATTAAAGGCCAGTACCATGAAAAATGGAAACAAAAACACCCAAAGTATAACAAGAGAGATGGATTCCACCAACTATCAAGGAGGGTTCAAGTCATCATACTTCGCCTACGCACTGGCCACAGCAGAATGAGAAACCACATGTTCAACAAACTGAAAATAGGTACTACCAGCCAATGCCACTGTACACTGGACAACATAACAACAAAACATGTTCTACAGGATTGCCCCCAGGACACAGACCTGAGAAGGACAATGTGGTTCAAACCCACCTCCCTGGAAGAGAAACTATACGGGGCAACCGAATCACTTAAACAGACAGCTGCCTTCATAAGAAAGTCTGGAATCCTACTCTGAATGAGCCATGATCACAGCAGAAGAAGAAGAACTCCCATTTTTCCTCTGCTACGACTCTTCCCACCTGACATCTTGCAAGAACTCTCTTCCCTATTCACACTTACTCAGGCTTCGTCGCATTTACCAGATGATGAAGATTTCCTACATAATGCCCACCTGATGTTAGACTTCTTCTGCTGATACATCTATCTCGAATCAGCTCTTCTACCTGCTCTCCAACGGGTTCTCTGCACCTCACACCAGCCTGCCTTCATCCCTTCTACCCATCCTCCCTCTTTCAGGCAAGAACTTGCTCTCACCCATCACCCTCACCATTATATCTGTTACTGCTACCTCCCTAATCTTCACTCGGACTCCACTGTTCATTTAGTCTTCCTTGACCCTTCATTAGTTGCCTTTAAGCGTGATTGCAATCTTCATGATATTCTTGTCAGGAACCGCCTTCCCGCCACCTACTCTATTGCATACTTCTCTATCTTTGGCTGTTACCCATCTCTTTCTTGACTGTTTTTCACACCTCGTACTATCACCTCCCAATCTCATCTGTCCCAATCTCGTCTAATCATGTGACTGGTTTTTTTCTCCCTGCCTTTCTCATGTCTCATATCCACATTTGACTCACAGATAACTACTCATGTGGAAGCTTTTGGATCATGCCTCAGTTAAGTCTCAGTATAATTTTATATATGTTTTAACATACTAACCTTTAAATGTTATCTATTTTTATCTTTCTATATGTGGTACATCTCCCTTTCATTCCATCATTTCATCTCTTATCCCTGTTTTTATTTCTCTGTGTTTTACCTTTTCCACACATTCTAGATGTAGTAAAGTTTATCTTCATTCCACTGTCCATTTGTGTTGCTCTCATTCTCTGAAGAAGGTCACATGTAGGCCAAAACATAAGTATTTTGTTGTGTTCCCTTTTTGCAAATCTGTCACCACACCTTGTATGAGTGTACATCCCACCACTTACTCCTGCTACCAGCTTTACTGCATAACTGCAAATATTTGCCTCTTCCCACATACTAGACATACAATATTATCGGTCCTACACATGATTTTTTATGCAGCTTATTCAGTTTCCCACTGAACAACCATTGTATGTTTACCATAATTATAGAAATTGTTATAATTATAGCTCTAATTAACTTTGTTTTTTTTTCTATTAAAACTACTTGTTAGGAGCAGTCTTCAGAAATGTTGTTTCATAGTATAGGAATTAATGGCCTAATATACTTTAAAGCTTTCATCTGAATAAGACCTGTAATTAGTAATATTCAAATTATTTACTCTGAGCTTCTCATGCATGACTCAAGAAACATATGCACAGTGAAGTTGTTTTTGTTGTTGCAAAATCAAATATGTGATTGCACAACTTTGAGATAGCTGTCATTAAATATAAGTGTCTGCTCTGTATATATTTTATTTCCATACTATTTATTCTTATTATTTTTTTTGGTTATGTTTCAAAAGCACTAATTTGTTATCTGTATCCTAGAATCAGTTCAAGAAAGCCATCACTTGCTTTGAAAGTGCCAAAGATTATGATTACCAGTCACTGTTTATGTATGGAGTAATGAAGTATGATGGACTTGGAACAGAAGTTAATATGGTAAGAACCATTCAACATCTAGTGTACTAGTCCTAATAATTTAAATAATGAGCACTAATTCATGTCTTTTGCAATATTACATTTTAAAAAAAAATTACCAATTGCTTTGCTTTAGTGGCCATTGCTGTATGGCACCAACAAAATCACTTTGATAGTCCTTCTTTCTGTGTTACTCATTTCTGTCATAAGAGCTACTGATCAGAATGTCCTGGATGCTGCTCATGTTTCATTTGTACTAATATATTAACGGATCACATTTGTTTACACTGTGATCTTTCGTTGTGATATAGATATAATTGCCAAGGTCAGGAAATACCTCAGTACTTGGAGGACATGTTATTCTGATCTACTTTTGCGAGTGTCATCTATGAGCATGCGCTTTCAATAATTAGTTTCGCTGGGCTTTATAAACATTTATGGTTTTTCTTGTCCAATATCTTGCTAAAATAACAATGCATCTGACAATCTCTGTCATTGAACATTCTATATAGATAGAGTTCAAGTGCAACATAACAAATGATTGGATGTTGCTTTATACATGCACAGCTGTTTGTTGATAATATTTTAGATTAAATAAATTTTTTCAGTTCTGATACAATACTTTAGTATAAATGTACTATTCTCTTGATCTTGATTCTTGATCCTTCCCATGCTGTTAGATGTTGCATGGAGCACCATTCTGCTCTGTCTTTTGCTTTGATGGTGCAGGTTGTCATAGACTGACTTGTCTATCTTTTGATGCTATTCATCCATGTTAGTCATGGTCTGCCTCTACCTCTTTTACCTTGTATTTTCCCTTTCAAGAGCACTTTTGGTAGGCTACTGTGCCCAAAAAATCTCATTTGTGTAGATCTTTCTTCAGACATAAGTTAGATTTTCTCTCCATGGCTTTCTTTGGAATAATACGCAATGAGGCTCCGATCTCTTTTACGGTGGTCAGCCATATATGTATTTTGTGCCCTGAATAAGCCTCTTGTGTACCACACACTTTACTGTTTTCGCTTTCTGAGTCATTGATCATTTCTGATTCTTCTGCTCCATCTACTGTCACAGACTTTGTACATTTGGGATGAACATTTCTGGTAGGCACTATTTTTTAAAAATAGATGTTTGCCTGTCAAACTGCAAACACATGTAGGCCTATTGGTGATACCAATGACACACCAACACAAGAAGAATAAATCATATTCAACTGAAATATTCTGAACTAACATAGCACTGAAATAATACTAAAATAGTAAAAATTACTACCACTTAAATGTAATATTAGGTGCTCTAAAAATAGTAAATTCTCTGAACTCTTGACACAGTCCTGTGTGATCGCACTAGGCAAAACACAGGGACCCAAAATTACTGGCTCATATTGATTTATGACCTGAGTTTCACCTAATGGACCAGACGTGTTACAATGTCTATTGGTGCATTCATCATAAGCCTGTCAGTATGTTCGGTGACCGCATAGTGTTATTTGCTGTGTTTCCCTAGTCACAAAGGATTGTTTGATGTCTGCTGATGACCAGATTGGAATTTTCAAGATGGCGTCCGTATGTGGACAGTGTTTTCTGTTACAGCATGTGTTGTTTCGAAATACACCGGTTACACACGGTGTGCTTCTTGGATTTAATGCTCTGCTCATGCCTGTTGTGGTTGTTTAACTTCTGACAGGCTGGTGGACGGTGGAAATTCTCATTGTTAAGTGAGTATTTATCTTCTTTTCATTCAAGATAGACCTATTGATGATCATCATCATCATCATCAAGTACCGAGCCTGCTGGCGTAGGTAATCATGTCTCTCCACAACTTTCGATCTCGACAGCTATTTATCATTTCTATTGTTGACTTTCCGCCAAGCCATTCTCTTAAACTGTCTTTTATTTTTTCTCACCTATCACCTATTGGTGATAGGTCATTGTTTTTCACTGTCACGCTGGGCAGACAGGAATGTCCATCCCAAATTGTACAAAGTCTGTGACGGTGGATGGGGCGGAAGAGTCAGCAATGACCAACGGCCCAGAAAGCGAAAACAGCAAAGTGTGTGGTACACAAGAGGCATGTTCAGGGCACGGAAGATGAATGTGGCAGACCACCGTGAAAGAGATTGGAACCTCATTAAGTAACATTCCAGAGGAAGCCATGGGGAGTAATTCGAACTTATGTCAGAGGAAAGATCTAAGATCTAAAATTAAGTACATGGAATGTTAGGACTCTATACCAAGAAGGAAAATTATAAAATCTTATTCAAGAAGCAGAACGATTAAACATAGATATTTTAAGCATATCAGAGACAAGATGGAAAGAATGTGGGTACATAGAGGATGAAAGATATACATTTATATACATTCAGGCAACACAACAGAACATCAAAGAGGGGTAAGAATACAAATTAAAAAAGAGTTACAAAAATATGTAAGTACCCACTGGACATACAATGATAGGATTATACTACTCAAGATGAAAGCAAAACCATTCAACATAGCAATAATACAGACATACGCACCTATTCACCTACTCAAGACAACACAGATGAACAAGTAGAGGCATATTCTATCTATCTATTGACCTTTCGAGCCATAGCTGGCCCATAGGGCATAGACCCAGATACGCCTTCTCTTATCTAAATTTTTATTCTAGCAGTTTTTAATCCTTGTAAAGATCTTTTATCAAATCTCGCCATTTATCTCTGTTCTGTGCAAGCAGCTCTATCTCATTGAGGGAGTCGATTCCTGCTGCTCTTGCCTCTCTCATCAATGTTCTTCTCAGTGTCTTCCTCTTCTCCTCTTACCTGTTGTTTCCCACATGAGGGTTTGCTTTGCTATTCGGTTATTATCTCTTCTCATCACATGTCCAACATGTGACCATCGTCTTTTTTTGATTACTTGATTACTGAAGATATTAGTGGCATATTATGAAGATCTAAATAAAGTTATGAAGCAAGTGAAATCTTCAGACATCTTGATTATAATGGGTGACATGAACACTAAAGTAGGAAAAGGTAGATATAAGTCGTTCGTTCGTTCGCTTTCGTCAGCTTTGACCTCTGACGAAGTCCCACCCACTCAATTTTGTGGGACTGAATTTTGCGTGTAAAGTCTGTTTTATCCCATTACAGGATGCCCCTCGCCATGCAGGCAGATTTACTCCGACTTCAGAGGTACTAATTTTTAGGGAATTAGTAAAACCCAGGTGTCCTCGCCAGGGTACGAACCCCGGCTGTTGCCGTGGTAAGCCAACCGCCTATCGATTGCGCTAACCGGACACCCCAGATATAAGTCCAATCATAGGAAGTCGTAGCTTAGGAAAAAGAAATGACAGAGGAGAAAGATTAATACAATTCTGTAAAGAAAACAGGCATATAATATGTAGCACCTACTTTGAGCAAAAGAAAAGGAAACTATACACATGGAAAGGCCCTGGAGATAAGAAGAGGAATCAAATAGATTACATAATGAAAAAAGATAGGTTTCATAACAGTGTAAAGAAAGCCAAAACCTATCCAGGAGCAGATATTAATTCAGATCACAAACCTGTAATAATTAAGATGAAAATCAAACTAAAGAGAAATAATCATCATCATCGAGTGCCTTTTCCGCAACAAAGGTTGGCTACCATGGATCGCCATTCTACTCTGTTTCTTGCTTTGATGGTGCAGGCAGTCATAGATTGACTTGTCCATCTTTTGATGTTACTCGTCCATGTTAGTCTTGGTCTACCTCTGCCTCTTTTACCTTGTATTTTTCCTTCCAATATTACTTTTAGTAGGCTGTTGTGTCTTTTAACATGCCCCCAAAAATGTCATTTATCTTGTCTTAATTGTATTTAGTAGTTCTCTTTTTATTTTCAGTTGCTTTAAAATTTCATCATTTGTTATCTTTTCTTTC
Organism: Megaustenia siamemsis; assembly: GCA_032433765.1. NCBI lineage: Eukaryota > Metazoa > Mollusca > Gastropoda > Stylommatophora > Ariophantidae > Megaustenia > Megaustenia siamemsis. The sequence goes on from JAVIAB010000051.1 coordinate 88,096,130, forward strand.
CATCCAATTCTACCTATTCTTCTATAAATCCATGTTTCAAAGGCTTCAATTTTCTGTTCTGTTTTCTTGTCTAATGTCCATGTTTCTGCACCATACAGGAATATTGAGAAGATGTAACATTTTGCCATTCTTAGTTTCAGCCCTGTTGATATTTATTTTGTTGTTAGTATATTTTTCATGGCATTAAAATTACTTTTTGCCATACCTATTCTTTTGTTTATTTCAATTTTGCATTTTCCATCATTGGTTATAGTATGTCCCAGGTAGCTGTAGCTCTGGACAGTCTCCAGATGTATTCCCTCAACTGTGATATTTAATTGTAGGTCTTGAGAATTTTCTTTGTTTATGATCATAGTTTTAGTCTTTTTGATATTCATTTCTAACCCATATTTTTTGCTTGTTATGTTTATCACATTAAGCAATTGTTGTAGGTCTTTAGGATTTTCTGCTAGTAGAACAGTATCATCAGCATATCTTAGGCTATTGATTATCTTTCCATTAATGTTTAGGCCTGGCATCTCTGAGATGTTTTTAAAGATTTTCTCAGTGTATAGATTGAACAAGCTTGGTGATAGGATGCATCCTTGTCTTACTCCTCTTTTTATGTCCATGGGTGCAGAGTTCTCCTTGTTATATCTTATTATTGCTGTTTGCTCCCAGTACAAATTACATATTAGTCGTATGTCTGTGTCGTCTAGATTTATATCCTTTAGGCGAAAAGAAAGAGAAATAAGCAAAAGTCTAATTCATCAATACCACTAGATATAACAGCTTTAAATCAAAGAGATATTAAAGATACTTATACAATACAAGTAAAGAACACATATCAGAAGCTACTAGAAGAAGGAATTGAACAAGACATAAGAGAAAATCCTGATGAAAAATCACGACCAAATGGCAATGCATAAAGAAAAGCATACAAGAAACCTGCAACACCTTACCCAAAAAAGAAAGGACCAAAAAACTAAAATGGATAACTAACACAATCTTAGAAAAAAGAAAGAAAGAAGACAAGCAAAGAACACTGCCCAATACAATAAAATAGATAATTAGATAATGAAATATGCAAAATGTGCAAAAAGGCAAAAGAAGACAGCCAAAAATGTATAGAAATAGAAACTATGGAAAGCAAACAAAGCTTAAGAGGAATGCACACAAAGCTTAAGAGGAATGCACACAGAAATAAAGAGAATGACTAATTAAAATAAACAAGCCACAGAAAGCGGATGCATTGCAGACAAAAAAGGAAAAATGCTAACAGACAATAAAGATATAATAGAAAGATGGCAGGAATATATAAAAAAATTATTTCATGATCAAAGTGACAAGAAACCAATTATAAAATGTACATCAGGCTATCTTCTTCTTCTTCTTTTCTCTTTGCACTGATACCTAAAAGGTGTCGTGGTTTATATCATTTGTCGTTCTTGTGCTGCTCGAATTAGTGATTTTCCTTTGTTGTTACATGTCTCTGTCACAGCATCTATCCATCTTCTTCTGGGTTTTCCTCTTGGTCTTTTTCCATGCAATCTTGAGAAGAATGCCCTTGATGGTGATTGGTGAGGATTCATTCTGACCAGGTGACCAAACCATTTAAGTTGTTGTTGTTCTATATATTCTTGGCAGGGTTTTGTTCCTACTATTTTTCTTATGGTTTCATTATTATTATTATTATTGGTTATGGAAGGCCTCGGTATCACTGCAAACAAATTAAAATACATAATTGCTCAACCGCCTGTGCCAGTGGAATCATCCGAATCACTAACACATCTCCCAAACAAAGAAAGGCAACTGTAGTCCCCATCGTAGCAGTCTCAGCACACGCCAAAAGACATAAGGCGAAACCGCGCAGAAAGTGACCACAGCCAACTGTTCCCCGTCATACGATATTATCATTCATCGTAAACAAGCGGGATATCGAAACAGGATCATAACGGATGAGACGCACAGCTCACGGTGTGCACAGAGCATTTAACTCAGTAGCTCCTGCAACAAGCCGGACTTGGAATATGAGGAAACTGCAAGAAGGAACACTTTTCAGACTTAGGTTTCAATGGTTCCTGACTTTCATAGCATAAAGTTGGTATGAAGATGCTATTTATCATTTGTTGTTTAGCTGGCATAGAAATGTTTGGATGTCTTAGCAATGGCAAAAGCTGGTATGTGACAGCATTTGCTTTTTGTATTCTCATGTCAATTTCTCTGTCTAGTTTTCCATCTTCTGTGAACATTGTGCCTAAATACTTGAGTTCCACTACTTGTTTTATTTCTTTATCTTTGATCTCAATGTTTAATGGGTGTCTTAATTTGCTTATTCTTATAGCCTCTGTTTTTGCTGTGTTAATTTTCATACTGTAGTTTGTGCAGCTTTTATCTAGAGATGTTAAATGCTGTTGTAGCAGGTTTTCATCCTCATATATTAGGCATTGGTCATCTGCGAAGAGTAGCTCATTGATGTTGGAGTTTTCTACCTCTATGTTATTATTTGATTTGTCCTTATTGTTGGTTGTTTCCTGATTTATTTTGTCCATATATATGATGAAGAGGAGTGGTGAGAGGACACATCCTTGTCTTACTCCTGTTGTAACCTGAAACCATTCTGACAGACCTTCCGATGTTCTGACGGCACTTTGACTGTCTTTGTATAATGCCATTATATTATCTAGTAGTTGTCCTGCTACCCCGTAGGTTTCTAAAATTTGCCAAAGTTTGTTCCTGTCCACACGATCAAACGCTTTTTCCTGATCTATAAACACTATATTTAGGTTTCTGTCATATTCTATTGTTTTTTCACATAGTTGTCTCAATGTAAATATAGCATCAGTACAGCTTTTGCCTTTTCTGAATCCGAATTGATTATTACTTAATTGAAGTTCTATTATGTATCTTACTCTCCTCTCTAATATTTTAGCAAACATTTTACCAACTTGACTCAATAGGGATATTTCTCTGTACATTTCACACTCCCTTTTATTTCCCTTATTCTTCCAAAATGGGACAATGATAGCTTTTTGCCAGTCGTCTGGGACTTTTCTTTCTTCCTACGTCATATTGAATATGATAGTAAGCCAATCTATAGCTGTTTCCTTACAGGCTAGTATCATTTCTGTTGTTATTCCATCTATATCAGCTGCTTTGTTCTTTTTATTCTGTTTCAATGCCCATTCTACCTCTGCTTTTAGTATATTCGGTTCCTGTTCATCATACTGCCTATGTTTAAACTCTGTATTTCCGTTTGTATTTCCCTGATTTAATAGTTCCTGAAAGTATTCTCTCCATCTGATTATTATGTTTTTCCTGCTGCTGATTGGTCTGCCGTTCTTGTCGTTTATTATAGTGGTTGGGTTATAATCATTATTTCTTACTCTCATTGCTTTTACACTTTTGAAAAATTCTCTTGGTTCTTCTCTACATGTTTTTGCTAATTCTTCACCAAATGCTTTCCAAGAGTCTGCTTTTGTTTGTTCTAGGATCTTTTTGCTATCATTTCTGGCTTGTCTATAGTGATTGTAGTCTTCTGTTGTTTTTGTCTTCTGCCACGTTTTATACTTTTCTTTCTTGTGTTTCACTGCTGATTTTACTACTTCATTCCACCATCTTGTTAGTTTCTTTCTGCTCTTTCCTATATTTTTCAGACCGCATTTCTCTTGTGTTGACTCTATTAGACCTTCTTTAAACTGTTTCTATGCTTCTTCTATGTTTGTAGGTTGTATTCGGGTTAAGTATTTGTTGGTTACGGATTCTTCTATTTCTTTTTGTATGTTTACATTCTTTATTGCTTTTAGATCGATTCTTTGTGTTTGAGGCCTTGTCATCTGTAGTTTCCTAACCCATTTTTTCTGCCATAGCAAAACAGGCTTATGGTCTGTATCTAATATTGCATTTGGTATAGATCTTGAGTCTGTTATGTCCCTCCTTTGATGTCTTCTAGTCAAAATAAAATCGATTTGGGAGGCCTTGTCCGTGTCATTCCATTTATACCAAGTAAGTATTTGGTTACGATTGTGCTGATTAAACGTGTTTGTTAAATATAGATCATGTTCTGCACAAATATTTAGTAGGTGTTCACCATTACTGTTACACTCTGTTCTAATGTCACTAAATGGTCCTAGGTATAATTCCCATGGTGTTCTCCTTTGTCCTACTCTACCGTTGAAATCTTCTAGTACAAACAATTTCTCTGCATCTTTGACTTTATTTATTGTGGCTGATAGTTCATCAAAATATTCTTGTTTGCTGTCCTCACTATATGTGTCATTGCATGGGGCATATGTTTGAATATAAGTGGTATTTCCTCCTTTTTCTGCTAATTTGATACTTATAATTCTTTCTGAGATGTAATCTATTTCTAGTATATTTTTGGCAGTATTACTTTCGATAATGAAACCGACCCCGTCCGCCATGTTGTTAATTCCGCTCGTGACGAGTGTGTAGCTTCGGTGTATTTCTTTAATGATTTTACCTCTCTTTCTTGTGTCCCCTAATCCTAAGATTTTTATATTCCTTTTCTTCATAAATTCAACTATTTCTGTACTTTTATCACCTAATCCGCAGATGTTCCAAGTGCCTATCAAACGTTCTGATTGTTTTCTTTGTGTTGTTGTAGATTTCCCACTTTTTGACATTTTCTTTCATGATCGTAATAGCACAATGATGTATGGTAATTCTACTTATTCGTACTAACTAAACTATAAGAATAGATCACACAAAAAATCCGAAATAGCACAAGAACGTTTGAATTTCTTTTTCTACGGGCAATGAAATTCACTTATAACTTAAATTTGACTCCCATCGAAAATTGTGTCGTGTTGCCAGCACAGTCACACACCGGAAGTCCACACATCAGGCTATAAAATCTTAAAATCTGAGTTGGAAAAATCTATACAAACAATGAAAAAGGGAAAAGCAGCAGGACCTGACAGCATACAGATAGAGATGAAACAGGCACTAGAAGATTTTGGCATTGAAGTGATTACAGACATATGCAGTGACATATACCATACAAAATACATACCAAATGAACTGAAAACATCAACTTTCATTGCATTGCCTTAAAGGAATTGTGCAGTTGAATGCAGTGATATTAGAACAATAAGCCTAATCTCTCTTTCTCTCTGCGATCAAGACTCAATCAGAGTAGGGTTCCAGACTCTCACATGAAGACAGCTGTCTGTTTAAGTGAATTGATCGACCCCCACAGACAGAAAATCATAATTAGAGTCTGTTAGATCCACCCTGATTGAGTACCTGCCTGATAAAACATTGCACTGTGTTCTGCGCCAGTGGCCCAGTGCATCCAATTTCAGCCAGCATTTTATTCAGGTTTGCTTTCCTTAGCCTTTGATTGTCCCCAATCTTCCTGCAAGGCAGCAGATTGTCTTTTCTGTAGGGGGATTCTGCCCTTAGATGGTCGGCCCTCCCAGGTTAAGAAGCACCACCTGCCCGAGTCACTAGAGGTGACTAACACAGACATGCACACGCAAAGATATGAGATGTTACTAACACTGACATGCACATAACGATATGAGGCATGACTAACACAGACACACACACACACACTAAGATATGAGATGTGACTAACACAGATACGCTCTACAATATGAGATATGACTAACATAGATATACACACTAGGATATGAGATATGACTAAACACAGTCATGCACACACAAAGATAGGAGATGTGATTAACATAGATACGCACACACAAAGATATGAGATATGACTAAACACAAACACACAGAGATATGAGACATGACTAACATAGACAGACACACACTAAGGTATGAGATGTGACTAACATAGACATACACACAAGGATATGGGATGTGACTAACATAGACATGCACACAAAGATATGAGATATGACTAACATAGACATGCATACAAAGATGTGAGATATGACTAACACAGACATGCTCGCACAAAGATTTGACACATGATTTTAACACAGATACACACTAAGATATGAGATATGACTAAACACAGACACACACAAAGATATGAGACATGACTAACATGACACACCAAGATATGAGCCATGTTTATCACACACACACAAGCTAAGCTATGAGCCATGGCTAGCACAGTGACACACCAAGATATAAGCCAAGGCTAGCACAGAAACACATTAAGATATGAGCCAGGGCTTCACGGAAACACACCAAGATATGAACCATGGCCAGCACAGACACACACCAAGATATGAATCATGGCCAGCCCAGACACACACCAAGATATGAGCCCTAATAAGCCATGTTACAAAAATCTTGCTAAAAGTTATACAAAGAAGGATTCAGAATAAAATCAATACTGAATTAGATGAGCAGCAATTTGGATTTAGGAAAAATAGTGGGACAAAAGAAGCCATATTCTGCATGAAAACATTAATAGAAAAATACACAGAAGTAAACAAACCAATATATGCCTGCTTCATAGACTACGCCAAAGCCTTTGATAGAATACACCACAAACAACTTATTGAATGTCTAAAGAGATGCATCTAGATAACATGGACATATAACTAATATGTAATTTATACTGGAAGCAAACAATGATAATAAAATATAACAAAGAGAACTCTACACCTATTGATATAAAAAAGAGGAGTAAGACAAGGATGCATCCTATCACCAAGCTTGTTCGATCTATACACTGAGAAAATATTTAGAAACATCACAGAGACTCCAGGCCTAAACATTAATGGAAAGATAATCAATAACCTAAGATATACTGATGATACAGTACTACTAGCAGAAAATCCTAAAGATCTATAACAATTACTTAATGAAATTAATCTGAAAAGCCAAAAATATGGATTAGATATGAATATCAAAAAGTCTAAAACTATGATCATAAACAAAGAAGATACTCAAAACCCACAAGTGGATATGAAAATTGAAGGAATAGTCCTGGAGAAAGTTCAGAATTACATCTACTTTGGCCATACTATAATCAGTGATGGAAAATATAAAACTAAAATATACAAAAGAATGGGAATGGCAAAAAATAATTTTAATGTCATGTAAAATATACTAACATCAAAACAAATAACACCAGGGCTAAAACTAAGAACAGCAAAATGTTATATCTTCTCAACATTCCTATATGGTGCAGAAACATGGACATTAGATAAGAAAACAAAACAGAGAATTGAAGACATTGAAATGTGGATATTTAGAAGAATATATAGAATTGGATGGAAAGAAAATAAAACAAACGATGAAGTCTTAAAACAATTAAAAATCAAAAGAGAACTACTAAATACAGTTCAAACAAGACAAATGTGATTTTTGGTCCATGTTAAAAGACACAATAGCCTACTAAAAATAATCTTGGAGGGGAAAATACAGGGGGTAAAAGAGGCAGAGGCAGATCAAGACTAATATGGATGAGTAACATCAAAAGATGGACAAACCTGCACCATCAAAGCAAGAGACAGAGCAGAATGGCGCTCCATGGTAGCCAACCTACGTTGCAGAGATGGCGCTCGATGATGATGATGATGACCAGGAAATTTCCCTGGTCACAGCAAAAGAAAAAAAAAAAAATTCTTGAAAATTGGAATTTTTTTTTTCGCATTAAATGATGTATTTCATGATCTCAAAAAAATTAAAACAAATTTCTAACAGCAATGGTAACAAATTAAACACCCAAGGGTCACCAGAAGTGGTAATTAGGAAGGTACACGGTAATGTTTGAACACGGAAAAATATCAAATTTTGAGGAATTTGTGTTTTGATGTGGTAAATTTTACTACGGTATTGTAATCTAGGGTTAAGATACAGGTTCTTCACTTTGAGAGCTTAATGAAAGCAGCAAGTGTATTTTATCTTCATGAAAAGACACAAATTATTTACTCAACTAAAGTATCAGTGACAAACAACTATGAGAGATTAAATGTGAATTAGGCTAAGCGGATGGTAATATATTCTTTATGTATCACTTATGATCACCCCCGTGGTGAGCACAAAACAAAGGTCAACTCCAGATTCAAATTTTACAAAACTGAAGCCATCAAAAGAAAATAATAATTTCCCTTTTACTCATAGGAATTCTAATATTGTATTTCTGTATAATTAAATATAAGTGTTCAATGTTAATATGAGAGATGTCATGAATTTAGCGGATCATAAAATATTATGAAATCATTTATAGTCACCATCGCAATGAGCACACACAAAAATAGATTGACTCTAAATACAAATCTCACAAAATCAACCCTTAATTATGATAACTATATGTAGCACGTTTCGTTACATAGCACAAGATACTACCACTTAATTGTAATATTAGGAGCAAAAAAAATAGTATTTTCTTTGAACTTTTGACACCCTACTGTGTGTTTACCAATTAGACACATGGTAAACTCGGATTTTCTGAATCAGGTTTATTTATGACCCAAAATTGACTGCTTGGACTGGGCATGTTATTTGCCTATGATTACGGAAGCCAGAAGTTTGTCAGTATGTTCAGTTACCTCAAAGCGTTATCTGCTGAGTTTTTCCCGAGACTCAAAGGGTTGTTTGATGTCACAGACGGTTGAAGAAATTTCCCTGTTCAAAGGAAAAAAAAGAGAATGGAGAGATATTTGTGAATTTCTGTGCCCTTAATCAAGTGAGCCTAGGAGGAACAATATTCCAACATAAATGAATACACAAAGCTACATGGGTGTCACCAGATCATAGAACGGAAAATCAAATTGATCACATAGGTATTAATAATAAGTTTAAGTCATCCTTACAGAATGTAAAAGTATATAGAGGGGCAGATGTAGCTTCTGATCATCATCTTCTGATAGCCAAATTTAAAATTAAACTAAAAAGGTATACTACAACGAATAAGGGTAGAAAGTATTTCAATGTAGGGTTTCTTAAAGAACAAGGAATTAAAGATAAATTCGCAGTCACAATATCAAACAAATACCAAGTCCTCCAACAACTAGAAAATACAATAAATATAGAAGATCATTGGAAACAGGTAAAAGATATATGGAAAGAGACATGCGAAGAAACACTGGGGAAAAGAGAACACCAGAATAAGGCATGGATGACAGCAGAGACCCTGGATAAAATTAAAGAAAGAAAGAACAAGAAAGCAGAAATAAATAACAACAAAACAAGAAGTAATAAAGACAAGACACAGGAAGCTTACACAGAGGTGAACATTAAAAGGGATAAGAGGAAATATATAGATGAACTAGCCAAAGAGGCAGAAGAAGCAGCAAATAAAGGGAATATGAAAGAACTGTACAACAGCACAAAGAAATTAAGTCGAAAATACAAACAGATCAATGTCTTTATTAAAGATAAGAAAGGAAATCTGCTTAGTAATATAAGGGAACAAATGAAGAGATGGAAAGAGCACTTTGAAGAACTTTTGAACAGACCCGGCTCAAATAATCCTCCAGATATATCCTACCAGCAGAAGAAGAGTTACACGTTAACTGTGGAAAACCAAGCAAAGAAGAAATAATGAAAGCCATCAGACTATTAAAAAATGGTAAAGCCACAGGACCAGATGAAATTCCTTCGGAAGCCATGAAAGCAGATATTAACACCTCTACCAAGATGTTACATAATATATTAGATAAAATTTGGGAGAGGGAAGAAATACCTAAAGACTGGAAAGATAAGACTGGTTATATGATCAAACTACCAAAGAAAGGAAGTTTACAGGAGTGCACAAATTATAGGGGAATTAGGCTGCTATCAGTGCCAGTAAAAATATTAAGCAGAATCATTCTGGAGAGACTAAAAGAGGCTATAGAGAGACATTTGAGAGATAAACAAGCAGGTTTTAGGAAAAACAGATCATGTGCTGATCAAATGACAACTCTACGTATAATAGTTGAACAAAGTTTAGAACTAAAATCCCCAATGTATATTGGATTCATAGATTACGAAAAGGCATTTGATAGTTTAGACAGAAGAATGCTTTGGAAGTTGCTTTATCTGCACTAATCTTCAGGTATGCTCATGCCCTCCAGATCTTGATTCTGTCATCCATGGATAGGAAGTCAAGAATATACCTCATTGCTACACAGGGAGTGTCCTTTGTACACCCCAAGATAATGCCCATGGCTTCATTCTGTATTTTCTCCAGCCTGTCACTTTGAGTCATATTGGCAGTTAGAATTGCCAGGGAATACTCGATTGGTGCGAGGACTAATCCCTGGAACAGAAAAGTAATATTATTGTTAAGGGAGAACCATGAAACTGATGCTTTATTAGGATTAACCAAGGCACCTGAAACCCTCACACCAGGAAGAAATGCGATCTTTGATAGTGATATGAGTAGAACACCTTACTAATACAACCTATACAACTTGGCTTGTTGCTGGGATTTTCTCTTGAGATATATTTTCTTGCCGCATTATCCATCATGGCAAAAACTCATGAGAAGGATGTAAACATTGTTGTAGTAATTGTGTCATAGTTTTCAGCAAGCTATGTATGACCTTTGTGCCTTTTGGCTTAATAGATCCAACTTCAGCACTGATTTATGTTATTGGGTTGACTTTTTCAATCTCTTATGGTCAGGATAGTTAGCATTACCTCTGTTGATGAGTTGAAGAGGTTCTTAGTTCTGGCTCACATCAACAGTCATTTGTATGTCAGCTCATTCACTATACTGCATCTGCTGTTCCAACACCTCCACTCACCTGATTTGCCAGGTAGAAAGTTGAAGCAGGTGCAGCTCAAAATATGCAAGATACAAAGCCAATCACTTTCTTAGCTGGGAATGAGGTAAACACAGTGTATAGTGAAAGCTTTACGTAAGAGAACAATACAAAACAATGTCTACATGCAGCCTTCTTCAGAAACTCAGAAAACAAAACCAAAAAAGACACACAGAATACAAGATATGTGCTATGATATGACTACATTATAGAAGATAGCTAAAAATAGCATGTAGAGTGAAGAGAATATATATATATATTTTTAAAAAGGACATAGATCAGTAGAATCCCAGTCCTCCCTCCACAAGTGGGTAACAGGGAATGAACACAAGAGACAAGAAAAGGGAGAGTAGTGGAAAGTAATAACCCTAACAACTATCCAGTGAGCAGTGACTAAAGAGAGGCCACCAAAAAGTGAACTAGAATAAAGTGCCTCATCTAGGAAAGCGTGTGAAGGAAGTGGTGAAAATCCCACCACAACAATTGACAGTTTGTCCTCCCATCTACACAAATATTAATACTGGCTGAGTGCTAATGCATCCCTGCTACACATGAGTGAATATATACACACACACACACAACACAGAGAGAGAGTCTTAACATATGGATGTGAACCATGACCAATAGGACAACAGACAAGAAAATCACTGGAGGCTGTAGAAATGTGGTTTTACAGAAGAATGTTGAGAATACCATGGACAGCTAAGAAGAGTAATGAAAACGTTCTGAAAGAGGCCAAAGCAAAAAGAGAGCTAATATCCAATATTAGGAAGAAACAATCATCATTATTTGGCCATGTAATGATAAGAGAACAGCTGGAATATATTGTGACAACTGGAGAAATTGAGGGATGAAGAGATAGAGGGAAGCAAAGAGAAAAGATACCAGACAGCTTAAGAGAATGGCTTGGCAGAAGGTCAACAATAGAAATGATAAATAACCCCCGAGATTGAAAGTTGTGGAGAGACATGATCACCTATGCCAGCATGCATGGTACTTGATTAGGATATATATACGAGAACAATTCATAAAATTACCTAAAGAAACAAAAGGAACAGACGAAGAGTGGAAGCTATTAAAAACACAGCAATCAACATTGCAAAAATAGTGTGCGTAACAAAGCAAAGAAAAAGAGAAGGATGAAATGTACACCATGGTGGAATGAAAACATTAGAATAGCAACCAAAAAAAGAAAAAAACTATACAATGAGTGGAAGAAAACAGTGAGCCAAGAAAACTACAACAAATATATGAAAGTTAGAAGAAAAGTGATATTATTAATCAAAGAAACAAAAACAAAATATCTGGACAAACTTTGGCCAGCCGATTAACAGAGACTACAGGACAGACTCTAAGAATTTCTACAAAACTGTTAAAGCTATGAGAACAAGGAATGAAAATTACAACCTTACTGAACTTATAAATAACAAAGATGGCCACCCAATACATAACAAAGAAAGGTAACTAAAGATGTTGAAGGAATATTTTCACTCTTCTAAACACAAGAACCAAATCCATCAACACCCATAAAAGTATATGTAAATGTCAAGATCTTGAACCAAGCATCCTAACATCTTAAATCACAGATGCCATAAGACAAGCACCAAGAAACAAAGCCTATGGAATTGAACCTATCACTAGAGATAAATATAGTCACAGGAACATCTGGAGTAGATTGGTTTTGGATCTTCGTGGTTGTCAGTAGAAACTTTACCAAGAACCTCAGACAATTCTTTAGTGGAAGTTACCAAGTGTATATGTTAGTCGTAGCTCATATCTTGGTGGGTGTATGTGCTGGCCATGGCCGATATCTTGGTGGGTGTATGTGCTGGCCATGGCTCATATATCTTGGTGTGTGTCTGGGCTGGTCATGGTTCATATCTTGGTGTGTGTCTGTGCTGGCCATGGTTCATATCTTAGTGTATATCCATGCTAGGAAAGATAATCAATAACCTGAGATATGTTGATGATACTGTTCTACTAGCAGAAAATCCTAAAGACCTACAACAATTGCTTAATGTGATAAACATAACAAGTAAAAAATATGGACTAGAAATGAATATCAAAAAGTCTAAAACTATGATCATAAACAAAGAAAATTCTCAACACCTACAATTAAATATCACAGTTGAGGGAATACATCTGGCGACAGTCCAGAGTTACAACTACCTGGGACATACTATAACCAATGATGGAAAATGCAAAACTGAAATAAACAAAAGAATAGGTATGGCAAAAAGTAATTTTAATGCCATGAAAAATATACTAACAACAAAATAAATATCAACAGGGCTGAAACTAAGAATGGCAAAATGTTACGTCTTCTCAATATTCCTGTATGGTGCAGAAACATGGACATTAGACAAGAAAACAGAACAGAAAATTGAAGCCTTTGAAATGTGGATTTATAGAAGAATAGGTAGAATTGGATGGAAACAAAAGATAACAAATGATAAAGTTTTAAAACAACTGAAAATAAAAAGAGAACTACTAAATACAATTAAGACAAGACAAATGAAATTTTTGGGGCATGTTAAAGACACAACAGCCTACTAAAAGTAATATTGGAAGGAAAAATACAAGGTAAAAGAGGCAAAGGCAGACCAAGACTAACATGGATGAGTAACATCAAAAGATGGTCAGGTCAATCTATGACAGCCTGCACCATCAAAGCAAGAAACAGAGTAGAATGGCGATCCATGGTAGCCAACCTTCGTTGTGGAGAAGGCAAACGATGATGATGATCCATGCTAGCCATGGCTCATATCTTGGTGGGTGACTGTGCTGGCCAGGGTTCCTATCTTGGTGTGTGTCTGTGGTGGCCATGGTTCATATCTTGGTGTGTGTCTGTGCTGGCCATGGCTCATATCTTGGTGTGTGTCATGTTAGTCATATCTCATGTCTTGGTGTGTGTCTGTGTTTAGTCATATATCATATCTTTGTGACCATGTCTATGTTAGTCACATCTCATACCTTTGTGTGTGCTTGTCTATGTTAGTTATATCTCATATATTTGTGTGTATGTCCATGCTAGCCACATCTCATCTTCGTGTGTGTCTGACTATGTTAGTCATGTCTCATATCTTTGTGTGTTTGTGTTTAGTCATATCACATATATTTGTGTGTGCATGTCTATGTTAGTCACATCTCCTATCTTTATCTTTGTGTGTGCATGACTGTGTTTAGTCATATCTCATATTTTAGAGTTTGTCTGGGCTAGTCACATCTCATATCTTAGTGTGTGTGTGTTAGCCATATCTCATATTTTGGTGTGTGTCAGTGTTAGTCATGCCTCATATCATTGTGTGCATGTCAGTGTTAGTCACATCTCATATCTTTGTGTGTGCATGTCTGTGTTAGTCACCTCTAGTGACTCGGGCAGATGGTGCTCATAAACCTAGGAGGGCAGACCATCTAAGGGCAGAATTCCTCTACAGAAAAGACAATCAGCTGCCTTGCAGGAAGATTGGGGACAATCAAAGGCTAAGGAAAGCAAACCTGAACAAAATGCTGGCTGAAATCAGATACACTGGGTAACTGGCGCAGAACTCAGTGCAACGTTTTAACAGGTATTCAGGCAGACTGGATCTAACAGACTCAAATTATGATGTCAATTCACTTAAACAGACAGCTGTCTTCATGAGAGAGTCTGGAATCCTACTCTGATTGAGTCCTGATCGCAGAGAGAGATAAGAATATTCAATATAGCTTGGCAACAACAGGAAGCACCATAAGACTGGAAACAAGCCATCATAATTCTAATATGGACTTGGAAAGACAGCAAGAGAGATTACAACCGGTAATGAGGTATTTCGTTACAAAACCATACAGGCAAATTGTATGCCAAAATAATAGAAAAGAGGTTTTTTTTTTAATTGGTTTTTTTTTTTTTGCATTCGACAGCTTTGACCTCTGACGAAGTCCCTATCGACTAGCTAGGGACTGAATTTTGCGTGTTAATCCATTTATCCCTGTCAGCTGTGTGCACAGGGATCCTTCGCCGCACCGGCAGATAACTCCGTCTTCGGAGGTACTCATATTTTTTTCATTGATGAGTAATTGAGGTTATATCAGATATAAACTAGATCTATCTATACAATCTGTATCAGATATAAGCCAGATCTATCTATACGATCTGTATCAGATATCAGCTAGATCTATCTATACGATCTATATCAGATATCAGCTAGATCTATCTATACAATCTGTATCAAATATAAGTAAGATCTATCTATACGATCTGTATCTGATATCAGCAAGACTTTTCTGTAGAATCTCTCGTCTAGGGCTGTTGTGTGTGGAGACATTCCTTCCTGTTACATCATCTACACAGTGACTACGCCCACTACAGTCCTATTACCCATAAACTTACATCACGTTTAACAGTGTGTGTAACTATCTTTGTTAGCAAAATTAAACAAGCTCATAAGGTGCTAATTTTGCGGATCTTTAACTTTACAATGGATTGGCTTCACTGCAGGCAGGGAATTCCCATATCCGCTCAGTCCCCGTTCCAGCAACCTCAAAAAATTGTCTATCCCGATCGTTCATACTGTTCCATTGAACATGTTGTGTTCTATGACATGACGCACAAGACTGTTTCATATTGAACGTGCCGCACTGTGTACAAATGACGAACAGGTCATGATGGACACATCCAGGGCGCTGTAATGACCATCATCTCATGGTAAAAGTAAAAGTAAGTAAAGTACCCCCCGTCACGCCAAGTGGCGGCGTATAGGGAAATATGGTGTTAGTGACCCTATATTTTACAGACCTTCAGCACATGATTTTTGGGGTAATGTGGTCGGTATTACGCCCGTGCTGCTTTACTTTCCCAGAAAAAATCCGGTACCCATTTAAGGCTGGGTGAACCCGGAGCCGTCGGTTGGGATCGAACCCTACCCCTTGTCCATAGTAGTCCAGTTCACTAACCACTGAGCTATCGCGGCTCCCACTAATTTTTAGGGAATTAGTAAAACCCAGGTGTCCTCGCCAGGGTACGAACCCCGGCTGTTGCCGTGGTAAGCCAACCGCCTATCGATTGCGCTAACCGGACACCCTTCATCTCATGGGCCTGCGTGAAATCCGTGGACATAAGATTAGCGAGCATGCCAGTCCAATAATGGCAGTCCTAAAACATGAAGTCAAGCCTCCACGTTGGTGAGACGCTCAACCGCAGTCAAGTTGGTGGCAAATTTGCAGTCAGAAACAGACAGTTCATACAAAAGTCTATTCGACAACAGCACCTAGCAAAGACCCGGTGCTAGACATAGACTTTAAATTTAAGAACTATTAGAAAAATAACTAGCACAGATATAAAGTGTGTCAGACACATGACAGGAAACAGCCTGAGAGATAAGATTAGAAATCAAGAGTTATGAAAAAAAACTAGAAATGGAACCAGCTGTAATACATAAAACGACAACAGATCAAGTGGTTTGGGCATTTGCATATAAATTTTCCCTTTCTCATTTGCCTTTCTATATATATATATAACATATGGATATGAATCATAGACAATAGGACAACAGACAAGAAAATCACTGGAGTCTGCGAAATGTGATTTTACAGAAGAATGTTGAGAATACCATGGACAGCTAAGAAGAATAATGAAAACGTTCTGAAAGAGGCCAAAGCAAAATGAGAGCTAATTTCCAATATTAGGAAGAAACAATTATCATTATTTGGCCATGTAATGAGAAGAGAACAGCTGGAATATATTGTAACAGCTAGGAAAATTGAGGGATGAAGAGATAGAGGGAAGCAAAGAGAAAAGATACCAGACAGCTTTAGAGAATGGCTTGGTAGAAGGTCAACAACAGAAATGATAAATAACTATAATCAAAAGTTGTGGAGAGAAATGATCACCTACACCAGCAGGCCCGGTACTTGATGATGATATATATATATACAGTATATATATATATATATATATATATATATATATATATATATATATATATACAGTCACAAAAAGGGTCTGGAACAACACTAAAGCCAAACTCTTAATATATCGGACCTGTGTGTTAAGCACACTGCTGTATAAATCTGAAATCTGGTCAACATACTCAAACAATGAAAAAAGACTAAATATCTTCCACATGCAATTTCTCTGCAGAATAATGCACATCAAATGGCAGGACAAGCTAACCAACTTAACAATTCTGCAACGTGCTAAGACCTTAACAATCACGTCAATGCTCAGAAGCTGAAGATTAAGATGACTGGTGCATGTCCAGCGAATGGAAGAAAACCGCAATCTTAGGCAAATACTATATGGTGAATTAATAAATGGAAGAAGACAAATAGGCAGACCCAAACTACAATGTGGAGATATTTGTAAATCTTCTCTGAATGACTTCTCCATGTATGAAAAATTATGGGAACATCTGGCTAGAGATCACACATCATGGAGAGCCTGTATAAATAATGGTATAAAATCATTTGAGGCTGTACAATGGCAAAAGATGGAAGAGAAAAGACTCATGAAAAACACTGTGGATCAGTGGGCCTGACTTGTTCATTCTGTGGCCAAATGTGTTTACCAAACACCATTTTGGTGAACATTACCATCTACCATTGGTAGAATCAGTCATGAGAGAAGCTGTTTGACAATAACAAAACCTCCCCCCCCCCAAAAAAAAAAAAAAAAAAAATACACAATAGCCTCACTAAACCATCTGACAAGAAGAAAAGGTCATACATACAAACATATATATATATATATAAACTCTTCTTGAAACAGACAGTTCATACAAAAGTCTATTCGACAACAGCAACCAGCAAGGTCTGTCTTGAAGAAACTCTTCTTGAAACAGACAGTTCATACAAAAGTCTATTCGACAACAGCACCCAGCAAAGTCTGTCTTGAAGAAACTCTTCTTGGTGACAGGACAGTAAGTACTCCTGGCTTTCATTGTTTTTACAATAGACGACACCTTGGGCAGGCCATCCTTGTGCGCAACAATATGCTGGCAGCTGAGGTTGATATGTCTGTGTGGAACAATGCAGAATTGCAGGTACATGCGGTTAGGGTGCAGACCCCAGTTCATTTCGTGATTGTTAATGTGTATGCCTGTAATGGGAAGGTGAACACACAACAATGGCAGAATCTCTTCGAGTTTGATGAAGAGAACGTCATTTTCTGCGGAGACTTTAATGCTAGAGGAAACCAGTGGGGTAACGTCATAACCAACAAGCAGGGAGAAGACCTAGAGAACGCACTGGTGTCGGCCAATTTAGTGTGCTTGAATGATGGAAGGGCAACAAGAATGGCCACTCAAACAGGGGACTCTGATAGTGTCATAGACCTGGCACTGGTGTCTTCCACCTTCGCACCGGTTTGCAGGTGGAGTGCACTGGGGTACCACGGAAGTGATCACTATCCATGTGTCCTCCTAATTGAGAAAAGCAGAAATAGAAGCCAGAAAAGAAAGCTACACACATTCAACTACGAGAAAACAGACCAGGACGTCATTAGCAAAATCAGATATGGGAAACAGAGCGCCCCTCGTAGGAGGCAGGAGAGATGGACGCAGCCATTCTGGTGGAACGTAGTTGTCGAGGAAGCTTGGCGGAGCAAGAGACAATCGGCCAAGACATGGCAGAAAGCCAGAAGGAATGGAAGAACACAACCTGAGCTCTTGAAGCGTCTCAAAATAGAGGTCAACCAAAAAATGATGCATTTTAAACTATGCGCTAAGCAAGCTAAGGATGCCAAATGGGATGACTTCTGTAAAAAAGTGTGCTCAGAAAAATCGCTCACCACATTCTGGTGCCTTCATCAGAGCATGAATGGCACAACACGACACAGAGGCATACCAGACTTTCAGTGCACTGGCCGGATATGGCACAAATCTGATCAGAGCAAAGGGAAGGCCCTGCTTGCCCGCTACATTGAGCAGACGGACCAAAGAAATGTGGCTGTAAGAATGAGGATACGGGGATCGCTGTCAAAATTGTGTAAGGATGTAGGGCTGGAAGAAGATCTCACAATCACAACGGATACCATTTGCATGACACTTAAAAGGTCACACAACACTGCTCCTGGTCCAGATGGTGTTCGGTACGATGACATAGGCGATTTAGCTGACAACGACTTGACAAAACTAGCCAATGAGTTTAATGCCAGTATTCGGAGTGGCCAGATTAAGGAGGAGTGGCTACACAGCTACTTACTACCACTACCGAAGCCAAACAAGGACCATTCTCATATCAGTGCCTACAGAATCATCACAATGCAGAACACTGCGGGCAAGCTGCTGGAGAAAATAGTTGCCCGTGTCATCACCTGTCACCTTGAACAGAAACACATATTCCCACCCACACTCGGAGGTTATAGATATAACAAAGAGACATGGCTCAATGCGGCAGTCTTTGCCTATGACGTCTTCGAAGGCTTCCACAGACGAGAGGAGACATGTGCTCCTGCTATAGATCTGGAGGATGCATACAACAGGGTACCATTTGAATATCTCATGCATATGCTCCTCAAACTGGCGGTGCACCCCTTCCTCATTAGATGGATCGCCGCGGCACTGTTTCAGAGGAAGGTGATACTCAGATGTGGAAGTTGGTCTTCCGAGCCAATATCCATTTGTCCAGGGCTGCCACAAGGCTCACCATTGTCACCAGTTCTATTTAACATGTACACAATAATGATCACAGAACAACAGCTGGATGGGAGGGGAAGAACTATGACTTTTGCTGATGATATTCTGGTGTATCGACAGGGAAAAGACAGACGGGGAATCGCCTCCACAATGCAAGACAAACTCAATCGCATTTCTTCCTGGTATGGGGTTTCATGTGCCTTGGTTAATTCTAATAAAGCATCAGTTTCATGGTTCTCCCTTAACAATCATATCGTTAATACGACCAAACCGGTAGTACGAATGGGAGCTGATGAGGTGACCAGGGACAAGTTGATAACATACCTCAGAGTTAAGTTTGATCGCAGCCTGTGTTTTCGGGACCACGTCGACCATGTGATAACAAAATCCCACAAAAGATTAGCCACCTTGAAGGTCAGGGCAGCTGCCAACATCGAGCAGAGGCTACTTACTCTTCTGTTCCAGGGAGTAATCCTAGCACCAATCGAGTATGCCCTGGCAATTCTTACTGTCAGTACGACTCAAATTGATAGGCTGGAGAAAATACAAAATGAAGCCATGCGCATTATCCTGGGATGTACGAGGGACACTCCCTGTGTAGCAATGAGGTATCTTCTTGACTTTCCAACCATGGATGACAGAATCAAGATCTGGAGAGCACGAGCATACCTGAAGATTAGTACAGATACAGAGCGTCCATTGCACCACGTGCTCAACACAGTGAAAGTTGCCAGGCTAAAAAGAGGCAAATCATGGGTGGGCCGAGCAGAAGATGTCATCAAACAGTTCTGTGGGCTTACCAATATCAGCTTTGGTGAGGAGTGGATACCGGTGCCTACGTCATCCAAGGGGACTTTCTCGTGTATTGTCACACTCAACAGGAAAAGCAGGGAATAGAACCCGGTCATGGTTAATGCCAAGGTCAACGGTCTCATCTGCGATAACACCGATGAGAAAGATGCAGTCATCTATACAGACAGATCTGTAATACGACACCAAAGAAGTGCATTGGCATTTACAGCACGCTCGGCAGGCAGAATAGTCTACGAAGACAGTGGTGCATATACGTCATGACCACGAGTAGCATGACAATGGAGGCGATGGCAGTGACCAAGGCATTCAAATGGTTAGAGTCACAAGACTACACCCACACATGTATACTGATTGATTCGATGAGCATGATTAAAAAAGTGGAGGCGGGCTCTGTACACATGCAATGGGTAGAGTCGTTGCAGAAATCCAAAATACGTAAGATCACCTTTGTCTATGTCCCAGGACATGCGGGAGAGTACGGGGAAATGAAAGAGCAGACAGGTTGGCTAGCTGCGCTGTTGTTGAGGACGGGCAACCAATGGATCAGGCGGACATCATCAATGCCCTCCGAGATGTGGGAAGAGCACAGGACTTCGACAAACACAGAACCACGTCACTTTTTCGGATGATGGAAATGGGAGTTAACATGGACACAGCCAGAAATGAGAAACTTAGTGGCCGTGTAAGAAGACTTATCAACCAACATAGAACTGGAGTCGTCAGTTGCTGGACACTGAAGGAATTGCGGAGGAGGGGATTTGAGCACCTATGGACATGTTCGGAGTGCAATGATGATGACCCGCAAATAACTCAATAACTCTATATATATATATATATATATATATATATATATATATATATATATATATATATATATATATATATATATATATATATATCTTATCGATCAGGACTCAATCAGAGTAGGATTCCAGACTCTCACATGAAGTCAGCTGTCAGGTTAATATATATATATATATATATAAAACTATCTTTACGACACATAGTACCATTGCTGGTGTATGTCTGGGGGGGCAACGATAGAACCCGAGGGATAAAGGCCGCTTGGTCAAGCAGTCACCATGACGTGTGAG
Source organism: Megaustenia siamemsis (assembly GCA_032433765.1). Taxonomy (NCBI): domain Eukaryota; kingdom Metazoa; phylum Mollusca; class Gastropoda; order Stylommatophora; family Ariophantidae; genus Megaustenia; species Megaustenia siamemsis. The sequence goes on from JAVIAB010000051.1 coordinate 88,117,331, forward strand.
ACTCAGGATTTTTATTTCAAACCGATAGAAAAAATCCTTTATGTCTACCGCGGGCTTCGAACACCGTACGCCGGCTTTTCAGCCAGCGGAACAGTATATATATATATATATTGACCTTTCAAGCCGTAGCCGGCCCATAGTGCGTACACCAAGATACTCCTTCTCTTATTTAAATTTGTATTCTAGCAGTTTTCAATTCTTTTAAAGATATTTTATCAAATCTCGCCATTTGTCTCTGTTCTGTGCAAGCAGCTCTATCTCATTGAGGGAGCCGATTCCTGCTGCTCTTGCCTCTCTCATCAATGTTCTTTCTTCTCAGTGTCTCTCTGGGTCTTCCTCTTTTCCTCTTACCTGTTGTTTCCCACATGAGGGCTTGCTTTGCTATTCGGTTATTATCTCTTCTCATCACATGTCCAACATATGGCCATCGTCTTTTCTTTATTATTGAAGATATTAGTGGCTGATTGGAGGTTTGTCTAATTTCCTCATTTGTTTTGAATTCCACACAATACCAAATATTTTCCTTAGACATTTATTTTCGAATGCGTTCAACTTTGTTTCTATGTCTCTTGTTGTTTTCCAGCTTTCACACGCATACGTAAGGGTTGATAGTACATTTGATTTGAATAGTCTAAGTTTTGTGTTTGTGCTGATGAGTTTTGATTTCCACAACTTTTCAAGGCTTCTGAAAGACATTGCTGCTTTAGCTCTTCTGATTCTAATTTCTTTACTTGTATCCCCTTCTCGATCAATGTGACTTCCAAGATAGATAAAGTGATCGATCTCTTCCACTGGTTTGTTTTCCATGTGTATTTTGTCGTCTGTTGGAATTGAGCTTTTCATGAATTTGGTCTTTTCATGGTTGATCTCAAGCCCAATTTTGCTTGCTATTGATGATAGTTCATTTGTGTTTTCCTGCATCGTTTTTATCTGACTTTCTGATGAGAAATACGTCATCAGCAAAGTCAAGGTCCTTCAAATGGTCTCCTTGTATCCATTCGATGCCTTCATTACCAGTGCTGCATTTCTTCATTATGAATTTATTATATAGATATATATATATATATATATATATATATATATATATATATATATATATATATATATCATCATCATTATTGAGTGCCGTCTTCACATAGAAGGTTGGCTACCATGGAGCACTATTCCGCTCTGCCTTTTGCTTTGATGGTGCAGGTTGTATTTGGCTGATTTGTCCATCTATTGATGTTACTCATCCAAGTTAGTCTTGGTCTCCCTCTGCCTGTTTTAATTTGTATTTTCCCTTCCAAGATTACTTGTAGTAGGCTGTTGTGTCTTTTAACATGTCCCAAAAATTGCATTTGTCTTGTTTGAATTGTATTTAGTAGTTCTCATTTAATTTTTAGTTGTTTTAAGACTTCATCATTTCTTTTCTTTTCTTTCCATCCAATTCTACCTATTCTTCTATATATCTACATTTCAAAGGCTTTAATTTTCTGTTCTCCTTTCTTGTCTAATGTCCAAGTTTCTGAACCATACAAGAATGTTGAGAAGATATAACATTTTGCTATTCTTAGTTTTAGCCCTGGTGTTATTTGTATTTTCTTCTTCTTCTTCTTCAGCTTTCCTTCCTCATCTGCCTTTCAACGTCGAGGGGAGATATAATTTGCGGTCTTTTGCTCTTCTGTTTGCCTCTGCTGCTGTTATGTTTCCTAGTGCTTCTAATATTCCATCGATCCATCTTTTTCGTGGTCGATCCTGGGGTCTGGTATTCTCACAACGTTTGCCGAAGGCTCGTTGTGTTATGTTTTGATCTTTCTGCATTGTCACTAGGCCAAACCATTTTATCTGTTGTTTCCTTATATATTCTATGGCGGGGGCTATTCCTAGCTTTTTTCTCAGTTCTCCATTTCTGATCTTATCTCTCAGACTGTTTCCTGTCATTCATCTAACAATTTTATTCTCAGTAGAGGTTATTTTTCTTATTGTTCTTGCATCTAGGGTCCAGAACTGGCATTGGTAGCACAACATTGAGATGAAGATTGTATTGTATAGTGATCGTTTTGCCTCCAAAATTATTTCCTTGTTGGACAATAATGGAAATAACTGTCCAATGATTTGACAAACTTTGTTGCATCTTGATTCTATCTCGGCTGTTTGAAAATTATTGTTTGTCACTAAACTTCCTAGATATTTGAATGTCTCTAATTGTTTTAGTTGCCTGCCTTCTATAGTTAGGTTGATGTTCTGTTTATTTTTGGCGACATTCATGACTTCTGTTTTGTTGATGTTGATTTTCATGTTGTATTTTGTGCCTGAGCTGTTGAGTTTGTTTAAGTGTTCCTGTAGGTCTTCTATTGTTTCATGTATTAGTGCCTGATCGTCTGCAAATAAAAGCTTGTTGATCTCCCCTGTCTCTGATGGGTTGGCTAACTTGCATATTTAGCCCATGTATGTAACAAACAGTAGGGGGAATAGTACGCACCCTTGTCTTACACCTGATTTAACTTCGAAGTGGTCTGTGTAGCCTGCTGCTATTCTGACCCTGCAGCTGCTGTTGATGTAGAGACCTTTAATTAGGTTGGTTAGATGTTGGCTTACTCCGTATGTTGTTAGTATCTCCCACAGTTGTTCTCTGTTTACTCTGTCGGATGCTTTTTTCTGGTCAATGAAAGCTATGTATAAATTTTGATTGTGTTCTGTTGTTTTGATCTACAAGCTGTTTTAATGTGAATAGAGCGTCAGTACATCCTCTGTTTTTTCGGAACCCCATTTGAGAATCGCTTAACTGTAGTTCTATTATTGGTTTCAGCCTTTTTTCCATGATTTTGGTGTGTTGGTACAGATGACAAAATATACATGGAAAAGAAACCAGTGGAAGAGATCAATCACTTTATCTATCTTGGAAGTCACATTGATCGGGAAAGGGATACAGGGTAAAGAAATCAGAATCAGAATAGCTAAAGCAGCAATGTGTTTCAGAAGTCTTGAAAAGTTGTGAAAATCAAAACTCATCAGCATAAACACAAAACTTAGACTATTCAAATCAACCGTATTATCAACCCTTACGTATGCATGTGAGAGCTGGAAAACAATGAGAGACATAGAAACTAAGTTGAACGCATTCAAAAATAAATGTCTGAGGAAAATACTTGGTACAGCATAGAACGAATTGAAAACAAACAAGGAAATTAGAGAAACCTCCAATCAACCACAAATATCTTTAGTAATAAAGAAAAGACAATGGTCGTATGTTGAACGTGAGAGATAATAACTGAATAACAAAGCAATCCCTCATGTGGGAAACAACAGGTAAGAGGAAAAGAGGCCGACCCAGAGAGACACTGAGAAGAACATTAATGAGAGAGGCAAGAGCAGCAGGAATCGACTTTCTCAAATGAGATAGAGCTGCTTGCACAGAACAGAGGCAAATGGCGAGATTTGATAAAAGATCTTTACAAGGATTGAAAACTGCTAGAATAAAAATTTTAGATAAGAGAAAGAGTATCTGGGTCTATGCCCTATGGGCCGGCTATGGCTCAAAAGGTCAATAGATAGATAGATATTTTTCGTGACATTAAAATTACTTTTTCCCACTCCTATTCTTTTGTTTATTTCAGTTTTACATTTTTCATCACTAGTTTTAGTATGTCCAAGATAGATGTAGTTCCGAACTGTCTCCAGGACTATTCCTTCAATTTTGATACACACTTGTAGGTTTTGAGTATTTTCTTTGTTTATGATCATAGTTTTAGTCTTTTTGATATTCATATCTCATCCATATTTTTTGCTTATAATATTTATTTCATTAAGTAATTGTAGGTCTTTAGGATTTTCTGCTAGTAGTACAGTATCATCAGCATATCTTAGGTTATTGATTATCTTTCCATTAATGTTTAGGCCTGTCATCTCTGTGATGTTTTTAAAGATTTTCTTAGTGTATAGATTGAACAAACTTGGTGATAGGCCTTGTCTCCTCTTTTTATATCAATGGGTGTAGAGTTCTCTTTGTTATATTTTATTATTGCTGTTTGCTCCTAGTATAAATTACATATTAGTTGTATGGCCATGTTATCTAGATGTATCTCTTTTAGGCATTCTATCATTTGTTTGTGATGTATTCTATCAAAAGCATTTGGTGTAGACTGTGAAGCAGGCTTGTTGGTTTGTTTACTTCTGTGCACTTTCTGATTAATGTTCTCATACATAATATGGCTTCCTCTGTCTCACTAATTTTCTCTGAATCCAAATTGCTGTTCATCTAAATCAATATTTTTGTTATTCTGAATCCTTCCTTGTATAACTTTTAGCAAGATTTTTTAAACATGGCTCTTTAGGCTTATTTTTCTAAAATTACTGCATTCAACTACATCATTCCTTTTAGGCAATGCAATGAAAGTTCATGATTTTAGTTCATTTGGTATTTATCCTGTATGGTATATGTCACTGCATATGTCTGTGATCACCTCAATGCCAAAATCTTCCAGTGCTTGTATCATCTCTATCTGTATGCTGGCAGGTCCTGCTGCTTTTCCATTTGTCATTGTTTGTATAGCTTTTTCCACTTCAGATTTTAAGATTTTATAGCCTGATGTATATTTTATAATGGTTTCTTGTCCCTTTGATCATGAAGTAGTTCTGTTATATATTCGTGCCATCTATCTTTGTATATATTGTCTGTTAGCATTTTTCATTTTTTGTCTGCGATACATCCACTTTCTGTGGCTTTTTAATTTTAATTAGTCATTCTCTTTATTTCTGCGTGCATTACATTCTTGTTTACTTTCCATAGTTTAGATTTCTAGAGATCTCTGGCTAAGCCAGTCTTCTTTTGCCTTTTTGCACATTTTGTCAAGTTTCTTGTATGCTTTTTTTTATGCATTGCCATTTGGTTGTATGAATATCAAAAAGACTAAAACTATGATCATAAACAAAGAAAATTCTCAAGACCTACAATTAAATATCACAGTTGAGGGAATACATCTGGAGACAGGTACAACTACCTGGAACATACTATAACCAATGATGGAAAATGCAAAATTGAAATAAACAAAAAAATAGGTATGGCAAAAAGTAATTTTAATGCCATGAAAAATATACTAACAACAAAATAAATATCAACAGGGCTGAAACAAAGAATGGCAAAATGTTACATCTTCTCAATATTCCTGTATCGTGCAGAAACATAGACATTAGACAAGAAAACAGAACAGAAAATTTAAGCCTTTGAAATGTGGATTTATAGAAGAATAGGTAGAATTGAATGGAAACAAAAGATAACAAACGATGAAGTTTTAAAACAACTGAAAATAAGAAGATAACTACTAAATACAATTAAGACAAGTCAAATGAAATTTTTGGGGCATGTTAAAAGATACAACAGCCTACTAAAAGTAATATTGGAAGGAAAAATACAAGGTAAGAGAGGCAGAGGCAGACCAAGACTAACATGGACGAGTAACATCAAAAGATGGAAAAGTCAATCTATGACAGCCTGCACCATCAAAGCAAGAAACAGAGTAGAATGGCGATCCATGGTAGCCAACCTTCATTGCGGAGAAGGCACTCGATGATGATGATATATAAACAAACACATGTGTAAATTTGTGTGTGTGTGTGATTTTTTAATATATTGTTTTTGATATTTTGCATATGTAATCTAGTTTATGAAACTTATGTATAGATCTGTTTTCACCTCTATGGCTCTTTTGTAATAAAGATAAGTAGAAAAAAAAGTAAAGTACCCCCGTCACGCCAAGTGGTGTTTATGGAAATACGGTGTTAGTGACCCTATATTTTACAGACCTTCAGCACATGATTTTTGGGGTAATGTGGTCGGTATTACGCCCCCGCTGCTTTACTTTCCCAGAAAAAAATCCAGTATCCATTTAAGGCTGGGTGAACCCGAAAGCCGTCGGTTGGGATCGAACCCTACCCCTTGTCCTTTGTAGTCCAGTTCAATAACCACTGAGCTATCGCGGATCTGTAATAAAGATCTTGTGATGTATTGTTCGTACCTTTCATCATCATCAAGTACTGGGCCTGCTGGCATAGGTGATCATGTCCCTCCGCAAATTTCGATCTCGGCAGTTATTTATCATTTCTGTTGTTGACCTTCTGCCAAGCCATTCTCTTAAGCTGTCTGGTATCTTTTCTCTTTGCTTCCCTCTATCTCTTCGTCCTCCAATTTTTCCAGTTGTTACAATATATTCCAGCTGTTCTCTTCTTATTACATGGCCAAAAATGATGATTGTTTCTTCCTAATATTGAAAATTAGCTCTCTTTTTGCCTCTTTCAGAACATTTTCATTACTCTTCATAACTGTCCATGGTATTCTCAACATTCTTTTGTAAAACCACATTTCTGCAAACTCCAATAATTTTCTTGTCTGTATTGTCCATGATTCGCATCCATATGTTAAGACTGTCTCTACATAACATTTAAGAACTCTTTTTCTTGTTTCTATTGTCAAAAATGGATTGCTTAGTATCTTCCTCATTATTTGGAAAGCTGCTTTTGCCTGAGCCATTCTGCATCTCACCTCTGTTGTACATCTTCCGTCTGAGGTTAACAAAGTTCCCAAATATTTAAATTCATTTACCTGTTTAATATTTTCCCATTTGTCTTTATTTTGCACTGAGGTGATTTCTTATTCTTTTTTGTTACCATCATTTCTGTTTTTTTGCTATTAAGGCTGAGTCCTTTACTTTTACTTTCTTTCACTATAATGTCTAACATTTCTTGTAACTCATTTTCATTCTTAGCGATTAAGACTGTATCATCAGCATACCTTTACCTCCAACAAAACCACACTGTTCATCACTAATTTCTGGACTGATTTTGTTTTGCACTCTTCGCATGATGATTCTTAGTAACATCTTAGTCATGTGACTCATAAGGCTTATTATGCGATGATCATCGCATTCAAGCGCACCAGATGTCTTTGGTAGAGCTATGAATATTGGTTAAGCAGGTTATCTGGTATATATCCGCTGTTGTAGATTCTAATATTTTTGTGTTATTATTTCTATTCCAAAATCACCCATGGCTTCAATCTCTTCTTTAGTTATATTATCTGGTCTAGGAGCTTTTCCTACTTTCCTATTGCGCAAAGCGTCTTTCACTTCTTCTTTGAGTATTTTTAGTCCTTCCCCATCATCCTTAATATTTACTTCTGTTCGTTCAGCATCATAAATATCTTTAATATATTAAAGACATTAATTGTTCTGTCCATCTAAGCCGCAATTTCACCGCAATACACAATAAAGACAAGTGGAAAAATATTAAAAGATGTAAATGAATTTAAATAACTGGGAACAATATTAACCTCAGATGGTAGATGTATAACAGAGGTGAGATGCAGAATGGCTCAGGCAAAAGCAGCTTTCCAAAAAATGAGGAAGATACTGTGAAACCCATTTTGGACAATAGAAACAAGAAAAAGAGTTCTTAAATGTTATGTAGAGCCAGTCTTAACATATGGATGTGAATCATAGACAATAGGACATCAAGAAAAGAAAATCACTGGAGGCTGTAGAAATGTTGTTTTACAGAAGAATGTTGAGAATACCATGGACAGTTATGAAGAGTAATGAAAACATTTGGAAAGAGACCAAAGCAAAGAGAGAACTAACTTCCAATATTAGAAAGAAACAATTATAATTTTTTGGCCATATAATAAGAAGGGAACAGCTGGAATAAATTGTGACAACTGAGAAAGTTAAGGGACAAAGAGATAGAGGGAAGCAAAGAGAAAAGATACCAGACAGCTTAAGAGAATGGCTTGGCAGAAAGTCAACAACAGAAATGATAAATAACCGTCTTGATCAAAAGTTGTGGAGAGACATGATCACCTACATCAGCACTCATGGTACTTGATGGTAGTGGTGAGTCTAGTTTAGTTTAATTTAGTCAATGGCTCATTCTCATTGTGCCACAGACATGTCCCTAAGTGTTCAGATCTCATCCCCAGTATGTCCCTCAGTATTTGGAGACTGGCTAGTCTTCTGTGTCTTCTCACTTAATGCTCCTTTCTGGTTTTTCCAATTTTTACCTGATGTTCATGTAGTCTGGACATGCTTGTAGATTGATGATCTTTAATAGAATCATTAGCTCACTCTACCTCCCTGACTGCATTCAGAATATCAGCCTGGTCCATTGCATGTCCATCGTTCCAGTCAGTTCATACATTTCCTTTCATGAAAATGCATGGATGTGTAAATGTGTTATGTATAAACACACAAACCCCCAATGCTCACATCCAATGCATGTGCACACACACATGTATGTATGTGGATATGTTTATATGTGCTTTATCATGTATATATATATATATATATATATATCATGTATATTTATATATACAATGGCAGGTATTGTATATGTGTATTCACTCATATGTGAAGGAGATGCATTAGCATTCAGCCAGTATTAATGTTTGTGTGGATAAGAGGAAAAGCTGTCAGGAATTGTGCTGGAATTTTCACCACTACACAGTTACCTAGTTTAGCCCAGAGCCAGTAGTGGGGTGTAGCATACACTCCAACAAGGTATGGTGACAACTTTACCAAAAATGAACATAACATAATACTGATGTTTTGACCTACTTGCGGCTATCTTCAGAGAATGAGAACAATACCAACAAACAATGAAATACAGATAAATTCTACAGGAAAATTGATGGCATTAAACAAATATAAAGTTGCAGCGGTAAAAAATAAGTAGGGAACAGTCACATAATTGCAGTGCTGCGGTAAAGCTGGTAGCAAGGAGCCAGTTTTGTGGTGTAACATACCATCGTACAATGTATGGTGACAGCTTTACAAAAAAGGAACACAACAAAATACTGACATTTCTGCCTAAATGCGGTCTTTTTCAGAAAACGAGAACAACGCCGGAAAAACAAGAAATACTGATAAATTCCACAGAAAAGTGAATGACAGACAAACATGAAGTAGCAGTAGTAAACAATAAGTACGGAACAGGCAAATAATTGAAGTGTTGTGGTAAAGCTTGTAGCTAGGAGCCAGTAGTGGAGTGTAACATACACTCCTGCAAGGTGAGGTGACAGCTTTACAAAAAAGGAACACAACAAAACACTGACATTTTGGCCTTGTGGTCTTTCTGTGTCATCCACTTGTGGAGAGAGCACTGGGATTCCACTGAGCTAAGACCTTTTTATTTATTTTTTCTTCATTATACACTCTATTTAGTTATCTTCTATGATATGTTGTTAGATCTTAGTATATCTTTTGTGTTCTATGTTTCTCTTGTTTTTATTTTCTGAGTAAGGTCATACGTAAGCCGATACACCATTGTTTTGTATTGTTCTCTTATGTAAAGCTGTTATTATACATAATGTTCATATTGTTCCCTGCTCTTCAACTTTACTGCAGCACTGCATCAACTTTTTCCAATTCCCACTTACTTAATGCCATTTGTACCACACAAATATTTTATAACCTGTTTGATAAATATTTCATAAACTATGAATAAAACCATTTTGACACTTTTTATTTACAAATATTTGCTAAAGACAATATTTTCAGTAAATGGCTGGTTAGCAGATATTTTTCATTGATAATGGGCATGATGAAAGCACTTTCAAGTTATTTTACTTTTGTTTTTCTGATAATATTTACATTACACAAAAAAGAAGATACTTGTAATTTGCAGTTACTTATTTACATATGCAAATGTTAAGAATCCATGGAATGGTTAATAATAACTCATGACAATGTGCTGAAGAAGTCAGTGCACACCAAATATTGGTGAGAAAGAAGTAATTGTTCCATTTTTGGCACATCTGTTGGGAAAGTTATAACACATTAAAACATAAGACAATATTAAAGACACTACACCACATGTTCTCGATAAAAAGACTATCTCAGTTAAGTTGTGATGTCAAATGGAATACCCTCCTGCAGAGTCTGACCTGAAATTTTATCTAGCTCCACTCGCAGATAAATTACACAAGGACTATATAATTAATATTATATATGGCCTTTTTCGTCTTGTCAGATGGTCTAGTGGAGGCTATTGTGTATTTTTATTTAGGTTTTGTTTTTGTTAAGCAGCTTCTCTTGTGGCTAATTCTACCAATGTTTGACAAACACACACGGCCACAGAATGAACAACTCACCCCCACTGATCCACAGAGTTTTCTATCCTTTTTCATGAGTCTTTTCTCTTCTAAGTTTTGCCTTAGCACAGTCTTAAATGATGCTATACCATTCCTTATACATTCTCTCCATGATGTGCAATCACTTGCCAGATAGTTCCCAATCATTTTCACAGATGGAGAAGTCATTCAGAGATGATTTGCAGATATCTCTATGTCATAATTTAGGTCTGCCAATTTGTCTTTTACCATGTATTCCACTATATAGTATTTGCTTGGGTATGTGTTTTTCTTCCATTTGCTGGACGTTCTCCAGCCATCTTAGTCCTCGACATCTGAGCATCAACATGATTGTTGGGGTCTTAGCACATTGCAGGACAGTTAAGTTGGTTATTTTGTCTTGCCATTTGATGTGCATTATTCTGCGGAGACATCGCATGTGGAAGACATTTAGTCTTTTTTCGTGATTTGAGTATGTTGTCCAGGTTTCAGATCCATATAATAATGTGCTAAGCACACAAGTTTGATATATTAAGAGTTTAAAATTAATATTATAATCCACATAATTCACAACATTTAATCTCACATATTAACAATGAGAATCTGTATTTGTTTATGCAATACAATTTAATAATTTATGTGAGTAAAAGTGTAAGCCATAATTTTTTAGAATGGTTTCAATTTTGTGAAAATTGTGTTTGAAATAGATCTATGTTTTTTTGTGCTCGCCATGCCAGTGATCATAAATGATGTTAATAATATATTACAATCACAGCTGTTTGCTGATGATATTTTAGTAGTCTTGGGAAATTTTCTCAGTCATAATTTTTTTGAATGCCCTCTTTGTGTTATATTGTATAAAAATCACGTGACATATTGGGATAAGGTAAGGTCTTTTAGATTGGTATGTGGTTTTCTTCCAGATTTGTTAAACATGGATCACACTTTTGAGAGCAATCAAGGTTGTTTGTGTGAACAGCTTGTGAAAAATATGTGCAAGAACATCATTGCAAAAGAAATTAATTTTTTTTTTTTATGCCAATATTGTGCAAGACCTATCAAAATGACTTACAGTCAATTTTTGGAAATAAGCTTTGAAGATGACTTTAAGGGCTCATCAACATCTTGTGAAAGTGCCATAAAAGGATTTATAATTTTTTTTTAAATAGTATACCTGACAATTATTTAAGTCAGCTTAGACTGCTGGTTGCCAAAAACAGAATTGTTTGGATGTTTTTAAAAATAAATATTTCAAAATTTTACAAATTTGACCTTTTCTGATGTAAAATAATCATAATTTAACTACAAATTTTAAAAAATATAAGTTGTAACATCTCTTAGAATCATTTTTAATGTCTTCTTCATCTACCTTTCAGTTCCCTGTGGAGCATAGGTCTTCAACAAACACTTTCCAAGTCATTCTGTTTCTTGCCATTCTTTTAAGATCATTCCACGTCTTCCCTATCATCTTCATCTCTGCTTCCATCTGTCTTCTCTAAGAATTCCTTGGTCTTCCTCTTTGTCTTTTTCCTTGGGGATTCCAAAAAAGGGCCTGTTGTGTAATAGTCTCAGTTGGCTTCCACAGTGTGTGTCCTATCCAGCGCCACCATCTTTGCTGTATCTATCTATCCACTGGTATTTGAGTGGTACATTTTGGATAATTCTGGATAAGAACAAGAGAAGGGAAAAAAAGCACCCCGTGGTGGAATGAAACAATCAGAGAAGCAATTTAGGAAAAGATTAAACTGTTTAAAAATTGGAGGGAGAACAATCCAAGAAAAATATGAAAAATATGCCTTAGTTCGAAAAAGAGTTAAAATGTTGATCAAAGAAGCTAAGCAAAAGAATTGGACAGAATTCAGACAAAACATGAGCACGGACTCAAGACAGCCACAAGAGATTTCTACAAAGTAGTAAAAGCCACAAGAGCGAGAAAAGAAAACCATGATCCAACTGAGCTGATAAATGACAAAGATGGACAGCCAATATCAAATAACCAATGTATGCAACAGAGATGGAAAGAATATTTTGAAGACCTGTTAAACATACCAACTACCAATAAGACAACAAAAACCACGCCAGAACTCACAAATACTGAACCCAACATCATGAAAGAGGAAATCGAAGAAGTAATCAAATATGCACCAATAAATAAAGCACCGGGGATAGATAACATACCAATAGAAATAATAGCAGCAGCAGAAGAAACAGGAATGCAATGGCTGCACAGAATATTTAATGCAGCATGGCACCAACAACAAGCCCCAGAAGACTGGCAACAGGCAATCATCATACCAATATGGAAAAAGAAAGGTAGCAAAAGAGACTGCAATCAATATAGAGGTATATCTCTTCTCAGCCATGTAGGAAAGCTATACGCCAAAATCTTGGAAAAAAGGCTGAGACCAATAATAGAACTACAGTTAAGCGATTCTCAAATGGGGTTCCTAAAAAACAGAGTATGTACAGATGCACTATTCACACTAAAACAGCTTGCAGAAAAAACAACAGAACACAATCAAAACTTATACATAGCATTCATTGACCAGGAAAAAGCATTTGACAGAGTAAACACAGAGAACAACTGTGGGAGATACTAACAACATACAGAGTAAGCCAACATCTAACCAACCTTATTAAAAGCCTCTACGTCAACAGCAGCTGCAGGGTCAGAACAGCAGCAGGCTACACAGACCACTTCGAAGTTAAATCAGGTGTAAGACAGGGGTGCATACTATCCCCCCCTACTGTTTATTACATACATGGACCATATATGCAAGTTAGCCAACCCATCAGAGACAGAGGAGATCAACGAGCTTCTATTTGCAGACGATCAGGCACTAATATATGAAACAATAGAAGACCTACAAGAAAACTTAAACAAACTCAACAGCTCAGGCACAAAATACAACATGAAAATCAACATCAACAAAACAGAAGTCATGAATGTCGCCAAAAATAAACAGAACATCAATATAACTATAGAAGGCAGACAACTAAAACAAGAAGAGGAATTCAAATACCTAGGAAGTCTAATGACAAATGATAATTCTCAAGCAGCAGAGATAGAATCAAAATTCAACAAAGCCTGTCAAATCAGCGGACAGTTATCACCACTATTGTCCAACAAGGAAATGACTCTGGAGGCAAAACGAGCACTATACAATACAATCTTCATCCCAACGTTGTGCTACCAATGCCAGACCCTAGATGCAAGAACAATAAGAAAAATAACCACTACAGAGATTAAATGTGTTAGATGAATGACAGGAAACAGTCTGAGAGATAAGATCAGAAATGGAGAACTGAGAAAAAAGCTAGGAATAACCCCCACCATAGAATATATAAAGAAACAACAGATAAAATGGTTTATGTGACAAGGCAGAGTGATTAAAACACAACACAATGAGCCCTCAATAAATGTTGTGAAAACATCAGACCCAAGGGTAGACCACGAAAAAAGATGGATCAACAGAATATTAGAAGCATTAGGAAACATAACAGCAGCAGAGGCGAACAGAAGAGCAAAAGACCACAAATTATATCTCCCCTCGACACTGAAAGGCAAACTCAGTAAGGAAAGAAAAAGAAGAATATATATATATATATACCTACACCCAAACATTTTTTTTTTTTTTTTTTTACACCCAAACATATGAAAACATAGATACATATACACACCCATGCAGGGACAATCATATATATGTGCAAATGTGCGTATAATGCCCACATAACCAGAAGAGTACACACAGAGATCAGTGTGCATATAAAAAGGAGAAAGAATAGAACAGAAGAATAACAGGTACTCGAAAGGACGAAAGAATGAGATGTCTGAGAGGGGGTACACTAAAAAAGACACACGTGAAGGTAAGAAGCACAGACAAAAGTGGTATAGGAGACCACCAAAGTATCGCAGTGGGGTCTAATGGAGGGAAGCTATGAATAGTATGGCATAGTGGATAGACTAAAGTGCCCAAACGTGGGCAGCAGAGGATACTATGCAATAGGGAAGGAGCAACTAAAGGGAAACTATGTGTACGAGTGAGATACATTCATGCCTTGTGGGGTCAGAGAACCAAATTGGACTATAAGGCGATTCTCCAAAGCAAACCAGCTGCAGTCGCCAGAGTGGCAAAGAACAATACCAGTGATACAGATGTCACCTTTGCCCGTGTGGTCTGAGGAATTGAAATGGGAAGATACTGGAGTGCCAGTATTCTGTTGAACATCTCAAAGATGTTCACGTGCTTCTTACCTTTCACATGTTTTTTAGTGTACCCCACTCTCAGACATCTCAATCTTTCCTCCTTTCAAGTACCTGTTATTCTTCTGTTCTGTTCTTTCTCCTTTGTATATGCACACTGACCTCGGTGTGTACTCTTCTGGTTATGTGGGCGTTATACGCATATTTCCACATATATATGATTGTCCCTGCATGGGTGTGTATATGCATGTATGTTTTTGTATGTATGAATGTAGGTATATATATATATACATATATATTATATATATATATATATATATATATATGTGTGTGTGTGTGTATTTATATAAATATACACATTTGTGTGTGTGTGTGTGTGTGTATATATATATATATATGTGTGTGTGTGTGTGTGTGTGTGTGTGTGTGTGTGTTTGGGCTCTTAGATGCTTACATACATTGTCAGTGTCTTTGTAGTAGAGGTAACTTAGTGTTCCCCTCACTTACATATTTTTAGAACCCTTTACATATTTACATATTTTTGACCATCCGACTGGCAGGGTATATACAGCACACACCAGCAAATCCTCCTTTCTCACTCTGGCCATAGTCTATGACACAGGGAAGAAATTTTTCGTTTCTTAAACCAGTTTAGATTATTTTGTTTTGGATGTTTCATTAATAGTTAGCCATGTAGGGTTAGTTTATTTATTTATATATTTGTGTGTGTTGTTTGTTTGTTTGTTCCTGCTGAAGGCCTATTGAGCTGAAATGTCGTTTGTGTCGTCTATCAATTACGTAAAGCTTTTACCATACCATTTTTTCTTTTTTTTCACTTCTCCCCTAATATATGCCTGCTTCATGGACTACACCAAAGCTTTTAATAGAATACACCATAACAACTTATAGACGGCCTGTTGCAGGAGCTACTGAGTTAAGTGCTCTGTGCACACCGTGAGCTGTGTGTCTCATCCGTTTTGATCCTGCTTCGATATCCCGCTTGTTTACGATGAATGATGATATCGTATGACGGGGAACAGTTGGCTGTGTTCACTTTCTGCGCGGTTTCGCCTTATGTCTTTTGGCGTGTGCTGAGACTGCTATGATGGGGACTACAGTTACCTTTCTTTGTTTGGGAGATGAGTTGGTAATTCGGATGATTCCACTGGCACGGGCGGTTGAGCAATTATGGATTTTAATTCGTTTGCTGTGATACCGAGGCCTTCCATAACCAATAACCAAAAGAAAAGAAAAAAAGACGGCCTACATGATATACATCTAGATGATATGGACATACAACTAATATATAATTTATGCTGGAAGCAAACAGCAATAATAAAATATAACAAAGAGAACTCTACACCTATTGATATAAAAAGAAAGACAGGCATGCATCCTATCAGCAAGCTTGTTCAATCTCTACACTGAGAAAATCTTTAAAAACATCACAGAGACACTGAAAAGCAGATAAGAAAGGAAAGAAGAAAATGATCTTTTTCCACTGTATTGTGTAGGATGTAAGTAAAAATATAGATACTTAATAGAACCGCAAATTTGTCACTGCACTTTACTTTTCTTTTTGTTTGGTTAAAGAAGGTAGATTTCCCAAGTAACCAGTGCGCAATTTTTTTCTACAAAAGGGGGTAGTATGCCAAAAATATTTAGGAACCACTCTACTAATTATATATGATTTTCTGTCAGTCTGTCTACCGGCCTGACTTGTGTTTCAGTCTGTTGTCCTTTCAAGCTGAAGAAAGTGACACGAGACAGAAATTCTAACTCTCTACAGTGTGTCTGATGAACTTTGCTATCCAAAGTCAGTTCCACAGGATCTGTGTTGTATCCTGCCATATGACATCCCTGTTCTGAGTGAGACTCTCAACCTCAGCAAGGAAGCTGAGCTATTGTTACCTCTCACCTCAATATTTTTTTCATTGTTTCTCTAGGTCAGCCCCTTTTTCTTTTACCCGCTGGTTCCCAATTGTTTGCTTTGAGATTCTCGTCTCTTCTCATCACATGGCCAATGTAAAATGTTCTTCTGTGTATTATATATATCTTTTTTTATGCAATGTTATTTCTCTTATATCTGTACTAGTCTTGAATTCATTCCATGGTTACCCACACTCAGAGGTTATAGATATAACAAAGAGACATGGCTCAATGCGGCAGTATTTGCCTATGACGTCTTCGAAGGCTTCCACAGACGAGAGGAGATATGTGCTGCTGCTATAGATCTGGAGGATGCATACAATAGGGTACCATTTGAATATCTCATGCATATGCTCCTCAAACTGGCGGTGCACCCCTTCCTCATTAGATGGATTGCCGCGGCACTGTTTCAGAGGAAGGTGATACTCAGATGTGGAAGTTGGTCTTCCGAGCCAACATCCATTTGCCCAGGACTGCCACAAGGCTCACCATTGTCAACAGTTCTATTTAACGTGTGCACAATAACGATCACGGAACAACAGCTGGATGGGAGGGGAAGAACTATGACTTTTGCTGATGATATTCTGGTATACTGACAGGGAAGAGACAGACAGGGAATCGCCTCCACAATGCAAGACGAACTCGATCGCATTTCTTCCTGGTGTGGGGTATCAGGTGCCGTGGTTAATCCTAATAAAGCATCAGTTTCATGGTTCTCCCTTAACAATCATATCGTTAATACGACCACACCGGTAGTACGAATGGGAGCTGATGAGGTGACCAGGGACAAGTTGATGACATACCTCGGAGTTAAGTTTGATCGCAGCCTGTGTTTTCGAGACCACGTCGACCATGTGATAGCAATGAGGTATCTTCTTGACTTCCCAACCATGGATGACAGAATCAAGATCTGGAGAGCACGAGCATACCTGAAGATTAGTACAGATACAGAGCATCCATTGCACCACGTGCTCAACACAGAGAAAGGTGACAGGCTAAAAAGAGGCAAATCATGGGAGGGCCGAGCAGAAGATGTCATCAAACAGTTCTGTGGGCTTACCAATATCAGCATTGGTGAGGAGTGGATACCGGTGCCTACGTCATTCAAGGGGACTTTCTCGTGTATTGTCGCACTCGACAGGAAAAGTAGGGAACAGAACCCGGTTGTGGTTAATGCTGAGGTCAACGGTCTCATCTGTGATAACACCGATGAGAAAGATGCAGTCATCTATACAGACAGATCTGTAAGATGACACCAAAGAAGTGCATGAGCATTTACAGCACGCTCAGCAGGCAGAATAGTCTACGAAGACAGTGGTGCATACGTCGTGACCACGAGTAGCATGACAATGGAGGCGATGGCAGTGACCAAGGCATTCAAATGGTTAGAGTCACAAGACTACACCCACGCATGTATACTGAGTGATTTGATCAGCATGATTAAAAAAGTGGAGGCGGGCTCTGTACACATGCAATGGGTAGAGTCGTTGCAGAAATCCAAAATACGTAAGGTCACCTTTGTCTATGTCCCTGGACATGCAGGAGTACGGGGAAATGAAAGAGCGGACAGGTTGGCTAACTGCGCTGTCGTTGAGGACGGGCAACCAATGGATCGGGAGGACATCATCAATGCCCTCCGAGATGTGGGAAGAGCACATGACTTCGACAAACACAGATCCACGTCACTTCTTCGGATGATGGAAATGGGAGTTAAGTTGGGCACAGCCAGAAATGAGACACTTAGTGGCCGTGTAAGAAGACTTATCAACCAACATAAAACTGGAGTCGTCAGTCGCTGGACACTGAGGGAATTGCTGAGCAGGGGATCTGAGCACCTATGGACATGTTCGGAGTGCAATGATGATGACCCGCAAATAACTCAATAACTCATTCCATGGTAAACAAAGTTTTTTCATGAGTCATTTTTTTTTCATTTGCATCTAATTTATTTTCTCTTTCTTTAGTTGTTTTCTACCTCTCGCATCTCCCGTGCGCTGCCGGGGCCCAAAAGGGAAGTAAAGAATAGCGGCGCTGTACCCTACCAGGCATGTTCGTAAGAGGCGAGAAAGGAGGGTTAGGCATGGGACTGGCTATCCCATACTGTAAAAAAATAAGCCGAAAAAACTTCACAAACATGAACAAGTCAAAGAAAGATAAAGTAAATCCGTCAACCAGGAAAGAGAAGGGCTCTCTGTCTAAGAGACGTATGACGCAATCCGGAGAAAGCCATAAGGAGTCCGGGTTGCCGACTTACCCTTTGTCTACCAGGAAATCATCCAGAATTGGCACCTGGAATGTTCGTACCCTTAACGAACAGGGAAAAGCGGCACAAGTGGCAGCAGAAATGAACAACTACAAGATAGATATTCTGGGAATGTGTGAAACAAGATGGCTGGGAGCGGAGAGAATAAAATTGAATACAGGGGAGATGATTTTATCATCAGGACACCAGGAACCAGGAGCACAACATAGCGAAGGGGTAGCTATAATGCTATCAAAGAATGCACAGAAGACACTAATAGAATGGGAGGCAGTGGGACCAAGACTGGTGAGAGCAACATTTAGAACAACCAAAAACAAAATAAAATTACACATTATACAATGCTATGCACCAACCAACGATAAAGATGACTCAGTTAAAGATGATTTTTATAAACAGCTACAATGCCAGATGGATGCAAGACGAGCCAAGGATATTATAATCTTGATGGGAGACCTAAATGCTAAGGTAGGATCAGACAACAGAGGCTTTGAAGAGATTATGGGAAAACATGGACTTGGAGATATAAACGAGAATGGAGAGATATTTGTGAATTTCTGCGCCCTTAATCAAATGAGCCTAGGAGGAACAATATTCCAACATAAAAGAATACACAAAGCTACATGGGTGTCACCAGATCATAGAACGGAAAATCAAATTGATCACATATGTATTAATAATAAGTTTAAGTCATCCTTACAGGATGTAAAAGTATATAGAGGGGCAGATATAGCTTCTGATCATCATCTTCTGTTAGCCAAACTTAAAATTAAATTAAAAAGGTATACTACAACGAATAAGGGCAGAACGTATTTCAATGTAGGGTTTCTTAAAGAACAAGGAATTAAAGATAAATTCGCAGTCACAATATCAAACAAATACCAAGTCCTCCAACAACTAGAAAATACAATAAATATAGAAGATCATTGGAAACAGGTAAAAAATATATGGAAAGAGACATGCGAAGAAACACTGGGGAAAAGAGAACGCCAGAATAAGGCATGGATGACAGCAGAGACCCTGGATAAAATTAAAGAAAGAAAGAACAAGAAAGCAGACATAAATAAAAGCAAAACAAGAAGTAATAAAGCCAAGACACAGGAAGCTTACACAGAGGTGAACAAAGAAGTGAGAAGATGCATTAAAAGGGATAAGAGGAAATATATAGATGAATTAGCTAAAGAGGCAGAAGAAGCAGCAAATAAAGGGAATATGAAAGAACTGTACAACAGCACACAGAAATTAGGTGGAAAATACAAACAGATCAACGCCTTTATCAAAGATAAGAAAGGAAATCTGCTTAGTAATATAAAGGAACAAATGGAGAGATGGAAGGAGCACTTTGAAGAACTTTTGAACAGACCTGGCGCAAATAATCCTCCAGATATACTACCAGCAGAAGAAGAATTACACGTTAACTGCGGAAAACCAAGCAAAGAAGAAATAATGAAAGCCATCAAACTGTTAAAAGATGGTAAAGCCACAGGACCAGATGAAATTCCTTCGGAAGCCATCAAAGCAGATATTATCACCTCTACCAAGATGTTACATAATCTATTGGATAAAATTTGGGAGAGGGAAGAAATACCTAAAGACTGGAGAGAAGGTTATATGATCAAACTACCAAAGAAAGGAAGTTTACAGGAGTGCACAAATTATAGGGGAATTATGCTACTATCAGTGCCAGGAAAAATATTAGGCAGAATCATTCTGGAGAGACTAAAAGAGGCTATAGAGAAACACTTGAGAGATGAACAAGCAGGTTTTAGGAAGAACAGATCATGTGCTGATCAAATAACTACTCTACGTATAATAGTTGAACAAAGTCTAGAACTAAAATCCCCACTTTATATTGGATTCATAGATTACGAAAAGGCATTTGATAGTTTAGACAGAAGAATGCTTTGGAAGTTGCTGAGTCATTATGGAATCCCCATAAAGTTTATTAACCTGATAAAAACAATGTATGAAGGAACAAAATGTAGTGTGGTGCATGAAGGACAGCTTACAGAAGCATTTGAAATAAGAACAGGAGTAAGGCAAGGATGCCTTCTGTCTCCATTTCTCTTTCTACTGGCCATAGATTGGATTATGAAAATAACTCAAAACAACAGAAATGGGATCCAGTGGTCACTGACCAAACAACTTGATGATTTAGACTTTGCTGATGACATAGCTCTCCTATCACACAGCCACCAACAGATGCAAGATAAAATGAGTATATTAGATGAGAGATCACAACAGCTAGGACTAAAGATTAATAGAGATAAGACCAACATTATGAGAATTAATGCAGTTGGCAATAACCAAATAAAACTAGGAGAAATACCTCTACTAGACGTACATTCTTATATATATCTGGGCAGTAATATAGATAAAGAGGGAGGAACAGAAAACGATACCAAAATAAGGATATCAAAAGCAAGAGGAGCTTTCATTGCACTGGGAAACATATGGAAATCCAAAGAAATTAGGCTAAATACAAAAATACAAATTTTCAACTCCAATGTTAAGTCGGTTCTATTATATGGCTGTGAAACATGGAGAATAACAAAATTGACAATCACGAAGGTACAGACTTTCATTAATGGATGCTTGCGCAGAATAAAGGGATGGAAATGGCAGGACAAAGTCACAAACGTGGAATTATGGAAATGTACCGGTCAAATACCAGTGGATAAAGAAATACAGCGAAGACAATGGCGATGGATAGGACACACACTACGGAAACCAACTGAGAGTATTACATAACAGGCCCTTTTTTGGAATCCCCAGGGGAAAAGACAAAGAGGAAGACCAAGGAATTCTTGGAGAAGACAGATTGAAGCAGAGATGAAGATGATGGGGAAGACATGGAATGATCTTAAAAGAATTGCAAAAAACAGAACGACTTGGAAAGTGTTTGTTGAAGACCTATGCTCCACTGGGAACTAAAAGGTAGAAGAAGACCTCTCGCATGCATAAGTAAGGGTGGATAAAATAAATTTGATTTGAAAATCCTGAACTTTGTTTTTCTGCTGAGTAATTTTGATTTCCATAATTTATCAAGTTTTCTGAAAGTCATTGATGCTGTTGCTATTCTGATTATAATTTACTTCTTTGTTATTCCTTCTTCTAAACAGCTTCCAAGATGTACAAAATGATTTGCTTCTTCCGCCACTTTTCCTTCCAGATATATTTTTTCTTCTGTGTGAATTTGATTTTTCAATGCTTTCAATTTACTTGGTTTATCTCACGTTCTGTTTTACTAGCCTTCGATGACAGGACATTTGTTTTTCCTGTATCATGGTAACACTGCTACCGAAAGGTACTATATTGTCTACAAAATCAAGGTTATCAAATAACATTATGGAATAAAAAAGATAACAGAACTGATAGTTAACATTTAGGGGCAAGAGGTTGTGGTCATGAACACATACACCATCGAGTTTGACACATAATAATGAAAACAGTGCTACAGGTTCAACGATTTATTTAAATGCTCTAACAGTTGTCAGTAGACATCTTGTTATAGTTATCAACTCCATTGCTTGTTATGGTAGAAGTACACTATGTATGCAAAGGTATATTTTAAAATGTTGATAACTATCTATTATTTCTCAATGCAGAAAGAAGGCATGGAGTGCATGCTTGTAATAGCTGTGTCAGATGCAAGACTGGCTAGTCATTTAATTCCTGCTGCTAGATACAACCTGGGCAGGGCATACTACCAAGGCTTTGGGGAATTCCAATCAGATATGGAGGCTGAAAAGTAAACAGCTGATTATAATTATATTGTATTTTTGTTTCTTTACTCATTTCTGTACATTTTTACAATGATTTCACTGTTACAGAGCTGAAAAAAATATTTTAGAGCTAACAAGATTGTGTTAGTTAATACAGCTCAGAATAGATTGATTTAAACATGAAATATATTCTTTAAAAAATATTCAAAGTGTTCACAAAAACAAAAAATTATATTTTTGTGTTATACAGGGTGTTCATAAAGTCTCACTACACTTTGTATATAGAACACATTAAAAAAAATAAGTACATGACGTCATAAAAAAATGTACTGCATAGTCCATCGTGAAGCAAAATGCACTGAATGGCTGTTGTCTGCTGGAGTAATTCTTTGCATTCAAAACAAAATTATGTTATGAACAGAAGAAAGAATTTTTTTGGTTGAACAAGTGTTTCGAAATGGCGGTCGATACACATGGATAGTTGTTCAAAGATTTATAGCAAGATTTCCTGATAAACAACCTCCTCATCGCATTATGGTTAGAAATTTGTGAAATGAGCTTCATGCTATGGGAAATGTGGAAGATGCTCCGCAATCTGGTAGGCCTGCTATGCCTGAAGAAAAATGTCTAGATATCCAAGACATAATCTTGAAAAGTCCAAGCAAGTCCTTAAGGAAAATGTTGCAACAAGTGAACATATCAGTGGGCACAGCGCACAAAATTCTCGAACGCCAGTTAAATTTCTGTACATACTGGATTTCTGTTGTGTCTGAGCTAAAAGAGTGTGACTATCAATCCAGGGTCAACTACTGCACATGGTTTCAAGCATTTTTAACTGAAGAAGACAAATCGATTCTTGATGTAACAGTCTTCTCTGATGTGACATGGTTTCATCTATCTGTGTTAATAGCCAAAATAACCATATTTGGAGCAGTTTTAATCCCAATGCATTTCATGAAGTACCTCTACACAATGCAAAAATTGGGGTATGTTGTGCCATCAATAGAAAATATTTAATTGGACCAATTTTCTTCAGCAACACTATTAATGCCGATTGGTACCGTACTGACATACTGGAACCTTTTTTAGAACAGCTGAATGAACATGAAATTAAGGAAGCGTAGTTCCAGCAAGATGGTGCAACTGCACACACATCTAGAGAATCACTGCATCTTTTGGAAGAAATTTTTGCAAATCACATGGAATTTGCCCTGCTCGTTCTCCAAATTGTTCTCCATTAGATTATTATCTATGTGGTTTCATCATCATCATCAGCATTGAGTGCCGTCTCCGCATCGAAGGTTGACTACCATGGAGCGCCATTCCACTCGCTCTTGCTTTGATGGTGCAGATTGTCATAGGTTGACTTGTCCATCATTTGATGTTACTTGTCCATGTTAGTCTTGGTCTGCCTCTGCCTCTTTTACCTTGTATTTTCCCTTCCAATATTACTTTTAGTAGGCTGTTGTGTCTTTTAACATGCCCCAAAAATTTCATTTGTCTTGTTCTAATTGTGTTTAGTAGTTCTCTTTTCATTTTTAGTTGTTTTAAAACTTCATCGTTTGTTTTCTTTTCTTTCCATCCAATTCTACCTATTCTTCTATAAATCCACATTTCAAAAACACATGACACAAATAAGAATAGGTCATATTCCACTTAAATATCTGTAACGTTCACAGTCCATCCACTTGTCAGAAGTAAAACATACACCAAAATGGGGAATAGCAACACATTATTTCACAACTAGGCTGTCGCATAAATCATTTAAATTTATCAGCAAGAGCCGAAGTATAAAAACAACCAACATGTAGCCGCCATGACACCGGAAGGATTTATGGGGTTTAAAGAAAGGAAATGTTTTAAAAAATAATGTATGCACAATTGAGGACCTGAAAGAATCAATCAGAATTAACTTTCAAGAAATAACAGCTGACACATTACAGAAGGTATTTGACAATATGAAGAGTCGTGTACAGTCATGTCTTGAAGCCCATGGTGAACATTTCCAACACCTTTTGCAATGAATATTCTATTGGTACTTTCCAAATTGCTCAAAACAGCATTAGACCATAGCAGTAACTATTGTAACTAATTTAATGACTTTTTAAGCACATTATTTTATAACTTAATTTACTTATTTTTTTCAAATGTGTTCTATACACAAAGTGTAGGGAGACTTTATGAACACCCTGTATTTTCCTGTTCCTTTAAATAAAAAATAATAATCTTTATGGCATTTATTTAATCTTTCTTGTGTTTGTCAGAAGATTTCTGTAAAGACTGGATAAAATTGACTGGATGCCTCTGTGCATGGTGTATGTGCAGATCAGAGCTTTTACTTCCATATAAATTGAAATACTTTATTATTTAATATTACTCCTCTATCATCTTCTCTTTCCCTTTATACTGTAGATTTATATACTCTTTATGCTCAGAAAGATTCCAATGCCCTACTTTCTCAGAAAATATCAGGTACCTATTTAAGGCTGGGTAAAGCTAGAGAAACCACCTTAAAGCTTATGACCAATAACAAGGCTGCTGGAGAGGATAAGTTAACAGCTGAGATCCTCAAGGCAATTGATAGCCATAATCTAATACATCTCCAAAAAATGTTCAACATCATTTGGAAAACAGAGAAGACGCCTCATAAATGGAAAAAAGGAATCATTGTTAAGATCCCAAAAAAGGGCAATCTTAGAGATTGTAACAACTGGAGAGGCGTGACACTTTTGTCAGTTGCCTCAAAGTTATTCTGCAAAATCATCCTAAATAGAATAAAGGATTCAATAGATACAGTAATGCGTGAAGAACAGGCTGGTTTAGAAAAGGGAGAAGCTGTCTTGACCACATTTTCACTCTACGACTTATATTGGAGGAACACATTGAAAAGCAAAAACCTTTTGTACTTAACTTCATCGACTTCAAAAAAACATTTGATGGTATTCATAGAGATTCTTTGTGGAAAATTCTGAAGCAATATGGTTTACCATAAAAAATCATAAATATTATCAAAGACATGTATGATGGTTACACATGTGCAGTTCGAACAGAGGAAGGACTGAGCGAATGTTTCCCAATAGAAACTGGGGTTAAACAAGGATGTATTTTATCGCCCTTGTTATTTGGAATTGTTATGGACTTCATAATGAAGAAATGCTGCACTGGTAATAAAGGCATCGAATGGATACAAGGAGACCATTTGGAGGACCTCGATTTTGCTGATGACATAGTTCTCATCAGCAGTCAGATAAAAACGATGCAGGAAAACACAAATGAACTATCATCAATAGCCTGCAAAATTGGGCTTGAGGTCAATCATGAAAAGACTAAAGTCATGAAAAGTTTAATTCCAACAAGTGACAAAATATACATGGAAAACAAACCAGTAGAAGAGATCGATCACTTTATTTATCTTGGAAGTCACATTGATCGAGAAGGGGATACGAGCAAAGAAATTAGAATCAGAATAGCTAAAGCAGCAATGTCTTTCAGAAGCCTTGAAAAGTTGTGGAAATCAAAACTCATTAGCACAAACACAAAACTTAGGCTATTCAAATCAAATGTACTATCAACCCTTACATATGCGTGTGAAAGCTGGAAAACAACAAGAGATATAGAAACAAAGTTGAACGCATTCGAAAATAAATGTCTAAGGAAAATACTTGGTATAGCATGGAACGAATTCAAAACGAACGAGGAAATTAGAGAAATCGCCAATCAACCACTAATATCTTCAGTAATAAAGAAAAGACGATGGTCATACGTTGGACATGTGATGAGAAGAGATAATAATCGAATAGCAAAGCAAGCTCTCATATGGGAAACAACAGGTAAAAGAAAAAGAGGAAGACCCAGGGAGACACTGAGAAGAACATTGATGAGAGAGGCAAGAGCAGCAGGAGTCGGCTCCCTCAATGAGATAGAACTGCTTGCACAGAACAGAGACAGATGGCGAGATTTGATAAAATATCTTTAAAAGAAAACTGCTAGAACAAAAAAATTCATATAGGAAAAGGTGTATCTTGGTCTACGCCCTATGGGCCGGTTATGGCTCGAAAGGTCAATAGATAGATAGAAAGCTAGATGCTATTGATTGGGATAGAACATGACTTCTTCACTAACCACTGCTCTACATCGACCTCAGCTCCCAGATGACTCAGGTTGTCTGTTTATGGGGAATATTGTGTTAGTGACCATATTTTTCTATGACCACAGCACATTTTTGGGTTATGTGGTTGGTATCACGCTAGGCTACCTTTACTTCCAAGAAAAATCTCTAGTACCCATTTTTAGAGGCTGGGTGAATTCCTGAGCCTTGTCAGTCAAAATAAAAAATTCTGCCATTGCTAGAGATCGAACCCGGACCCTTCTGGTCAGGAAGTGGGCACACTAACCACTCAGCCACTGAGGCTCCAAAGTAGTAAGTTTCATCCAAATTTGATAATGGTGTTGACATGAAACAAGTACTGATTTTATTGCTGTTTTATATTCGATTTCAACGTTATGCTTAGACCAAATCCACAAAGACATTTAACAAAATAAATATATCACTTTTTGATTAAATAAATCAGCAAAATTTTGAAGTCAAGAATATGCAAAGTAGCAAAGCACTTTATCTATATAATAAATTTAGAAACACAGTAAATCTCCTTAATTTTAGTTTCAATTCAATTTTTTAAAGTATTAAAGTTTTAATTCAATTTTAGTTTTTTTTTTAGTTTTGGGACTTCCACTCAATATGGTGGATAGGTGGCAAGAACCATTGAGGCTCAGTCTGAAAAGTGTACTTTGTTACATTTTTCTCATATTCCAAGTCCAGCTTGCTGTCAGAGCTACTGGGTTTAGTACTCTATGCACACAGTGAGCTGTGTCTTTCATCAGGATCGTGTTTCAATTTTCTGATTGCTTACGACGAATGATGATATTGTATGACGAAGGACAGTTCAGCTACGTTCACTTTTGGTACTGCTTGGCCTTATGTCTTTTGGCATGGGCTGTAGCTGCGATGATGGTGATTGCAACTGCCTTTCTTTGTTTGGATCCTTCAATGAGATGAGTTTTAATTTGATTCAGATTCCACTGGCACAGACGGTTGAGTAATTATGGATTTTAATTTGTTTGTAGTGATACCGGGGCCTTTGACTAACTATAACCACAACTGTAGAACCCCATCTGATGTATTTTTTTGTTAAACCCCCACCACTGACTATAACAGCATCTCCTTGTTCACTGTAATATGAGCTCAATAGAGTTTGCAATAGAAGGTAATTAGGAACAGAACTTGTTCCATTTTCTTCCCTGCCAAGCAAATGTTCTTGTCTCTTACATTCTAATGGGGCATGGGTCCACCCAGGTCATGACTCCCAGATGTCTTCTCATTGTTACACTCTTATCCTGTAGACTCATTTTAAAAAAATTATGATAGAATATATTCCTGAGTATAAGAAACTGAACGAAAAGAAAGAAGAATAAAAATTATTTAATTAATTTTACTACAAGCCTAATTTCATTTGCTTTTATCTGTCTTCTGCTCTCTGTTAAATTGCACCTACTCTTACCTTCTTGATACTTACAACCTTGATGCAATGGTGGTAGTTAGCATTACCATGGATTTCCAACCTTTGCTTCAAATTTAGCTTTGAGTTGTTATCTAAAGATTTAGACAGGGACTTATCAAAGTTCTCCTAGACCCCTTTGGCGCCAGCGCAAGAAAATCTTATGGCTTTCTTCCCCCCATCCATTAAATGAACAAATACTTCATTAGCAACCAAATTTGAATATTCTCTGCTCTCTAGTATGAACCCTGCGATCTTCAGTCATCTTGTCTGTAAAAAATAGTTTGTGCTTGCATTGTTGTTGCCTACAAGCTAATTGACCACAACACCCAAGTTTTACTCTGTGGATCTTTATGCTCTTTTATGTAGAGAAGTCCAATGATGGTGTTTCAGCCATTGTGGTGGGCTCAAAAATCATGGACTTCCAGTCAATATGGGAGATAGGTGGTAGGAATCGTTAAAGACTGTGTCTGAAAAGTGTTCCTTATTGCAGCTTCCTCATATTCCAAGTCCAGCTTGCTGCCAGATCTCCTGAGTTAAGTGCTCTGCGCACACTGTGAGCTGTGTTTTTCATCCAGATTATGTTTCGATATTCTGATTGCTTACAATGGATAATGATATCGTATGACAGGAAACATATGGCTGTCTTCACTTTCAGTGCGGTTTCACCTTATGTCTTTTGGCGTGTGCTGGGACTGCTATGATGGGGACTAAAGCTACCTTTCTTTATTTGGATCCTTCAATGAGATGAGATGTTAATTCGGATGATTCCACTGGCATGGGCGGTTGAACAATTATGGATTTTAATTCGTTTGCAGTGATACCAGGGCCTTCTATAACCATAAAAAATAATTAGATGAGACATAATGTCATTTACGAATATAAGATCAGTAGTAGTGGATTTATCATTTCCCCACCAACATTATCATTTTCAATGTATTGTTAATGTGTTTCCAGTTTTAAAGATGGCAGTGTGTTTCAATTTTGAAGCATGAATCATGCTTTAAAAGTACATTTTAAAGTGATTCATTTTGTAATTAAATAGTAAAAAGTGTGTTATTCAAGAGAATGAACAAGATCAGATAAGTAGCTGGGGGACTGTATGGTATAGAGGTAAGACATCTGCCTCTGGACAGGAAAGTCTCAGGTTCAAATCCCACTAGAGGCAGTGGGAATTTTTCACTTTAAATCTGTGGTTTTCTTGTGGCTTTATTTACTCTACCCATTTTCTAAGTAGTGGGATCTGATGTCTATCCTTCTCTGATAATGGTGTAAAACAGGTCCCATGTGCACTTGCACTCATTTAATAAACCTTGGCAGTTGAAAGTTGAAAAGAGTAGGCCAAATGGTCGCTGCCAGGCAAACGTTATTAAGCAAACATACCTATGCCGAAGACAGATGTGTCAGGCCAAAAGGCAGAGATATTTTGGCTCTGCTTTAAGTGACACAATACATTCATGCCTACTCTTATGCCGACTATTATCCAACATGTCAGTTTGATAAAAACTGCTGATTTCTGACTATTCTCTGAAAATTCAGCTCTGATGAGTGTAGTTGAATATTTGTTTCATTTTCACAGATTTTAGTGAGAGAATTTAATGGAATGCTAGAGAAACATAACAACAACAACAAAAACAACAACAGAGAAATCCTGAGACTCTTTGGTTATAACACAGTTGAAGTAAATTAAAACAAAAACAGATTGTTAGGACTATGTAGCCAAAATTACATATACATCACCAAACATATTCTACAAGCAAAGAGTGTTGCTTAAATATACACCTGTTACTAGCAAAACGACCAATCCTGTAAAAACCAGATAAAGACTTCATACTATCCGTTCTCTTCATACATAGCAAGAAATTAGTAACTGACCATAGAGCTGCCCCAAATGTTATAGATGATACAGACCATAAAATGGTGTTGATTACTCTTAGAACACTAGTTGTAAAGAAAAGCTACACAAACAAGCAAAAGAAACAAAAAGAGCAAATAATAAAAATAAAGCAACTAAAATATAAGGAGTCAAGAAAAACTCTCAAAAAAAAACTAAAAGAATAACTAAAGAAATCCCCTAATGAATTTAAAACATTAGAAGAAGAGTGGAAACAGTTTAAGAATACATTACAACAATAGTTTGTGGATAAAATCTAAAGAAGAAAGATGGGAAGAAGAGCAATCCCACAGGGGAGCAAAACAATCACAGAAGTAAAGTAAGTAGTAAAAAAAAAAAGAGACTGTACAAAGCTTGGATGGAAAAGAAATACATACCTAGAAGAAAATTAATAAAAAATGCCATAGCATGGAAAAAAAAGGTAAAGTTCTGATTAATAAAAAAAAATACCTGAACAGGTCTAAAGATATGCAGTGATTTATAAGACAGCCACAAGACTCAAACAAAGCAGTAAAAGCAATGAGAGCAAGAAAAGAAAACCATGACACCACTGAACTTATAAATGACAGAGTAGGACCTATATCAAACATTTGTCTAAATGCAACAGAAATGGAGACAATATTTTGAAACCTACTGAACATGACAACAACTACTAGTAATACAACAAAAAGCATGCAAGAATATGAATACACTGAACCTATCATGAAAAAAAAATCAAAGACATCATAAAACATACACCAAGAAAGACAGTATCAGGATTAGACAACATGCCAGTAGAAAAAATAGCACCAGCAGGAGAAACAGGAATTACATAGCTACACAGAATATTCATCCCAGCTTAACAACAATAGAAAGCTCCAGAATATTGAAAGAAACCATCAACATACAAAAGTGAAAAAAATAAAGGCAGTGGCATCTTTCTACCAAATTATGTTGGAAAGTTACATGCCAGAATTATAGAGAAAAGACTAAGACCAATTATAGAACTATAGATCAGCAACTCTAAAATTGGGCTTCCAGAAAAACAGAGGAAGACTGTTCACTTTAACAACATGTAGAAAAGATGACAGAACTATAATAAAGATCTATACATAGACCAGAAAAAAAGCATTCGACCATGTAAACAGAGAACATTTATGGAAGATACTGTAGAATCTATTTATCATCATCAAGTACCGTGCCTAATGGCGTAGGTGATCATGTCTCTCCACAATTTTCGATCTCGGCAGCTATTTATCATTTCTGTTGTTGACCTTCTGCCAAGCCATTCTCTTAAGCTGTCTGTTATTTTTTCTCTTTGCTTCCCTCTATCTCTTCGTCCCTCAATTTTTCCAGTTGTTACAATATATTCCAGTTGTTCTCTTCTCATTACATGGCCAAAAAATGATGATTGTCTCTTCCTAATATTGGAAATTAGTTCTCTTTTTGTTTTGACCTCTTTCAGAACGTTTTCATTACTCTTCTTAGCTGTCCATGGTACTCTCAACATTCTTCTGTAAAACCACATCTCTATAGACTCCAGTGATTTTCTTGTCTGTTGTCCTGTTGTCCATGATTCACATCCATATGTTAAGACTGGCTCTACATAACATTTAAAAACTCTTTTTCTTGTTTCTATTGTCAAAAATGGATTGCATAGTATCTTCCTCATTTTTTGGAAAGCTGCTTTTGCCTGAGCCATTCTGCATCTCACCTCTTTTGTATATCTTCCGTCTGAGGTTAACAAAGTTCGCAAATATTTAAATTCATTTACTTGTTTTAATATTGTTCCACTTGTCTTTATTTTGCACTGAGGTGATGTCTTTTTCTTTGTTGTTACCAATACCTCTGTCTTTTTGCTAATAAGGCTGAGTCCTTTATTTTTGCTTTCCTTCACTATAATGTCCAACATTTCTTGTAACTCATTTTCACTCTTAGCGATTAATACTGTATCATCAGCATACCTTAGATTATTTATATTATGACCTCCAATTGTTATTCCAGGCATGTCCCTTATGGATCTTAAAATAATCTCGCTATAAATATTAAACAAATCTGGTGACAGGACACAACACTGTCTAACACTCTGTTTTATTTGTTGAAACATTCCCAATTGGTTTCCAGTTCTTATAGCCGCTGTTTGTTGCCAGTAGATGTTCTTTATTATTCTTAGATCTTTGCTGTCTACGTTTATGCTTTCTAAAATTTTGATGATTTCTTGGTGCTTTACTTTATCAAATGCCTTGGTGTAATCTATGAAACATAGGTATAGATCTGTTTTCACCTCTATGGCTCTTTCTACTAAAGATCTTATGATATAAATGGCATTGCTTGTTCCTTTATCTCTAACAAAACCACACTGTTCATCGCAATTTCTGGACTGATTTTGTTTCGCACTCTTCGCTTGATGATTCTTAGTAATATCTTAGTCATATGACTCATAAGGCTTATTGTGCGATGATCATCACATTCAATCGCATCCGATTTGTGCCGATTCATGATTGTACAAAGAAATTACAACGGTGGTTTTCTGTTGCCTTCCGTTGGTTTGTTTACGGTTGGCTCCGCTAGCCTTTGACTAAAAAGTCTCACCCACAAGGCAGTGGGGTTGTTTTATTTCGGGGTACCCTCCCTTAGCATTTTACTCTCCCGAGCTTACCCGCAAGGCAGCAGGGCAGCCTATTTATAATGAGACAAATTATACTGAGAATCCTGATATAACAGCAATCCCTGAAATTAAAATCACTACATTTTTTCTTCTTCTATATTCTAAAAATTGTTTATATTGCTAGTAGCCTGCCTGCAAACCAATTATAACAAATTTTGAGAAATATGCCTAACCAAAAAAAACTGTTAACAGTGTGTACTTTTCTTGTTAGTGGTGTAAATTGTGTGGCCACACTGGTTAGGCATGCCGGTAAGGTCTACTTGCATATGGCAGTGGATGAGTGATGTATGGTTTGGGAAAACAAGGCACACTGTATTGTACAAATTTGTGGCTGCTGTTGGAGAAATTGCTCTTTTTTTTTTATTGGATAGGCCTGTGGCCAATAGACTTTATTCATAAAAACTGAGTATTGGCAAACATCTTATTAAAATCTATCCGCAAGTAGTTAAATCTGTTGTCACTATGGCTTCCAGTACTGGCAAGAAATGCAAGTGTATGTCGCCTGAAATGAAAGTAATGTTGATAAAGAAATGGACAAAAAGTTAAAATCAAAAGCATAAATATGCAGGGAACATATATTTCCTCAAGCAAACAATATACAAGTCTGAAGGACAGAAACTTCATTATGTCAGCATTTACAAGCGGTTGTTTTGGGCAGGATAGAAATAAAATTAGGAAGTTGATTTCAAAGACGTTGATTGCACTTTGCATACATGGTTCCAGCAAGGAGGAGAAATGAAAAAATACATATATAAAAAAATGGTATGGTTAAAGCTTCAGGTAACAAGTGGACACCACAAATCAGAATGACATTTCAGCACAAAGGCCTTCAACAGGAACAAATATTTTTGAATTTGTATGCATTTCTTTGCCTTGACCCTAATGGTTCCAGCAAGCAAGGAGCAAGAATATTCCGATTTCAGAACCCTTCCTTATTGAAAAGGGAAAAGTGCTACTGAGAGTCTAGGTCATACCAACTTCAATCTAAATATGGGCTGGGTTCGATCCTGCTTCGGTCCATTTATATAGTTCTTTGTTTTTTTTCTGTTGTTGATTTGTCATTTTTTTCGAGTGCTGTAAACATACCTCTTCCTCTGAATTGATTCCCATAGAAGAGCCTGTTTTGAAATTCTTTTGTTGTCTCTTTACAGTACATGGCCGACATATGTCCATCTTCACTTCCTAATTATAGATGAGATCATTGGTTGCATGGTCATTTCTCTCATCTCTATATTAGTCTTGAATTCATTCCATTGTACACAGAGTTTTTGAGAAGGAGAGATAGAAAAAGAAATGGTAAGATATCAATGAATGTATGGGCCCAACTTGCAGTGTCCTAAAGAATGACTCCATAGAGAGAAATGGAGAAGGTTGACAAAATCTGTCAATGATGCCTCAAAGATCTCTAAGGGATGAAAAAGAGAATTGTTAGGACTCTTATTCAGTTAGATACCTTGTCATTGATAGGAAAAAGAGGTTAACTGCTACCTTGCACCTTCCAATAGCTACTAACAATAATTTTTTAAAATGCTATTTTTAACATATGGATAATAACATATTTCTCATGTACCATATTTAAAACATGGAGCCTTACTTACTGAAATACTAGTGCGAGTTGGTGATATAAAGAGAATAGAAACATACACATATTGTTGACTTTCTCTGTTGCTTTACACTACAAGATTGTTAGGGATTATTTCAAGCAGTGTATGGTACATAGCGATATATTTTATGTTATATTTCATACTGATGCAATACTACAGTACCAGTGAAGACTATAATGTCACAGAAGTAAGAACTAAGAAACAAATTACAATAATATTAAGCCAGAATGATTCTGTAGCTAAATATGCTAAATAATGAACTTTTTTTTAACTTTAACTTTGCATGGCAGTCATACCCTAAAACTTGTCTAAAATTGCTCAGGATAAATGTCTGTGTGTGCAGCAGTTTTGACCTTTCAATTATTAATTTTTTTCTGAAGAATCCTTTATATCCTAGTAAGATTTTTAAACTGCAACACTATTGATGGACCACTTTTTTCATTTGATCTTTTATAGCTTCAAGATTGGCTTACTAAAGATGTTGTTCTCTAATTTGTATTTTCTTTCCTCGCATGGTTTACATTATTTAAAAAAAAAATTTAACCAGCAATTAATTTATTTATTATTAACTCATATTGTATGGCTCATCACAGTTTAGATGTGGATAGCGTATTAAAAATTTGGCTCATCTAATATTAGGTTTTATTTACGAAAGAGCCTCAAATTTGAGTTTAAAAAATAAATTCCTCTGTATTTTATACAATGCAGTATTTTGTAAGTCATTTCTGAATATTCAGTTTTGTAAACATGTAGTGTTTGTGTTTTGTTGAATATCTTAGCAGTGTTATTTAACAATCGATCAGGTTTTTAAGTAAGTAAATTTTCTCCCACAAGAAAATGGCTTCCTCAACTCATATAAGTGTCATAAGAATAAATAATCATATATTTTGCAACAAACGACATTTCTAGATTTACCACATGCATAAATCTTGTCATTTCAAGTGTAGCGTTAGCTTTTGTTTTCAAATTTTATTTTTCTTCATTAGATTTATCATATATTTATTGCACTTTTTTTGCAAAAATATGTTTTTGAAGACTTTTTACTGAAAGGTTCATTCAAATCCATAAATTTTGTTGTATAGTAGTACATCACAGTAATGTTTTAATTTTTACAAATGTTGAAATATCATGCTGTGCACTCATTTTTGTAGGATTTTTAAAACTGTTTAAAAATATGGTTTTGTATGCCATACACTAAGAGTTAAGGAAATACATTTTTGTGTACTTGCATCTTTTTTTCAAGCATTAAATTTAGGAAAGTTTTTACTCTGATTATTTTGTTCATATTTCTGAAAAAAAAAACAGGTGGTTTTTATTAGCCGCAGATGATGGCAATCCTAAGGCAAGTGTAAAAGCCCAGAGTGTGTTAGGTATGTTCTATTCAAGACAAGATAGTGATTACAAGGACTTAAAAAAAGCATTTTTCTGGCACTCTGAGGCATGTGGAAATGGAAGTCTAGAGTCACAAGGTAACATTTTTAAATTAATCTCTTCAACATTTGTTAAAACTTAAAATTGTGTGTTTTAGCTCCTTTTTCATTTAATAATGAATTATATTTGATGGT
Organism: Megaustenia siamemsis; assembly: GCA_032433765.1. Taxonomy (NCBI): domain Eukaryota; kingdom Metazoa; phylum Mollusca; class Gastropoda; order Stylommatophora; family Ariophantidae; genus Megaustenia; species Megaustenia siamemsis. The sequence goes on from JAVIAB010000051.1 coordinate 88,152,813, forward strand.
GGTGTATTTTAAATGCTGTGAAGTAAACTTTAGGTAGTATAAAGTGCTGGTGAAAGGAGTTGACTAAAATTCTGCCTCATTTTTGTGCCAAGACATTTAGGTGTAAGAGAGAGAATGAGCAAGCAGACTTGCTGGATTAGCTGTTGGGGAAAATAAACAAACAGTGGGCCAGTGTGACATTCTCAGTACTGTCAAGGAGACAAGCATAAATGTGTAATATATAAAATATTAAATACCATGCCAGGGTACGAGAAGTGAAGCCAGGATGAGTACGTGATGCAGGTAATGAATGAGTCTACAACCTTGAATAGACTACTACAAGAACATCATGTCAAAAAGGGTGATGCTAGATAAGAACATTATGCAGGTGCCAGAGAAGACTGGTAAATCAACACAGAACTGGGGCTATCAGTCACTAAACATTGAGAGATATACTGAAGAGGGAACCAAAGCACTTATAGAGTTGTTCCATGTGCAGGGAGGATGATTTGTTAACTATATGGCCTTTGACGTCTTGACAGACAGATGGTAGCAAGCAATTTTGATAAGTCAGCAGTCTGGCAAAATTGTTAGTATCTTATGCAGGCTGCTGTTTTGCTGAACAGTTTCTCTCATGGCTTAATCTGCCAATATTGGACAGATAGATCCATCCTCAGAATGAACAAGATGTATTCATGGTGCCTGGTCTCATCTCTTGTCTCCTGCACCTTTTGTCATCTGAATTAGATATCAACACTGCCTCGAAGGTTGCTGTGCCATTTAAAAAATTTTTTTGTTCACCATGTGCTACGATAATGGAGCCGCAATAGCTCAGTGGTTAGTGGACTGGACTACAAAGGACAAGGGGTAGGGTTCGATCCCAACCAACGGCTTCTGGGTTCACCCAGCCTAAATGGGTACCGGATTTTTTTATGGGAAAGTAAAGCGGCACGGGCGTAATACCGACCACATTACCCCAAAAATCATGTGCCGAAGATCTGTAAAATTTATGGTCACTAACAGCATATTCCCTATACGCTGCCACTTGGCATGCCGGGGATACTTTACTTTTTTTACTATGTGCTACGATCTTCAGCCAGATTTTCCTAGTTTCTTTCACTGATAGGGAATTCCCTTAAGGAAGCCTTGCATGCATCCTTATATCTTAGCACTGGTCTGCCCTCTGGTCTCTTTCTGTCCTTATGTTCACTCAAACTAACTACCTGGTTTTGAGCTTTTTTAAACATATTCACTCCAGGAAAAAGAACCATGTAATCACAATTTCCGGGAGCCGCGATAGCTCAGTGGTTAGTGAACTGGACTACAAAGGACAAGAGGTAGGGTTTGATCCCAACCGATGGCTTCCAGGTTCACCCAGCCTTAAATGGGTACTGGATTTTTTCTGGGAAAGTAAAGCAGCACGGGCGTAATACCAACCACATTACCCCAAAAATCATGTGTTGAAGGTCTGTAAAATTTATGGTCACTAACATCATATTCCCTATATGCCACTTGGCATGACGGGGCTCTTTACTTTTACTTTTTTAATCACAATTTTTAGAGGCTTGATGAAGCCTTGTTGGTCAGAAAAAAATTAATTATATATAGAAATTGAAACTAGACCCTTTTTCTCATTAGCAAATACATTAACCACTCAGACAAGACATCTTCCCCAGATATGCATCTGTGTTAGTTTTAAATTTCTCTTTTGAACCATCAAAAATCATGAAGCAAATGCTGTCACATACCAGCTTTCACCATTGCTAAGACATCCAAACATTTCTATGCCAGCTAAACAACAAATGATAAATAGCATCTTCATACCAACTTTGTGCTATGAAAGTCAAACATGGACCATTTTTAAATCACATTTAAGAAAGATCAATACATGTGAGATACGTTGCTTGAGAAAAGTAACAAACAACACAAGAAGAGATAGAATACCAAATGAAACCATAAGAAAAATAGTAGGAACAAAACCCTGCCAAGAATATATAGAACAACAACAACTTAAATGGTTTGGCCACTTGGTCAGAATGAATCCTTACCAATCACCATCAAGGGAGTTCTTCTCGAGAATGCATGGAAAAAGACCAAGAGGAAGACCCAGAAGAAGATGGATAGATGCAGTGACAGAGACATGTAACAACAAAGGAAAATCACTAATTCAGACAATTCGAGCAGCACAAAAACGACAAATGATATAAACCACGACACCTTTTAGGTATCAGTGAAAAGAGAAAAGAAGAAGAAAGAACCATCAGTTCTCTGTGAAAGTGCTTCTACGTTACTTGATTTCTTTTGCTTGTTCAAATCAGGTACGATTTGCATGACTGTTATTTAATCAACTGATTACTTATTTATGGTAGGATGTTTTTGGTTCTCAATATATTTGCTTTTCTTTAAAATTTTGCCAATTTGCCCATTTTTTTTATTGAAATATACAAATGCAACTGTCTACGCCTGTCACAAATATTCTTTGTTTTGGCATTCACAGGTGCTTTAGGTGTTATGTACATGTTGGGCTTGGGTGTGAAAAAAGACATCGATGCTGCCTACATTTGCCTTAAAGAAGCAGCTAACAGGGGCAATGTGTATGCTATGGGTAACTTGGTCACATTGTATTATAAGAGCAAACTGTTCACTAAAGCATGCAGCCTCGGATATAAGTGAGTTAAACTTTAAAATTCACATTTCATGGTTTTTTTTTTGGCTAACAAAGAATCTTTCTCTCTGGAGAAAGATTAATAGAATTATGTTTAATAGAAAATTTAGTTATAGGTGGGACATTATTTCCACACAAAAATATTCACAAAACAACATGGATATCTCCTGATGATAGAACCTCAAATCAAATTGACCACCTATGTATTAAACAATTCAGATCATCATTAATAGATGTAAGAGCATACAGAGGTGCTGATGTTAATAGTGACCACAACCTGTGCATTGGGAAAATAAGATTAAAATTTAGAAGCCAACAGAAGAGGTCAACTACGCATAAAATTGATAGTCATAAACTGAAAGATGAAGCCATAAAGGAAAAGTTTAACATAGAGCTAAGTAATTGTTATACAGCACTCTGTGAAATAGACTTAGATATCAATGAAATGTGGGACTCACAGAGCAAAATACTAATGATAGCATTATTCTGAGAATTTTCAGAATATTCTGAAATATGGCTTACCATAAAAAATCATAAATATTATCAAAGACATGTATGATGGTTACACATATGCAGTTCGAACAGAGGAATGACTGAGCGAATGTTTCCCAATAGAAACTGGGGTTAAACAAGGATGTATTTTATCGCCCTTGTTATTTGGAATTGTTATGGACTTCATAATGAAGAAATGCTGCACTGGTAATAAAGGCATCGAATGGATACAAGGAGACCATTTGGAGGACCTCGACTTTGCTGATGACATAGTTCTCATCAGCAGCCAGATAAAAACGATGCAGGAAAACACAAATGAACTATCATCAATATCCAGCAAAATTGGGCTTGAGATCAATCATGAAAAGACTAAAGTCATTAAAAGTTTAATTCCAACAGATGACAAAATATACATGGAAAACAAACCAGTAGAAGAGATCGATCACTTTATCTATCTTGGAAGTCACATTGATCGAGAAGGGGATACAAGCAAAGAAATTAGAATCAGAATAGCTATAGCAGCAATGTCTTTCAGAAGCCTTGAAAAGTTGTGGAAATCAAAACTCATCAGCACAAACACAAAACTTAGGCTATTCAAATCAAATGTACTATCAACCCTTACGTATGCATGTGAAAGCTAGAAAACAACAGAGATATAGAATCAAAGTTGAACGCATTCGAAAATAAATGTCTAAGGAAAATACTTGGTATAGCGTGGAATGAATTAAAAACAAACGAGGAAATTAGAGAAATCGCCAATCAACCACTAATATCTTCAGTAATAAAGAAAGGACGATGGTCATATATTGGACATGTGATGAGAAGAGATAATAACTGAATAGCAAAGCAAGCCCTCATATGGGAAACAACAGGTAAGAGAAAAAGAGGAAGACCCAGAGAGACACTGAGAAGAACATTGATGAGAGAGACAAGAACAGCAGGATTCAGCTCCCTCAATGAGATAGAGCTGCTTGCACAGAACAGAGACAAATGACGAGATTTGATAAAATATCTTTAAAAGAATTGAAAACTGCTAGAACAAAAATTCAGATAGGAGAAGGTGTATCTTGGTCTACGCCCTATGGGCCGGCTACGGCTCGAAAGGTCAATAGATAGATAGAACAAAGAATTCGTTTTTATGTAGACATGTGTCATGTTGGCTGCGTATAAATCGTTTTTCTAACTCAGCTCATGCTGACGTGCTTAAATGATTTTCCCAACAGTCTAGTTGGTAAATAATGTGCTTCTATTCTTCGCTATAGTTATGTTTACTTCTGACGAGTGGAACTTGATTGATATTTCAGTGTAATATTATTTATTCTTCTTGTGTTGACATGTTTACCTATCATCGATAGGCCAATGTGTGTTAGCAGTTCAACAGGCAAACATCTATTTTGACAACGGCACCTACCAGGAATGTCCATCCCAAATGTACAAAGTCTGTGACAGTATTCAGAAATGATCAACAGCTCAGAAAGCGAAAACAGCTTCGTACACAAGTGGCACATTCAGGGCATGGAACAAGAATATGGCTGACCATCATGAAAGAGACTGGAGCCCCACCATGTACTATTCCAAACAAAGCCATGGAGAGAAGTTCTAACTGATACCAGAAGAAAGATCTATGAATATATACATGGAATATCAGGACTCTTTACCAAGAAGGAAAATTTGAAAATCTTATTTTAGAAGCAGTACGATTAAAAATAGATATTTTAGGCACATTAGAGACAAGTTGGAAAGAATGTGGGTACATAGAGGATGAAAAATATACATTTATATATTCAGGCAACACAACAGAACATCAAAGAGGTGTAAGAATACTAATAAAAAGAGAGCTACAAAAATATATAAGTACCCACTAGACATACAATGATAGGATTTTACTACTCAAAATGAAAGCAAAACCATTCAACATAGCAATAATAAAGACATAAGCACCTACTCAAGACTATCTATCTATCTATCTATTGTCCTTTTGAGCCAAAGATGGCACATAGAGCAGAACCACAATCTCAAAAACAGAAACCTTGCGTGGCTAAAATCTGTGGCTCTGTTACTCAAGACTATACAGATGAACAAATAGGAGCATACTATGAAGAACTAAATAGAGTTATGAAGCATGTGAAATCATCAGACATCTTGATTGTAATGAATGACATGATATGAATGCTAAGGTAGGAAAAGGTAGATATAAGACCATTATAGGAAATCATAACCATTATAGGGAATAATGGTTTAGGCAAAAGAAGTGAAAGAGGAAAAGATTAATGCAATTTTGTGAAGAAAACAGGCTGATAATATGTAACATCTACTTTGATTAAGAGAAACGGAAATTATACACATGGAAAAGCCCTGGAGATAAGAAGAGGAATCAAAAAGATTACATAATGATAAAAGATAGGTTCCGTGACGGCGTCAAGAAATTCAAAACCTATCCAGAAGCATATATTAACTCAGATCACAATCCTGTAATGATTAAAATTAATGAGAAACTAAAAAAAAACAACTAAAAACTAAAGAGAAAAAACTAAAGACTAATTCATCAACAATACCACTAGATATAACAGCTTTAAATTTAAAAGATACTAAAGACAATTATGCAATACAAGTAAAGAACACATCAGAAGCTGCTAGAAGAAGGGACTGAGCAGTACAGAAGAGAAAATCCTGATGAAAAAGTTACAACCAAATAGCAATGCATAAAAAAAAAGCATATAAGAAACATACAACATCTTACCCAAAAAGAAAAATAAAAAAAAATTAAAATGGATAACTGACACCGTCATCATCGAGTGCCATCTCCATAACGAAAGTTGGCTACCATGGAATGCCATTCTGCTCTGTCTCTTATTTGGTGGTGCAGGTTGTCATAGGCTGAGTTGTCCATCTTTTGATGTTACTTGTCCATTTTAGTTTTGGTCTGCCTCTGCCTCTTTTAATTTGTATTTTTCCCTCCAAGATTACTTTTAGTAGGCTCTTTTTTTCTTTTAACATGGCCTAAAAATCTTATTTGTCTTGTTTGAATTGTATTTAGTAGTTCTCTTTTCATTGTTTCTTTTCTTTCCATCCAATTCTACCTATTCTATATATCTACATTTCAAAGGCTTCAATTTTCTGTTCTGTTTTCTTATCTAATGTCCATGTTTTTGCACCATACAAGAATGTTGAGAAGATATAACATTTTGCTATTCTTAGTTTCAGCCCTGGTGTTATTTGTTTTTTTGTTAGTATATTATACATGACAATAAAATTACTTTTTGCCATTCCTATTCTTTTGTTTATTTCAGTTTTACATTTTTCATCACTAGTTATAGTATGGCTAATTTAGTTGTAGTTCTGAACTGTCTCTAGGTCTATTCCTTCAATTTTGATATCCACTTGTAGGTTTTTAGTAGTATCTTTGTTTATGATCACAGTGTTAGTCTTTTTGATATTCAAATCTAATCTATATTTTTTGCTTGTCATGTTTATTTCATTAAGTAATTGTTGTAGATCTTTAGGATTTTCTGCTAGTAATACAGTATCATCAGCATGTCTTAGGTTATTGATTATCTTTCCATTAATGTTTAGGCCTGGCATCTCTGTGATGGTTTTAAAGATTTTCTCAGTGTATAGATTGAACGAGTTTGTTGATAGGATGCATCCCTGTCTTACTCCTCTTTTTATATCAATAGGTGAAGAGTTCTCTTTGTTATATTTTATTATTGCTGTTTGCTCCCAGTATAAATTACATATTAGTCATATGTCCATGTCATCTAGATGTATCTCTTTTAGGCATTCTATAAATTGTTTGTGGTGTATTCTGTCAAAAGCTGTGATGAAGAAGACATATATTGGTTTGTTTACTTCTGTGTACCTTCCGATTGGTGTCCTCATACAGAATATGGCTTCTTTTGTCCCACTATTTTTCCTAAATCCAAATTGCTGCTCACCTAATTCAGTATTTTTTTTATTCTGAATCCTTCCTTGTATAGCTTTTAGCAAGATTTTTGTTAAATGGCTCATTTGGCTTATTGTTCTAAAGTCACTGCATTCAACTTCACCATTCCTTTTAGGCAATGCAATGAAAGCTGATTACTTCTTCGATTTCCTCCTTCATGATGTTGGGTTCAGTATTTGTACATTCTTGCATGGTTTTTGTTGTCTTGTTGGTAGTTATTGTCATGTTTAATAGGTCTTCAAAATATTCTTTCCATCTTTATTGCTAATGTTGGTTATTTGATATTGGCTGTCCATCTTTGTCATTTATGAGCTCAATAGCATCATGGTTTTCTTTTCTCACTGTTGTGGCTTTGTAGAAATCTCTTGTGGCTGTCTTGAAGTCCCTGCTCATGTTTTGTCCGAATTCTGTCCAATTCTTTTGCTTGGCTTCTTTGATCAAAATTGTAACCCTTTTTTCGAACTATGGCATATTTTTCATGGTTCTTATTCTCCCTCCAATTTTTAAACAATTTCTTCTTTCTTTAATTGCTTCTCTGTTTGCTTTGTGCCACCACGGAGTGCTCTTTTTCCCTTCTTTTGTCCTTAGCTTTGTTCCACTCACTGTTTTAGAGATGTTGGTTACTGTTTCCTTACATTGTTTCCACTCTTCTTCTACTGTGCTTACTTCATTAGGGAGTTTCTTGAATTCCTCTGTTAGTTTTCCTTCTAGGGTTTTCCTTGATTCTTGATCTTTTAATTTTTTTATTTTTAATTGTCTGTTCTTTTTGCTTCTTTTGTTTGTTCACATATATTCTCTTTGTTTTTGGCTGTCTGAGTGCGATCATAACCATTTTGTACTCCATGTTTCACAGTCATATAATAGTACTGACTTAACATTGGAGTTGAAAATTTTTATTTTTGTATTTAACCTAATTTCTTTGGACTTCCATATGTTTCCCAGTGCAACAAAAGCTCCTCTTGCTTTCGATATCCTTATTTTGGTATTATTTTCTGTTCCTCCCTCTTTATCTATATTACTGCCCAGATATATGTAAGATTGTACGTCTAGTAGAGGTATTTCTCCTAATTTTATTTGGTTATCGCCAACTGCACTAATTCTCATAATGTTGGTCTTATCTCTATTAATTTTCAGTCCTAGCTGTTGTGATCTCTCATCAAGTATGCTCATTTTATCCTGCATCTGTTTATGGCTGTGTGATAAGAGAGCTATGTCATCAGCAAAGTCTAAATCATTAAGTTGCTTGGTCAGTCACCACTGGATTCCATTTCTGTTGTTTTGTGTTATTCTTATAATCTAATCTATGGCCAGTAGAAAGAGAAATGGAGACAGAAGACATCCCTGCCTTACTCCTGTTCTTATTTCAAATGCTTCTGTAAACTACCCTTCATGCACCACACTACATTTCATTCCTTCATACATTGTTTTTATCAGGTTAATAAACTTTATGGGGATTCCGTAATGACTCAGCAACTTCAAAAGTATTCCTCTGTCCAAACTATCAAATGCCTTTTCGTAATCTATGGATCAAATATAAAGTGGAGATTGTAGTTCTAAACTTTGTTCAACTATTATACGAAGAGTAGTTAACATGGGGAACTTGGATTTCCTGTCTCTGATTTATGACCTGAAATTAACTGCTTTGACCGAACATGTTATTTGTCTACTCAGACGGAAGCCGTATGTTCATCAGTATGTTCGGCTACCTGAAAGCATTATTTGCTGAGTTTCCCAAGTCACAAAGGATTATTTGATGTTATTGGCAAGCGAGGAAATTTCCCTGGTCAAAGATGAAAAAAATTAAAAACAAAACAACCAATTTGTTGAGATTTGGCTAATTTTTTGTGTATCATAGGATAGTATCACAAAATGGAAAAAAAAACTAAATAAAGATAAATTCTACTACATCTAGAATGAGCAGAACAGGTAAATCAAGGAGAAATAAAAAGAGGGTTAAGTGATGAAATAATAAAGCAAAAGGAAGATGTACTTCATATAGGAGGATAGAAATTGATAATATGTAAAAATTAGTAAGCTAAAACACATAAAATTAAACTGAAACTTAACTGAGGCACATTTCAGAAACTTCCAACGAGCTGTGAGTCAAATGTGATGCGACGTGAGTTGGAGGGGGGAGGGGAATCAGGCACATGATTAGACGAGAAGTCAGATGAGATTGGAAGGTGATAATATGAGGTATGAGTGGCAGTCAAGAATGACACGGGTACTAGCCGGAGATAGGGAAATGTGCACTATGGAGTGAAAGCAAGCAAACAGAACCAGACTTGACTCGGATATAAATGATGCATAATAGGGGGACTATGGAGGACTGACATAAACATGGGGTGCGATATTTGAGGAGGTAGGAGAGAGGGGGAAATCAAAATGGAGATGGGAATGAAAGAAGGAAAGGGGAAATGGGGGAGAGAGTGGGGTGAGGCAACCCATACGGATGATCAGATAATTTTCTAAGTGAAATCGGCTACAGCTGGCAGAAAAACATGACACCAAGCTAGTGACTTGGACATCCACCTTTCCTTGATGACAATAAGAGTTAAAGTGGGATGCTACTGGGGTGTCTGCATCTTGAATGATGTCATACTGATGTTCCCGGCATCTGTCTCAAAGGTGGTGTCCTGATTCGCCAGTCCTCTTGAATCCTCTTATTATGCCTCATTTATCCTCTTGTTGCCCTTGTCATATCTGGTTTTGTTTGCTTGTATATATATGGTGTTTGGTGTTCCTTTCTCCTCTACAAAACACTTGCTTCAGAAATGTTATGTCTGATATATTTTATGTCCTGACTCTTCAGTATTATATGTTGCTGTATCTAGACAATATGAATCATGAGGAAGAGAGCTCTATGACCTTCACATTCAGCAGCTCCTTGTTTCTTCAGTAGGCAGGACAATATATATGTATATTTCAACAAGACAGGAGGGATATATCGTGGAACTATTTTTTAAAAAAACATAATTACAACATGATGGCAGGCAACCTTTGAAAAGACTGATGAAGTTCTAGATGCCTAATGGATAAAAGTTGTCAGTAACTCATAGCTGATTGTACCAAGGGTTTATGTGTATGAAAAAAAATTTACAAGAACTTTGTCACCCAATTCCATACAATTAATAAAATTGAAATATACGGGGCCTCTGAAGCTCCAACTACTTTAATTTATCATGAGAAAGTACAAATATGTCTTATGTCAACTGCAACAAACACTGATGTGTGTAAAGACTATAAAAACAACAAATTAAATAAAACTAATATATTGTTTTTACAATGTATTGTTCATAACATGAGAACAGTTTTCTTTTTCTTTTTCAAATCAATAGTAAAATATGTAAAAATACACATTTCATTTTTAAAAAATATTTGTAAAACAAACAAAGGTTTGCTGCATGTTACAGCAGAAGCAGTAGTGATGAAAAAAATAATGCGTATTCTATCTATCTATTGACCTTTCGAACCGTAGCCGGCCCATAGGGCGTAGACCGAGATACCCCTTCTCTTATCTGAATTTTTGCTCTAGCAGTTTTCAATTCTTTTAAAGATATTTTATCAAATCTCTCCATTTGTCTCTGTTCCTTGCAAGCAGCTCTATCTCGATCGATGAATGCTTATTGCAAGTATATTTAATGTGAAAGAACATCTTCTTCTCAGAAACATATCAGATGCACATAGAAAAGAGATGCAGATATAAAAGATATATAGATTAAATATCAATCCATTTTTTTTATTACAACAATTTAGTATTTCAAAGTTGAAAATGAAAAATGCAAGCAGCTCTAAAACAACAATAAATAAAATTACCTGCATTCCCATTTATTCTAGGTCAAGTGTCATTCAGGTTTTTCCTTTGATTCACAATCACATGTGGGGAAATTTTGAATAAATGGTTTTCCTATTATACTTTTCATCTGGGACAATTTATTTTTAATGCAATGTGCTCATCTTCCTATATTATTTTCTGTTGAATATACATTTTCTGCGAAGATACAAAAGGTTAAATTTCCAGCCAATCACATATATGATATAGCTGGTCTGTGTCACTTGTAAAAACATTACTATTTCTGAAAGAGTTATGAAGAACTGTGTACTTGAACTGCTTTACGAAAACTTAATATAATCAACTGGTATCACCCTACATTTATTTGAAGCAAATAAAGTTACAGTATCATACTTATATTTAAATATTAAATCCAAATAACATTGTAATAAATAATATATATACAGTAAGCATTATTGATTAAAACAATTAACCCAAATAATTACATTTTAATGTTTATGTGCAGTAAATTGGATATTTTTCGTTTTGCATCATGCATGGTATTGTTTACATATTTGTTTCTTATGTTTAACAATAAATTTAAATTTACTTAAAATTAAATTACAGTGTAACAATTTACAAATAACACGATCTTCGTCTAATTATTCTAATAGCACTAATATAATAATATTCTGTTCTTAAATTCATGAACATGTTTGCTTTTGATTTGCATGATAACTACTTTGAAATAAACCTGACGAATTTGGACATAATTTTAGTAGTTCTATGGTGTTCAGTCTGTTGTTCTAAATATAGCTTTGTTTTTACATTGAAATAGACCGAAGAAATTATTTTCCTATGCACCAATTCAACTTTCAGTTGAAACTGCTAAACAAGTAACATTATAATGCGGTGCAGCCATTCATGTTGAAGGCATATCCAGTTAATATTGTGCAATTATTGTGATATAATGGTGGCTTCTATAAACTTACATTTATATCAAAATCATAATGAGTTTGAAATGCAAATTTATAACTATACAGAAGGTTACCATTTTACTATACCGGCACTTCCACAAAACCTGCGACACAACTATGCTAAAGAATGGCATTTAGTAGACGGTGAACAGAAAAGAATCATTTCCAGCAGCAAAGGCCAGCGCATCATACTAACATATGCTGGAAACAGTGAAAATGGCATTGTCCTTGAAGCTGGACTTTTTTTCCAATCAAAAAGTATCAACAGTAGGGACTACCACACAGAAATGAATGGACAAATTTTCAAGTGGGGCATATTCCTAAAAGATTCTGTCAATATGATACAACTTTTTCTTATTTTTATTCAACTACACATATTTAAAACCCGATTTGTTGCAGTTTGTGAAGAATAAAAATAAGAAAAAGTTGTATCATATTAACAGAATAGTTTAGGAATATGCCCCACTTCTCTGTGACTCCATGCATATCATGTGCACCTCAATCTGATTGAACTTATGTGGGCTAAAGTCAAAAGACAAGTTGCAGAACAGAACATGATGTTTAAAGTGTGTGATGATGAAGTTCTGGCATGTGAGTCCCTCTCAAGAATAGACAATCACTTCAGGAAGAAATGTGTTGCACATGTGCTCCGGGTGGAAGACAGATGCTGGCAACGAGATGAATTACAATTTGTCCAGCCATTAACCGTTATCAACCTCTTGGAATTGTCAGATTCGGAATGATGAACACCATATTTTGTTGACAGATTGAATAATAGCCTGAGTTATTAAGCATGTTCAAGTCAAGTTCAAGTAGCCCCGTCACGCCAAGTGGCATATAGGGAATATGGTGTTAGTGACCATAAATTTTACAGACCTTCGGCACATGATTTTTGGGGTAATGTGGTCGGTATTACGCCCATGCTGCTTCACTTTCCCAGTAAAAAAATCCGGTACCCATTAAAGGCTGGGTGAATCCGGAAGCCGTCGGTTGGGATCGAACCATACCCCTTGTCCTTTGTAGTCCAGTTCACCACTAATCACTGAGCTATCGCGGCTCCCTGTTATTAAGCATATGTTGAGCAAATGTTGAAAGTTCCATGGACAGCTAAAAATATCAACAAGGGAATTCTCAGAGAGGCCAACACAAAAAGGGAGCTCTTAAGAAACCCCAGAAAGAAACAATCATTTTTCAGGCACATCACGAAAAGAGAAAGTTGGAATACTTAGTTACAACTGGCAAAATACAGGGAAAGAGAGATCATGAATGACAAAGAGAAAATACTGGATAGCTTTGTGTCATGGCATGGAAAACAGTCAACAACAGAACTGATACGATGCACGGTACATAGAAGATTGTAGGATATAATCACCTATGCCAACCAGTATGGCACATGAATGATGATGATGATGAGCAAATGGTTAAGTACATTGGCAACAAATATATTTACATATCAAAATTGTGTCTTTCATCATTAAATTCGGGATGCATTAGACCCTGGGTTCTAATTGACCAATTCATGTGTGCGATTACACATAATGGGCAACACACACAATTACTTGCTCTATAAAAGCATTATGTAGATATGCCTCTGAAAAGAATTGAACTGGCAATTAACATCTTTACTGTAAAATCTAAAGTTTGAATTAACTTTTGCAATTTGCAAAATTTGAAAAATTGAAATTGAAATTGAATTTGCTATGGTCCTAAAAGATCAAAGGACATCGCAGATGTGCAAAATTTGTTGTATCTGTGGAATAAAGAATTGCAATATTTTTGCATCATGAATATTCCATGGCTGTATGCTAAAAAATCACTGCGATGTAAGAGGTAGTTTTCACATTTTTCAAAAGCAAAAAAACATATTCATGAATTTATGAACGGACTATAATAGTTAATTATTGAATAGTGGCAATATTGAGTTATTGAGTTATTTGCGGGTCATCATCATTGCACTCTGAACATGTCCATAGGTGCTCAGATCCCCTCCTCAGCAATTCCCTCAGTGTCCAGCGACTGACGACTCCAGTTCTATGTTGGTTGATAAGTCTTCTTACACGGCCACCAAGTTTCTCATTTCTGGCCGTGCCCATCTTAACTCCCATTTCCATCATCCGAAGAAGTGACGTTGATCTGTGTTTGTCGAAGTCCTGTGCTCTTCCCACATCTCGAAGGGCATTGATGATGTCCGCCTGATCCATCGGTTGCCCATCCTCAACGACAGCGCAGCTAGCCAACCTGTCCGCTCTCTCATTTCCCCGTACTCCCGCATGTCCAAAGCATTTCCAATTGCATGCGTACAAAGCCCGCCTCCACTTTTTTTATCATGCTCATCGAATCACTCAGTATACATGCGTGGATGTAGTCTTGTGACTCTAACCATTTGAATTCCTTAGTCACTGCCATCACCTCCATTGTCATGCTACTCGTGGTCATGGCGTATGCACCACTGTCTTCCTTGGCTATTCTGCCTGCCGAGCGTGCTGTAAATGCCCATGCACTTCTTTCGTGTCGTCTTACAGATCCGTCTGTATAGATGACTGCATCTTTCTCATCGGTATTATCGCAGATGAGACCGTTGACCTCAGCATTAACCACGACCGGGTTCTGTTCCCTACTTTTCCTGTCGAGTGTGACAATACATGAGAAAGTCCCCTTGAATGACGTAGGCACCGGTATCCACTCCTCACCAACGCTGATATTGGTAAGCCCACAGACCTGTTTGATGACATCTTCTGCCCGGCCCACCCATGATTTGCCTCTTTTTAGCCTGGTACCTTTCTCTGTGTTGAGCACGTGGTGCAATGGATGCTCTGTATCTGTACTAATCTTCAGGTATGCTCGTGCTCTCCAGATCTTGATTCTGTCATCCATGGTTGGAAAGTCAAGATGATACCTCATTGCTACACAGGGAGTGTCCCTCGTACATCCCAGGATAATGCGCATGGCTTCATTTTGTATTTTCTCCAGCCTATCAATTTGAGTCGTACTGACAGTAAGAATGGCCAGGGCATACTCGATTGGTGCGAGGACTAATCCCTGGAACAGAAGAGTAAGTAGCCTCTGCTCGATGTTGGCAGCTGCCATGACCTTCAAGGCGGCTAATCCTTTGCGGGATTTTGTTATCACATGGTCGACGTGATCCCGAAAACACAGGCTGCGATCAAACTTAACTCCGAGGTATGTCATCAACTTGTCCCTGGTCACCTCATCAGCTCCCATTCGTACTACCGGTGTGGTCGTATTAACGATATGATTGTTAAGGGAGAACCATGAAACTGATGCTTTATTAGGATTAATCAAGGCACCTGAAACCCCACACCAGGAAGAAATACGATCGAGTTCGTGGCAATAATTATTAGTTAATTTCTAGAATGAAATGTTATTGAAAACTTTTTAGACCTCATGTATCAATAGTAATATATATATGAAATTTTATAAAACAATATGATACTGCTATATAATGTTATTATAGGACATATAGGAATTTTTCAAAAGTGTAAAAGCAATGAGAGTAGAAATAATGATTATAACCCAACCACTATAATAAACGACAAGAACGGTAGACCAATCAGCAGCAGGAAAAGCATAATAATCAGATGGAGAATATTTTAAGGAACTATTAAATCAGGGAAATACAAATGGAAATACAGAGTTTAAACATAGGCAGTATGATGAACAGGCCTTAAAGCAGAAGTAGAATGGACTTTGAAACATAATAAAAAGAACAAAGCAGCTGGTATAGATGGAATAACAACAGAAATGCTACTAGCCTGAAAGGAAACAGCTATAGATTGGCTTACTATAATATTCAATACGGCGTGGGAAGAATGAAAAGTCCCAGACAATTGGCAAAAAGCTATCATTGTCCCATTTTGGAAGAATAAAGGAAGCAAAAAGGAATGTGAAATGTACAGAGTCCCTATTGAGTTCAAGTTGGTAAAATGTATGCTAAAATACTGGAGAGGAGAGTAAGATACATAATAGAACCTCAATTAAGTAATAATCAATTCGGATTCAGAAAAGGCAAAAGCTGTACTGATGCTATATTTACATTGAGACAACTATGTGAAAAAAACAATAGAATATGACAGAAACCTAAATATAGTGTTTATAGATCAGGAAAAAGCATTTGATCATGTGGACAGGAACAAACTTTGGCAAACTTTAGATACCTACGGGGTAGCAGGACAACTACTAGATAATATAATGGCATTATATAAAAACAGCCAAAGTACCGTTAGAACATCGGAAGGTCTGTCAGAATGGTTTCAGATTACAACAGGTGTAAGACAAGGATGTGTCCTCTCACCACTCCTCTTCATCATATATATATGGACAAAATAAATCAGGAAACAACCAACAATAAGGAAAAATCAAATAATAATATAGAGGTAGAAAATTCCAACATCAACGAGCTACTCTTCGCAGATGACCAATGCATAATATATGAAGACAAAAACCTGCTACAACAGCATATAACATCTCTAGATAAAAGTTACACAAACTACAGTATGAAAATTAACACAGCAAAAACAGAGGCTATGAGATTAAGCAAATTAAGACACCCATTAAAGATTAAGATCAAAGATAAAGAAATAAAACAAGTAGAAGAATTCAAGTATTTGGGCACAATGTTCACAAAAGATGGAAAACTAGACAGAGAAATTGACATGAGAATACAAAAAGCAAATGCTGTTACATACCAGCTTTCACCATTGCTAAGACATCCAAACATTTCTATGCCAGCTAAACAACAAATGATAAATAGCATTTTCATACCAACTTTATGCTATGAAAGTCAAACATGGACTCTTTCTAAACCACAATTAAGAAAGATCAATATATGTGAGATGTGATGCTTGAGAAAAGCAACAAACAACACAAGAAGAGATAGAATACCAAATGAAACCATAAGAATAATGGTAGGAACAAAACCCTGCCAAGAATATATAGAACAACAACTTAAATGATTTGGCCACCTGGTCAGAATGAATCCTCACCAATCACCATCTAGGGCGTTCTTCTCGAGAATGCATGGAAAAAGACCAAGAGGAAGACCCAGAAGAAGATGGATGGAAAATCACTAATTCAGACAATTCGAGCAGCTCAAGAATGATAAATGATATAAACCATGACACCTTTTAGGTATCGGTGAAAAGAGAAAAGAAGATAGGACATATACTGTCTCAGGAATTACATTATTTTCCATAATCCAACATTGCTGTTAAGTGATCATGTCATTGCCAGTCGTAGGTTAACTTGACCGTCACGCATTGATGGCATTGATTAATATAGATGATAATCAACAAAATATGTGCGAACAACACCGTTTATTTGTCAAATTGTATGAATATTGTCATTTGTCACATTACACTATTTTAACAAAAATGGGAAATTTGATCAAAAACGTCTATAAAACAAGGCCAAATTATAGTTGTGTTCACAGTTTTTGAAGAATGGTGACCCAGTTCGTCAGCTTAGCTGTCTAAAATATATTGATTGCTAAAAAGCTGAAAGACAAATTTGATAAAACAAAACCACTGACTTGACAAACCAAAACCCTTAGCGATTTTCAAAAATAAATAACAACAAAGTACTATTGCCAGAAATGTGAAACTAAGTTGAGATTCTCCATTCTTTGCAAAATATTTAATTAAAATTATTTCATGCATGCAAACATCATGGTGCATTCAAATAAATCTCATAGCTCAATGGTGAAGACAGACGTCACAATTAATGACCAAAAAAAATTTATTTTTGAGAGTTCAGAACCGTTCACATCTGAACACTTGTTCCTTATAACATCTACCTTAGTTTTATGCAGTTGTCATGTCAAAATACAGAATTCCCTCCCGCAGTCTGAACGGGATGTTTTGTCTAGTCCGCCACTCCCAGAAAAATTAGTTTTACACCAACGGCTGTGTATTTTATATTAATCCACCTAATTCACGACATTTAATCTCTCTTATTAACATTGAACAACTATATTTGTTTATTAAAAAAATACAATTTCATAATTTCTGTGAGTAAAGTAGAAAGTCATAGTTTTTTTTAATGTTTTCAATTTTGTGAAGTTTTTCTTGAAAGTTGAACTAAATTTGTGTGCTCATGTCGCAGGCATATATTGGTTTGTTTACTTCTTCTATGTACATTGATTGAAAAGTACATAGAAGTAGACAAACCAATATATGCCTGTGTCATAGACTACACCAAAGTATTTGATAGAATACACCATAATCAATTTATAGACTGCCTAAAAGATATAAATCTGGACGACACAGACATATGACTAATATGTAATTTGTACTGGGAGCAAACAGCAATAATAAAATATAACAAGGAGAACTCTAAACCCATTGGTATAAAAAGAGGAGTAAGACAAGGATGCATTCTATCACCAAGCTTGTTCAATCTGTCTATCTATCTGTTGACGTTTCGAGCCATAGTCTGCCCATAGGGCATAGACCAAGAAACTCCTTCTCTTACCTAAATTTTTCTTCTACCAGTTTTCAATTCTTTTAAAGATATTTTATCAAATCTCGCCATTTGTCTCTATTCTGTGCAAGCAGCCCTATCTCATTGAGGGAGCCAATTCCTGCTGCTCTTGCCTCACTCATCAATGTTCTTCTCAGTGTCTCTCTGGGTCTTCCTCTCTTCCTCTTACCTGTTGTTTCCCACAGGAGGGCTTGCTTTGCTATTCAGTTATTATCTCTTCTCATCACATGTCCAATTAATTTGTTCAATCTACATCATCATCAAGTACCGTGCCTACTGGCGTAGGTGATCATGTCTCTCCACAATTTTTGATCTCGTTAGCTATTTATCATTTCTGTTGTTGACCTTCTGCCAAGCCATTCTCTTAAGCTGTCTGTTATTTTTTCTCTTTGTTTCCCTCTATCTCTTCGTCCCTCAATTTTTCCAGTTGTTACAATATATTCCAGTTGTTCTTTTCTCATTACATGACCAAAAAATGATGATTGTCTCTTCCTAATATTGGAAATTAGTTCTCTTTTTGCTTTGACCTCTTTCAGAACTTTTTTTCATTACTCTTCTTAGCTGTCCATGGTACTCTCAACATTCTTCTGTAAAACCACATTTCTACAGACTCCAATGATTTTTTTGTTTGTTGTCCTATTGTCCATTATTCCCATCCATATGTTAAGACTGGCTCTACATAACATTTAAGAACTCTTTTTTTCTTGTTTCTATTGTCAAAAATGGATTGCATAGTATCTTCCTCATTTTTTGGAAAGCTGCTTTTGAACCATTCTGCATTTCACCTCTGTTGTACATCTTCCGTCTGAGGTTAACAAAGTTCCTTGTCTTTATTTAGCACCGAGGTGATGTCTTTTTCTTTGTTGTTACCATTACTTCTGTCTTTTTGCTATTAAAGCTGAGGCCTTTATTTTTGCTTTCTTTCACTATAATAACTAACATTTCTTGTAACTCATTTTCGCTCTTAGTGATTAAGACTGTATCATCAGCATACCTTAGATTATTTATATTATGACCTCTGATTGTTATTCCAGGCATGCCCCTGCATGGCTGCTGTTTGTTGCCAGTACATGTTCTTTATTATTCTTAGATCTTTGCTGTCTAGGTTTATGCCTTCTAAAATTTTGAT
This sequence comes from Megaustenia siamemsis, assembly GCA_032433765.1. Classification (NCBI taxonomy): domain Eukaryota; kingdom Metazoa; phylum Mollusca; class Gastropoda; order Stylommatophora; family Ariophantidae; genus Megaustenia; species Megaustenia siamemsis. Next base: position 88,172,268 of record JAVIAB010000051.1, read on the forward strand.
TATTTCTTGGTGTTTTACTTTGTCAAATGCTTTGGTGTAATCTATGAAACATAGGTATAGATCTGTTTTCACCCCTGTGGCTCCTTCTACTAAAGGTCTTATGATGTATATGACATTGCTCGTTCATGCATACATATATATATATATATATTTATATATATATATATATATATATATATATATATATATATATATATATATGCTACAGGAGGTCGAAGCCCGGAAGTCATGACCCAGGTGGGCCTACCTCCCTTAAAGCTTCAAGAAGCTAGAGGGCTTAAACACCTGCTTGATGATCAGATTGCCTCCTACTGTGAAGCTCTGTACAAAGAGTTTCCTATTATATATTTAGGCGAACCTGTGCATCAGACCAAAATAACTCTTACAAATAAGGAAAAAATGTACATGCCGATTTTAACAGTTAATTTATCATAAAAATGAATATTATTAATAATAATAAATATTAATAATAATAATACTCAATAGTTTCTGCAAAGTTCTTACTGGTCCTGGACACGATATCATCATTGTCAGATTTCTTTCAAATTTCACACTTACATTATGTTTAAATTAGTGCTAATTTTTTTTTTTAATTCCCCTTTTTTAAAAATTTAGTAAATTAATTATTAAAAAATACAGAGCTATTGACAGAAGTGAACAGTTTAACTAACAACTAATATATACGGCTGCCGCTTGCTTTTTTAGTGGAGATACTCTCTTTACTTAAATTTAATTTATTATTTTCAATGCAAATTATTGGGCAGATTACTTCAAAATTCATAAAAATAAATGTAAAATTTGATTGGATGTTTTTATATATGTTTTAACTAAATTTAAAAATGCATTTCTTTTAACTCTGCACTATTAAATTAATAATAAAAAATATTGAAAAAAAGCACACCTACTCAACTGCATTTGATCATGAATTCAATATTTTGAAAACTACTATGAGTAACCATGCAACAGAAATTATGATTACGCCAAAAAAGTTTTAACCCTATAGGAAAACAGTGAGTGGAGTACCATATATCATTGTCTTTGGAGTTTTGCCTACTTGGTGAGACAAGATCCATTCAATCTTAGACTGTCTTCTAGATTATATTAGACCACAATTGCCTTTCAAAAATTAAATTGAAAAACTACTTTGAGTTGTAGTCCATGTGCATGGCCAGTGATTTCTATCGCAATGTTATTTTCCTGTCCTTTCACCGGATGTAATATAGTAACACTAATCTTGTGATATTTCCGGTTAAATGCCTTAAGATGCTAATCCCTTAAACTGTTCTCAGCAACTTCCTGACAAGGTTAAAAAAAATTGGTTTTGACTTTTTGCCGCTTCCAGAAGTAGACGATATACATTTATTGAAAAATTGTATGTGTATATAATTTAAGGAGGAAAATAAAGCGGAGCTTCACAAAATGAGGTCTTTACCCATATCAATTGGATGTATGGTTTGTATTTTAAAAAACACATAAAATCCATACTAAATATGAACAACCCATATAATATGGAAGGTATGCCATTCCACATTCAGTTATAAATTCTTGCATGTTGACAGCCACCCCCAAAGTTAAGGTGCATTTAATATTTTGAGAACCTGATATTGCAGGTGTGCAATTGCAAATTTTGGCTGTCTGGAATGCAGGATGGATAAACCAAACAGAAGGACTGGTTAAGAGACATTGTCTTTTTTTTTTCTATTATGATGATGACAATACCATTGCCATTGATTTGTATTCATCAGAAATATATGTTTTAGCTATTTATCTTAAAAAATTCAAACATATTTGACATCTCTTCAAAATGCAAAGAAGCCAGTTCAGATAATGAATAGCTAGTAACCACAATGTTTATAATGACTTTTTTTTAGGTTAATTTGCAATAGCTTTAATATATTAATATTAACAGCATATGTTTTACTTTATGAGCTATTCACATTCTGAAGGTGAATGTTCTTACTTTTAATGCACATTATATCTTTGTATCATAAATATATTTAGTGACTAAAATTTTGTATATTTTTATTACTGTATAGTGTATACTAATAACTACTATTCTTTATTCTTTTATCCTGAAATGTCAAGAGTTTCTCAGTTAAATGAAGAAGATGTACCTTTATTGGCAGTCGAGACAGACTGTCTCCCACTGTATATTATCAAAGGCATAGCAATGGCTTGTTTTTTCTATGCTCGCTGCTTGGCCTCTGGTATAAGTCTTAAACCTAACAAAGAATTAGCTAAAGAGTTTTATTCTAAGGTAAGGAGAGTTGCTTCCTAGTTTTAATAATATTTTTAGAAGTAATACTTTATTATATTTACCTCTATAGTTTAATTGTAGAACATACTGAGAAAATATGGAATACCACCAAAAATAATTAACATCATTAAAGATCTGTAAGATGGCTCCTCTTATGCAGTTCACTCAGAGGCATTGACTCAGTGAATGGATTCAGATTGATACAAAAGTGAAGCTAGGATATATATATATTTGTTGTTATTTGGAATTATCATCATCATTATAATGAAGAAATGCTGTTGAGGTGACAAAGGCATTGTATGCACACATGGATGTAAATTGGAAGACCTTGATTTTGCAGATGACATAGTTCTTATCAGTAGCAAAGCGAACATGATACAAGAAAAAACAAAAAAATGCCCTGTCATCAATGGCTAGAAAAATAGGACTGAGACCAACCAAGAAAAGACAAAAGTAATGAAAAATTAAATCCATCCAGAAGAAAAAGTATACCTGGAAGGAAAGGCATGGGAAGAAGTGCACCTCTTTGTATATCTTGGAAACCGCTGATCAACCTTCAAGGAGAAGACACAAAGAAAGAAATTAGAATCAGAATAGCAAAGGGAACAATGACTTTTCAGTAACCTTGAAAAAATATGGTAATCAAAATTCTTTATCCTTCCAGTGCCTCTATAGGTCACATGGGGCTTGTGGTATTTTTTAATCATTATCTTCATCCTGGATGAGATGTTCGATCTTATCCAATGAGTTGATGGCTCCCAACTTTACTTCTCTTATAAGTGTTCTCTTCAGTGTCTCTCTAGGTCTTCCTCTTTTTCTGTATCATAATGTTTCCTATAGAAGAGCCTGTTTTTAAACTTTCTTGTTATCTCTTCTTAACACATGTCCAGCATATGTCCATTTTCTCTTTCTAATTATAGATGACATCATTGGTTGCATGGCCATTTCTGATATCTCTGTTTACTCTTGAATTCACTCCATTGTACACAGAGTATTCTTCTTAGGCTTTTGTTTTCAAAAGCATTCAGTTTTTTCTCTATCTCTTGTGTTGTTTTCTAGCTTTCACATGTGCAGGTAAGGGTTGATAAGACATTTGAGTTGAAATTCTAAGTTTCTCTCTCTCTGCGATCAAGACTCAATCAGAGTAGGATTCCAGACTCTCACATGAAGACAGCTGTCTGTTTAAGTGAATTGATCGACCCCACAGACAGAACATCATAATTAGAGTCCACACTGATTGAATACCTGTTAAAACGTTGCACTGTGTTCTGCACCAGTGGCCGTGTGTATCCGATTTCAGCCAGCATTTTATTCAGGTTTGCTTTCCTTAGCCTTTGATTGTCACCAATCTTCCTGCAAGGCAGCAGATTGTCTTTTCTGTAGGGGGATTCTGCCCTTAGATGGTCGGCCCTCCCAGGTTTACGAGCACCATTTGCCCGAGTCAGTAGAGGTGACTAACACAGACATGCACACACAAAGATATGAGATTTGACTAACACTGACATGTACACAATGATATGAGGCATGACTAACACTGACACACACCAAGATATGAGATATGACTAACACAGACACACACACATATACTAAGATATGAGATTTGACTAACACAGACACACTATAAAATATGAGATATGACTAACACAGATACACACACTAAGATATGAGACATGACTAACACAAACATGCACTCACAAAGATAAAAGATGTGACTAACATAGACACAAATTCTAAGTTTAGTTTTCGTGCTTAGTATTTGTATTTTTATTTTGTCCAGGTTTTTAAAATTTGTTGCTGCGCTGTCTTGCTTCCAATTTCTTTTTTTTTTTTTTTGTTTCACCTTCTTGATCTATATTGAGGGACGAAGAGATAGAGGGAAGCAAAGAGAGAAAATACCAGACAGCTTAAGAGAATGCCTTGGCAGAAGGTCAACAACACAAATGATAAAGAACTGTCGAGATCGAAAGTTGTGGAGAGACATGATCACCTATGCCAGTAGGCCCTGTACTAGATGATGATGATCTATATTGCTATCAAGATATACATAGTTGTTTACTTTTTCCAATGCCTGACAATTTATATATATATATATATATATTGTCCTCTTGTGTATTTTTCTTTTTCATTACTTTTGTTTTTATGTCACTATGTCATCTGCAAAATCAAGATCTTTCAGGTAATTCTCATTGTGTCATTTAATGCCATTATTGCCTTTACAACATTTATTCATTATGTAATAAATGATAATTTTAAATATATATACAAACATATATAAAGTTTATACAAGTATCTGGACTTGGCTGTAGATTCATGGTTATCGGCTGAATCATTGGCTCAGCCTACCTCCCAGAGTGCATTCAGAATGCCATCTCAGTCCACCATTCACGACATCAACTCCAGCCAAGTTTGTCAACTTATTCATTTCCTTTCAGGCTCGAGTGTCCAGGGATGAAAATGAAACAGATACCAGTCAGTTCTGAGTTCTTTAGTGACACCAACCACTGTCTTCAAGCTCAATCCCCTCTGCTTTTCCTAAGCATGCTCATCAAGTCATTCAGAAAGCATGCATGAGTAAAAAGTTGTGTTTATAGCCAGGCCATTACTTTAGTTACTGCCATGATTGCCATGGTTAAACTACTTGTAGTAAATGTGAAAACACTGTTCTCCTCCTTTATTGTTCCTTTTTTCTTTGACATGAGCCATGAAGGTCCAAGAGTTCTGACTGTGCCAAACAACAGACCCATCAATGTAGATTACCACAGGAACCCCCAGGAAATTATAGATTAAGGCCTGAACTGCCACAACCTCAGGGTTTTGTTGTCTGCATTCTCAATTATAAGTGATATAAATAGAAAAGGATGTAGAGCACTCTTTTGGCAACCATGTCTCAATGGCAGTCCTGGCTCAATGTCCTCCCAGTGGACAAATCTATTAAACAAAGTCCTCAGCTAACACCATCCATGTTTTTCCTCTTTTGAGCCTGCTGCCTTTTCTGCTCCCAAACTCGCTGTGCAAATGGTATACATCAGCACAGACTCAGAAGTAGGTATGTACATGGGGTCTCTGCAATGGTGGAAAAATCAAGGAGATACCACATCACTCTGAATAGTGTGGCTTTCATGGTATGGCATACATGGCCTCATTTTGTATTTATTCCAGTCTTTCACTCTGTGTGCAGCTGACTTCTGGTTGTGTGGCAGTCTAAGATGACCACTTAGTCGAATTGGGTTCAGGACTAGTGGCATGTTTGCTGCAGTGTGGTTTCAAGTGATTCTTTTTGGTCTGGATATTCATTTGAGGAGACTGCCCTAGCCTGGTCGTATTCACCTGACCACAAAATCAACATGGCTTTGACATGAAATAGTGCTGTGGTGTGGCTGGCTGTTGAGTTTAGTGGAACAGTACCAGGGCTCATCCTTGCTCAGAGATGGGATGTATGAACTATCTGTTTTTGACTGCAAATTTGCCATGGGCTGGACAGGGGTTGGATCGAGTGTCCCACTGAAGTAGAGGTCTTTGTTGGGACAGCAATTATTGTTGTGGCATGCTCACTAATCCACAGATTTGGTGTGGGTGCTTGGATAGAGTTCCCTGTGACAGCAGTTACTGTGACCTGGGTATGTCCGTTATGAGCTGTTCGCTTTTTGTACAGAGTGTAGTGTGCTCAATATTGCACAGATTTGTGTACATCAAGGCAAGAACACAAAACATTAAATGGAACAGAACGATAGTGGTGGACATTTTTTTGGTTGCTGGAACAGGGGCTGAGTGTATATGGAAATGCCCCACTTGCAGTGAAGCCATTCCATTCTAAAGTAAAAGTCAAGTGCAACTGAAAGTTAGAATCACCAGTTAATAACTGAAAGCACTGGTAAAGGAATAAAGGCATCAAGATGCACCAAATTACATAAAGATGTGAAACTGCTGTAAAACTAATGATAATGGCAATTTTTTTTTTAAAAAGAAGAAAAATGGTATGGTAACAGCTTTACGTGGTAATTAACAAAACAACAGTCGACGTTTTGGCCAAGTAGGCCTTCAGCTGGAACAACAAACAACAACACAAAAATATATATAAGGATATGTACACAAATCTAACTACATGGCGATAATATGTTAGATACTCAAGAAAGGAAATAGAAAAGGTCACTTTCCTGCGGTTCAGAGCCTAGTCAGCTTCTGAATGAACTAAAATAAGTGGGCGGGCTGACCAACTATATATCTTACTGACCAGGTAGTCAGTTGAGAAAAAGGAAGGGTTCAAAAAATATAGGGAAGTGGGTACAAGATACGTATAAACTGTGTATATCTAACTGTGTGTGTGCACAATGAACAGATGTGTAAAAAAGCATGTGTACATAACCATACATGCGTACAAGCATAAATCTGTATATATTACCACTAAGCACACAAAAGAAAACCCGAAGGTGTCCAAATGTGCCAATAAATATGCAGACAAATATACATACATGCAGTCATCTATACAGATGGATCTGTAAGACGACACGAAAGAAGTGCATGGGCATTTACAGCACGCTCGGCAGGCAGAATAGCCAAGGAAGACAGTGGTGCATACGCCATGACCACGAGTAGCATGACAATGGAGGTGATGGCAGTGACCAAGGCATTTAAATGGTTAGAGTCACAAGACTACACCCACGCATGTATACTGAGTGATTCGATGAGCATGATAAAAAAAGTGGAGGCGGGCTTTGTACGCATGCAATGGGTAGAGTCGTTGCAGAAATCCAAAATACGTAGGGTCACCTTTGTCTATGTCCCTGGACATGCGGGAGTACGGGGAAATGAGAGAGTGGACAGGTTGGCTAGCTGCGCTGTCGTTGAGGACGGGCAACCGATGGATCAGGCGGACATCATCAATGCACTCCGAGATGTGGGAAGAGCACATGACTTCGACAAACACAGATCAACGTCACTTCTTCGGATGATGGAAATGGGAGTTAAGATGGGCACACCCAGAAATGAGAAACTTGGTGGCCGTGTAAGAAGACTTATCAACCAACATAGAACTGGAGTCGCCAGTCGCTGGACACTGAGGGAATTGCTGAGGAGGGGATCTGTGCACCTATGGACATGTTCGGAGTGCAATGATGATGACCCACAAATAACTCAATAACTCAATACATACATGTATAGGTTCGGTAGCACATAGGGGTAAGAAATGTCCAGACTCACCCACATATGTCATCTGGCAATGCTTTCATATTATGGCGTAGATGATATTCTGTGACACACAAGTAAACCCCACTTTGATGTTGAATCACCTATTAGGAAACAAGACTGAATCTGTGCAAAGCATGTTTGAAACCACTAGTCCTTGACATAGGAGGGCAAGAAAATGCTGTGCAGTTTCCCAAGCAGTAGAAACCCTAAGGATATTTTTCATGCAACAGGATGACAGCTCTGCACTGACAAAACTTAACTTTACTGAGAACCTTGTAGATGATTTTGCAATCAATGTCCCAAAACAATATACAATCAACTCTTTTTAAACCCAAATTCAACCCTTCATTCTCAGTGAAGAGAGTAGTTGAGAGACAATGGGCTCGGATTTATTGAGTATCCCTCATTAAAACAAACAAAAAGCACTCTCACTCTCTGTCTCTCTCTGTCTCTCTCTCCTCTGACACACACACACACAAAGTCAAGACTTCTTTATCAGGCAATGATGTCCAGTGATTACTTAATATCACATTTTTTTTTTTCAAGGGATGCAACCACATAACTTGTTTCTAAAGTTTACATAGAACATTCCCATATTATGAAACTTAAATCGGATATAACAAAATATGGTCATAATTACAATATTCTGATGGTCTCGATGTTTCGTCATCACCTGATTTTACTGTATTTGTAAACCTTGTAATTTTCAGTTTGCTTAAGAAAACGTGATTTTTTTTTAAATAAAAAAAAGTGTTGTTTCATTGTGGTTAGTGTATTCATGAGTCTCAACAATGGTAAGTTATTTTCTAAACAACGTGACCTTCAGGTTCACACAGTGACTGAAAATATTGGATAGATTTTTGCTAGAAAAAACAGGAAGATCTGACATGATATTCACCACATCACCAATAAACACAATGGTGGTCAAGAAAAATATTAAAATGATAACCATATTCAAATTACAAGAAATGTATAAATGGTACACTTTTCAAATTTTTTTTAAATTCTGACTGATTCTTCTAAAACACTCAAATCCACTAGTTTATATTTTATTAACTCTCTTTGTGCTTATAAATTTTCCTTTTAATTTTAAGATGTATGTTTAGTATTGATATTATGGTAGTTTGTCATTTTCTATCATGTGTTTGCCTATTCATCATCTTCATTGAGTGCCATCTCCACAATGAAAGTTGGCTACCATGGAGTGCCATTCTGCTCTGTCTCTTGTTTTGATGGCGCAGGTTGTCATAGGCTGATTTGTCCATCTTTTGATATTACTTGTCCATGTTAGTTAGTCTTGGTCTGCTTCTGCCTCTTTTACCTTGTATTTTTCCATCCAAGATTACTTTTAGTAGGCTGTTGTGTCTTTTAACATGGCCCAAAAATCATATTTGTCTTGTTTTAATTGTGTTTAGTAGTCCTCTTTTCAGTTTTAGTTGTTTTAAGACTTCATCGTTTTTGCTTAGTACATCAATAAAAAACACCTGTGGTCATCTGTTCATTTATTTTTTATGATTTACAATCTATAACAAGTATTAAAGAAAAGGTTTTGAAAATTAAATTTATTGTTGCATTTATAAATTACAAAGTTATATATATATATATATATATATATATATATATATATATATATATATATATATATATATATATATATATATATATATATATATATATATATATATATATATAGGAGGAGTAAGACGTTTCCTTTCCTCCGCTAGTCTTCAGGACACCCCTGGGCAAGGTGGAGCTCCCGTTTAGCCCCCTATCAGGGTTATGTGAAGCCATTGGAGCAGCTGGTGGATGGTGTTGTGGGAGCAGCCGACAAGTAGCGCCAGTTATGGTCTCCACTCCGCGATGGCAGGCAGAGGATCTCATGTATAGAGACAATTGCTGCGATCTCCGACTAGTACAGTCACTGCCAAGAAGGAAAGGAATGGCAAACTACCTACATAAATTGCCTGGACTAATCATGACAAATCACAACCTTATATTTACAGCTAACGACGTTAATGGGGACTTCACAATTAGAGGCCACAGAGATGAGATTTCTCAGAAGAATGTTGAAAGTTCCCTGGACAGCTAAAAAGACCAATGAGGAAGTTTTCAAAGAGGCCAACACAAAAAGGGAGCTCTTAAAAAACATCAGAAAGAAGCAATCAACATTTTTCTGGCACATCATGAGAAGAGGAAAGTTGGAATACTTGGTTCTATTCTATTGACCTTTCGAGCCGTAACCGGCCCATAGGGCGTAGACCAAGATACACCTTCTCCTATATGAATTTTTGTTCTAGCAGTTTTCTTTTAAAGATATTTTATCAAATCTCGCCATCTGTCTCTGTTCTGTGCAAGCAGTTCTATCTCATTGAGGGAGCCGATTCCTGCTGCTCTTGCCTCTCTCATCAATGTTCTTCTCAGTGTCTCCCTGGGTCTTCCTCTTTTTCTTTTACCTGTTGTTTCCCATATGAGGGCTTGCTTTGCTATTCGATTATTATCTCTTCTCATCACATGTCCAACGTATGACCATCGTCTTTTCTTTATTACTGAAGATATTAGTGGTTGATTGGCGATTTCTCTAATTTCCTCGTTTGTTTTGAATTCGTTCCATTCTATACCAAGTATTTTCCTTAGACATTTATTTTCGAATGCGTTCAACTTTGTTTCTATATCTCTTGTTGTTTTCCAGCTTTCACACGCATACGTAAGGGTTGATAGTACATTTGATTTGAATAGCCTAAGTTTTGTGTTTGTGCTAATGAGTTTTGATTTCCACAACTTTTCAAGGCTTCTGAAAGACATTGCTGCTTTAGCCAGTCTGATTCTAATTTCTTTGCTCGTATCCCCTTCTCGATCAATGTGACTTCCAAGATAGATGAAGTGATCGATCTCTTCTACTGGTTTGTTTTCCATGTATATTTTGTCACTTGTTGGAATTAAACTTTTCATGACTTTAGTCTTTTCATGATTGACCTCAAGCCCAATTTTGCTGGCTATTGATGATAGTTCATTTGTGTTTTCCTGCATCGTTTTTATCTGATTGCTGATGAGAACTATGTCATTATAACTATGTTGTTAATGAAACGTAGACCTGATACTTGGTTACAACTGGCAAAATAAAAGGAAAGAGAGATCGCGGACGACAAAGAGAGAAAATACTGGATAGCTTGGTGTCATGGCATGGAAAACAGTCAACAACAGAACTGATACGATGCACTGTAGATAGAAGATTGTGGAGAGACATGATCGCCTATGCCAACCGGTATGGCACATGATGATGATATATATTTATTATATTCTTAAACTTGCATACTGTAAATTCTTATTTTTTGTTTTGAATTTTATTACGGCAGTGCTACAAGTTTGATCCTGACATTTGTGCTGTACTTCAACATGGAGTCCAACAAGGAGCCATCTAAACATCAGCCTAAAACATGAAATATATGATTAAGCTCAAGAAATAGAACAGTTTGAATCAGTTAAACATTTTTTGGAGAGAAGCGAAACAACTCCTGGCAGTTACTAATAAAGATCAATGTTAGCTTGCTCCACAGATGGTTATCTGTAGATGTACAAAGCCATATATACATTATATGTGCAAATTTATTTCATTTCTTTATTGAAGAATGTCACTTCTGTTAAGTTCAGTCTTAATAGTATTTTTTAAAATTATCAATTCACAATAATACTCTAACTTTACTATAATGTGGACTAACAATTGAGTTTGTAATATTCAATATATTTTTGTACAATTTAAATGCTTCTTCATTTCTTTATTTAATTTCAAAAGTTACAGTATTTTGTTTTACATTGTTGCTTTTTTATGTTTATTGAAAATGGTGTCAGTGTTAAATCTTTATGTTAAATTTTCATAAATTTATTTTTAAACCTTTTTTTTTTTCAAAACAGTAACATTTTTGCTATCCTATTTTTCCTTGTGTTAGACTGTGAAATGTATAATTTTCTTCAATTGTTTTGTCATGTAATTGGGTAGTCTTCTTCTTTCCTTCTATATTTGCTTTCAGCATTGAGGGTAGATATAATTTGTGATCTTTTGCTCTTCTGTTGCCATCTGCTGCTGATATGCTTCCTAGTGTTTCTAATATCTCATCAATCCATCTTTTTCGTGGTCTGGTGTTCTCGTATATCGAAGATTGTGTTGTAGAGTGTCTGTTTTGCCTTTATTTATTTATATATTTTTCTAGTTATTTCCTTTTTGCGCAGCAGTGGTGATAGTTATTCGACAAGCTTTGTTGCATCTTTTCACTTTCCAGTGCTTTTTTTACTTTGAAAAAATATTATTATTTCTTTCTCTTATATACACATTTTGGTGTTAATGTGTCCATGCATAACACAATGTGATTAATTCGCAACACAGAAACTGCAACTTCAAATATTCTGAACAAAAACTCAGGTTCGACACTTCATATCATTACCTAAGATGTCACTTATATTTTGTACAAAAGTTTCTTCACACAGTTCTTTAGTAACACTTCATAATTCATTAGGTTAAATATTTGGCTTGCATATAAAAGTTACTCATTACACATGAAGTTGGCTATGGCTGTCTAAACATCTATCAAACTATATAATTGCAGTAAATTATGTGCATGTGTCTAGGCAACCGTTGATGTATAAGACACTCCTCAGGTTCTAAAATGAAGTCCACATAACTTCTTTTCTATCTATCTATCTATTGACCTTTCGAGCCAAAGACGGTACATAAGGCAGAATCACAATTTCAAAAACAGAAACCTTGCGTGCCAAAGTGGCACATATTGCAGAGATCACTACTCTAAAATATATGGCGCTGTTTCCATAACAATACTTTTTTACAATGACAGCTTGTCAAGCCATCGATCAACCTCCTTAGTCGCCTCTTACGACATGCCTGGAAGGTCACAGTCTCACTATTCTTTTAACTTCTTTTACTTAGCATAAAATCACAAATATGATAATACGACCTCTGTGCACAACTTGTATCAATAATTTCTCTTATGAAATCTGTATATTCCAAGCTTGATCTCCGATATAAGCACTGATCCCTTTAGAGACCTGTAATATCTACATATAGCTAAACATCTTTTGAAACACATCTTTCTGAATAATCTTTTACTAAAACATCTTGGCATCAGATCTATATAAATGTACTCTAAGTTGCGAGAGATTTATAGTTCTTGTTATGTCACAGCTACATTTGATAAAATGCTTGGTGATAGTTCTTGTGGGCTTGGCACCATTTGTGATGAGATTGATTATTTCTTGACAGTTTTTTATATCTTGGTTTGTAGTTATTTCTTTCTTTCTAATGGTTCATTATTCTATTTGGTTAGTACTTTGCAGACACTGTGTTTTGATTCTCTTCATTGTGATTTCTCATCACCTCTCACTCTCCTCTAAGGAATCTTCTCATCATTCTCATTATTTCTTCCTCTACTGGAGGTCATCACCAATGCTTCAAGAGGTGACTTACTGTGTCACCTTATTTCTGAAGATTTCACTGCTTCTTACAGCTTAGTTAATTCTTTACCCTTTGCCAATAAATTTGACACAGGCTATCTTTAACTTGACAACTCTGCATACTTCATTCTTTCCTTCTTTAACTGGTTCCTTCACCGAGCCTTGATCTTGATAACACAGATAACATGACAGGAACAGATCAATCTATTACTCTTAAAATTTTGTAGGAGAATTATCTATTAATCTCCCATATTTATTTAACTGAAATAATGCAATATATATATATATATATATATATATATAACAAATTCTCAATACAAACCTTCACTCATGTCTCTAATTAGACTAACAACTGCTATATCAAATTCTCTACGGGTATTATTCCCATACTAACACACAAAAAGATTGTTGTGGAATGAAAATTTATAATTTTAAATCTAATTTACATTTATCTTGGTGGCTGTAAGCTTCTATAATCTGGTCTAGCTATTATTGTTACTTTAATCTTCAACTCCTTACCAGATCTTTCCTTTTCAGTAGTGCTCGGACACATCTTATCTTATCTAACGCTTGATTCCAAGTGAACACCGATCCATGTACTTCACTTATTAGTATATTCGCTCCTTTTCTTGTCCTGTGGTTGGTCTTTGTAGGCTTGTGTGGGTTGATCTGATTAAAATATTTAATCATCTCTTATGCTGTGGGCTTTCTTTTGTTTGATTGACCTTGAGTCCTAAATCGTTAGCTTAAAAATAGTTTGGTGTTTAGGCTCTTGAACATTCTCCTGTCTCAAGGTCTTACTTCTTAAATAATCTCAACCCCATTACAAAGTCTCCCTGTCCTTTCTTCCTTCTGAATCCAAACACTAAGTACCTCTTCTTTAAATAGCCTAGCACCCAATATTGATTTTCACCATGTTTCTTGCCTAATTAATCTTGTCTGCCTTGGAAATAAAAGCACCCAACATTGGATTCAACCAAGTTTCTTGGGAGATAAGCCTTGATTGTGTCACTTCGTTATTGTTCATATCCACATGTCTTAGGACTAGACCTTTCAAATGTTTAATTTTTCTAAAGCGCACTCCTTATCAAATGGCAAACATTTGGCTCATTGATTCATTCCAAGACAATATTCATGGTATGATGCATCAGCAGTATTCATCTGACATAATCAATCAGCGATTTACTACTACAATACCTCCCCATGTTAGTGAGAAATCCGCATACAGAACTTTCACAATATAAAAAATGTAGTAATTAAGGTTTTATATCCATGGTTGCAACTTAAAACATTTGCTTTCTATCTACTACAAAATATAAAAAAATCATCTAAGAAAAAAATGAAATTACATCAAATGTCAATTATATCAAGTCAACCTCAAATTATATGTATATGAGTTCATTCATCAAAGGCTCTTGACATGGCTATCAACATTCATTCATGTCATCATATATACTTACCATGAATGATATCCCTATAGTTATATTAGGACATCATCATTCAGTGCCGTCTCTGCACCGAAGGTTGGCTACCATGGAGCACCATTCCCCTCTGTCTCTTGCTTTGATAGTCCAGGTTGTCATAGGCTGACATCTTTTGATGTTCCTTGTCCATGTTAGTCTTGGTCTGCCTCTGCCTCTGTTACCTTGTATTTTCCCTTCCAATATTACTTTTAGTAGGCTGTTGTGTCTTTTAACATGCCCCAAAAATTGCATTTGTATTGTTTGAATTGTATTTAGTAGTTCTCTTTTCATTTTTAGTTGTTTTAAGACTTCATCGTTTGTTTTCTTTTCTTTCCACCCAATTCTACCTATTCTTCTATAAATCCACATTTCAAAGGCTTCAATTTTCTATTCTGTTTTCTTGTCTAATGTCCATGTTTCTGCACCATACAGGAATGTTGAGAAGATATAAAATGTTGCTATTGTTAGGTTTAGCCCTGGTGTTATTTGTTTTGTATGTTAGTATATTTTTCATGGCATTAAAATTACTTTTTGCCATTCCTATCCTTTTGTTTATATCAGTATTACATTTTCCGTCACTGGTTATAGTATGTCCAAGATAACTGTAGCTCTGAACCATCTCCAGGTCTATTCCTTAAATTTTGGTATCCACATGTAGGTCATATTAGGACATGAATCTTAAACATGGCTAACCTAAGGACATTCACAATAATTGTTCTAGTTTCTCTATCACTGCATTCACTATGTAATTTCCACATGCAATCTTATACAACAGGGCATCTGAAAACCATCATTAACATCCCTGAAAGAAATCATCTCTTGATTTCTGACCTATTAACTTCGCAGTGGCAGGACAACTATAACAACAGTATCTGAAATCAAAACTATCATTTACATCCCTTCATATGTCAACTTCATAACAATATTTTTTAATCTAGAACTACATTACACTATAACATCACATGATCCATACAAAAATCTACTATTACATCAATCAGTTTCTGAGTCCAACTGCTCAGTATATTTTGAGATTTTTCCTTTCTACACATGTCATTTAACTTCACAAAAACTAATACTATAAAATGCATTTGTTCATTCAGCATCACTACTTGGTTCCCTTATGAGTAGTTTAGTTTTATACTCTTTGTTCAAATATAAACACAAACATATGTTACAAAATATTCCTCGCAGAAATATTAATTACATCTCTACTTATAAATGGGTAATCTATATTCATCTATCTATATTATACTCAATTATTTGCATGATACTTTCCTTTAACACTGAATTTACTTTCTGATTCTGCTTTTTCTTTCATCACTTCCTCTTGTACCTTTTTTGTTCGGGTTTTGAGAGAGACAAAATTCTGGTTCTTGCCGTTTTGGTGGATTCAACCATTGTCAATTGATGTTGTAGCATGTCTTTGCTGTTGTCTGTCCATCTTACTCTGGGTCTGCCTTCTCTTCTTTTAATATATGCATTGTATGGTAAGGAACCACATGGCATTTCTATCAAATTGGACAAACCAGTTTATTTGTTGTTTCTGCAGCTTAGAATCGGTTCAATGCCTACTGTTTCTCCTATATCATATATGATTCTATCTTTTCTGGTCACTCCGAGAACTAGTCTCCGACATGTCATTTCTGTGATGACAAGTTTTCTTTAATGTTTAGTTGTCTAGATCATGTTTGACATTGGTAGCATAATGTGGGAATAAATATACATTGTATAAGATGTTTCTTGGTGGTAATAGGTATTGCTTTGTGTTGAAGTAAAGGAGAAAGCTGTCCCAATATTTAGTTTGCCTTGCTGCATCAGATGTCTATTTCTTTATCAATTCTACCATCTTCAGAGAATGTTGTTCCCAGATATTTAAAATGTGTTAATTGTTTTATTTATAACTTGATGTTCTGTATTGCTAAGTTTAATGTCTTCTTTTGCCTTCTTTTGCCTTCTTTTTTATATTACTCCTATACAGTTACAAATTTTCACTTGTATTTGGTTTTTCTTCTTTCCTTTTATTATCTGACCATCTTACAGGAGATTGGTACCTTCTTGTATCCACCAGGTAGTTTGGTACAATCCCTTTTCTATCATCAGGAGCAGTAATCCAACTGAACCAATGGCTCCATCTTCATCATACTCAAGTCTGCATCCTTCCTAATAGCAGAAAGCCTGATGGTTTCATGTGCATTCTTGCTCACATTCGATTTCCATCTTCATCACACCTCAGTAAGATTCCATACTTTACTGGTTTAGAATTTTCCTATCTTCTGCTGCTGTCAAAGCTGGTCGTGCTTGTACAATTTGTATCCTTAGACTCCATTACTGACTTCCTTCTGTCCTTGTTGCACTATCACTTATTTTTACTGTTGCTATCTGCCCAAATGGTAAATGTATTTAAGTATCTGGGAACATTGTTAACCTCAGATGGTAGATGTACAACAGAGGTGAGATGCTGAATGGCTCAGGCAAAAGCAGCTTTCCAAAAAATGAGGAAGATACTGTGCAATCCATTTTTGACAATAGAAACAAGAAAAAAGAGTTCTTAAATGTTATGTAGAGCCAGTTTTAACATATGGATATGAATCATGGACAATAGGACAACAGACAAGAAAATCACTGAAGGCTGTAGAAATGTGGTTTTACAAAAGAAGGTTGAGAATACCATAGACAGCTAAGAAGAGTAATGAAAACATTCTGAAAGAGGCCAAAGCAATAAGATAGCTAACTTCCAAAATTAGGAAGAAACAATCATCAGTTTTTGGCCATGCAATGAGAAGGGAACAGCTGGAATATATTGTAACAATTGGGAAAATTGAGGGATGAAGAGATAGAGGAAAGCAAAGAGAAAAGACAGTTTAAGAGAATGGTTTGGCAGAAGGTCAACAACAGAAATGATAAATAACTGTCGAGATAGAAAGTTGTGGAGAGGTATGGTGACCTATGCTAGCAGGCATACTTGATGATGATGATCAAAAGTCTTATTTTCTTTTTCCACTATTTTCACTATTGTTACTGGTTTGGTAGATTTCTGTTTTGTCACATAAAATGAATTCTTATCGGTTCTAGATCTAATTCCTGTCTTTTTAAGTCCTGGTTGATCACCTTCCACATCTGTTAATCTTCTTATTTCTTCTTGTAATTCTTCTATATATTATGTTGGAGGTACCACTTCATCTTGTAATTCAGGCCTTTTTGGCATTAAATCTTGTTTTCTTGTTACCCATCTTTCTATTGTGTGTGTGTGTGGCCCTTTTCGTCTTGTCAGACGGTCTAGTGGAGGCTATTGTGTATTTTTTTTAGGTATTGTTTTTGTCGAACAGCTTCTCTCGTGGCTAATTCTACCAATGTTTGACAAACACACACGGTCACATAATGAACAGGTCAGGCTCACTGGTCCACAGGGTTTACCATCCTTTTTCTTCAGTCTTTTCTCTTCTAAGTTTTGTCTTAGCACACTCTCAAAAGATGTTATAACGTTCCTTATAGGCCTACATGTTCTCCATGATGTGCGATCACTTGCCAGATGTTGCCAGTCGTTTTCACAGATGGAGAAGTCTTTCAGAGATGATTTGCAGATATCTCTATATCGTAGTTTAGGTCTGCCGATTTGTCTTTTCCAGTGTGTTAGTTCGCCATATAATATTTGCCTAGGGATGTGCTTCTCTTCCATTCGTTGAACATGCCCTAGCCATCTTAGTCTTCGATTTCTGAGCATTGACATGATTGTTCGGGTCTTAGCACGTTGCAGGACAGTTAAGTTGGTTATTTTGTCCTGCCATTTGATGTGCATTATTTTGCAGAGACATCGCATGTGGAAGACATTTAGTCTTTTTTCCTGGTTTGAGTATGTTGTCCAGGTTTCGGATCCATATAGTAGTGTGCTAAGCACACATGTTTGATATATTAAAAGTTTAGTCTTTTGAGTTAGTTTCGTGTTATTCAATGCCCTTTCTGTGAGTTTCATCTTTCCATTACCGTGTCATTTACAACCTTTAACTTTTCAGAACAAGCAATTCTTACCCTATTTCATTTAAGAAATATGTTCATGTATAACACCAGCAAGACCATTTGGAGGACCTCGACTTTGCTGATGACATAGTTCTCATCAGCAGCCAGATAAAAATGATGCAGGAAAACACAAATGAACTATCATCAATAGCCAGCAAAATTGGGCTTGAGATCAATCATGAAAAGACTAAAGTCATGAAAAGTTTAATTCCAACAGACGACAAAATATACATGGAAAACAAACCAGTAGAAGAGATCGATTACTTTACCTATCTTGGAAGTCACATTGATCGAGAAGGGGATACAAGCAAAGAAATTAGAATCAGAATAGCTAAAGCAGCAATGTCTTTCAGAAGCCTTGAAAAGTTGTGGAAATCAAAACTCATCAGCACAAACACAAAACTTGGACTATTCAAATCAAATGTACTATCAACCCTTATATATGCATGTGAAAGCTGGAAAATAACAAGAGATATAGAAACAAAGTTGAACGCATTTGAAAATAAATGTCTAAGGAAAATACTTGGTATAACGTGGAATGAATTCAAAACAAACGAGGAAATTAGAGAAATCGCCAATCAACCACTAATATCTTCAGTAATAAAGAAAGGACGATGGTCATATGTTGGACATGTGATGAGAAGAGATAATAACCGAATAGCAAAGCAAGCCCTCATATGAGAAACAACAGGTAAGAGGAAAAGAGGAAGACCCAGAGAGACACTGAGAAGAACATTGATGAGAGAGGCAAGAGCAGTAGGATTCGGCTCCCTCAATGAGATAGAGCTGCTTGCACAGAACAGAGACAAATGGCGAGATTTGATAAAATATCTTTAAAAGAATTGAAAACTGCTAGAACAAAAATTCAGATAAGAGAAGGAGTATCTTGGTCTACGCCCTATGGGCCGGCTACGGCTCGAAAGGTCAATAGATAGATAGAAAACACCAGCATCTTTACAGTTTTTTTTGTGACTTCTTTTCCAAAGCATTTCTATTATCTGTAATCTTCATTGCCTACACCTTTAGATCTTTGTTTTCTAATTCATCTGTGTGAATTTTATTATCAAAGTTCACCATTAGTTTTTCATATTCTTCTTGCTTTCCATTCAGGTATCTAATTTCAAAATCTTTTCTTGACAATTAATCATCATAAAGATTTATTTATACATCTACATCTTTAAATTGTTTTCTTCTTACTTCATCAAAAGCTTCAGTCTGCATGAATTGTTGCAGAAATTCTTTATTTTAATCATTTATTCTTTTGAAGTCTGTGTAGAGTTTTCTTGTACTTCTGCCTTCTTTTTGCTAATGTCCTGTTCCAACCTAATCAATATGTTATAAAGGATACTATATAATCTATAACTTTTTATATTCTTCCACTGGTTTTCATCACCACGTTCTATACTTTTCATTGCTTTGATAAGATCTGTCTGAGGATAAACACTTCAATTTGAGATTTTATGCACAAAGCAAAAAAAAGCAAAGTATCCCCGTCACGCCAAGTGGCGTATAGGGAATATGGTGTTAGTGACCATAAATTTTACAGACCTTCAGCACGTGATTTTTGGGGTAATGTGATTGGTATTATGCCCGTGCCGCTTTACTTTCCCAGAAAAATAATCCGGTACCCATTAAGAACTTGGTGAACTGGAAGCCGTCGGTTGGGATAGAACCCTACCTCTTGTCCTTAGATTTTATGCACATTAACAGCTAAAACTTTTTAAACTATACTTCTGGATTGTTGAATTGTATAAAACCAAACCTTGTACTAGTTCCATCTGGTTATCTCTGGACCATACACAAAATGACATGTCCATATTTATTGAAATACCATTTAGTTCTTATTTAAGTCAATGACCAAACCTCAGACAAAAATTTTACATGTAATATTTTTTGTATTATGCATTATAAATTTTAAGTATTTTAACAATTCAGTATAATCAGTTTGAACTAATACCAACAAAGGGGGAATAAAACTTGTTGCAACTTATGTTTTTTGGAATTGATTTTCTTCACTTTCTATTACAATATTTAATCAACAAAGTAAACTACATATCCTTTTTATGACAGATTTTGGCTGTCCTTTGGATATTTTTGCGCTGTCTCTTGGTTGAATTCATGTCTTCAATATGTGGTCCATGCACACCTCCCTGGAGGAGAAATTATATGGGGCGATCGATTCGCTTAAACAGACAGCTGACTTCGTGAGAGAGACTGGAATCCTACTCTGTCCGTCTTGATCGCAGAGAGAGAAAGAGAGAGAGAGAGAGTTTGTGACAAAACTACAGGGACATGCCCAAACAATGACAGTTGTCAGCACGAATATTTTGGACCCCAGTGTCAGTACTTGGTTCTCGTGCACAAATACGCCCAAAAATCTGAACCTACTCTCCTGTCAACGACACCACATGTAAATCGGACACAAAGTCTACACCACTTGAGGCACCTCTCAACCAATCTTTGCTGTTCTCCTGGTTTAGGATATATGTGAATGACTTAACATATCCGGACAGTTTCACGGTAAAACTAAATGATTCTGTCTCATGTAGCAATGATTCAAGGTTTGTAGTTAGTCAGCACGAGATTGATGTCTTTTGCTCTGGGACTGGTCTGATCAACAAGTTATGGATTGAAGGGGGGATAGTTGCAAATATCTGCTCCATCTACATTGGCGAGGGTCGGAATGTGGCTCTCAAACAGAACACAAACCAGGCCGACACATTTAATGTTTGTTATATAGGAGACGGATGTGGACCAGAGGCCGCAGTTAATGGCAAAACAAAGACCAATCTCTATGACAATGACTGCACACACACAAAACTGAGAAGTGGAACCAGTCCTTTTTACTGGTATCTGAACTTTGCCACGCCCCAGAAGATTCACACCATTCAAATCTATCATCGAGCTAGCACTACGATTCGGGTAAAGAATGTCACTCTAAAAGCTTTCTCTGACAGTGGCGGCGTAGTGTTCTAGTGTAATGATATATCATACCCTAATGTTTCTGTGAACACTATTGTAGTCACCACACAAACGCCAATGGCACACATTAAGACTGAGTTCTTACCGACCGTTTCGCAGGCCGGCAGTGCACTAACGGTGTGTTAGGTGCAAACTTACAGTCAGTACGACTCAAATTGATAGGCTGGAGAAAATACAAAATGAAGCCATGCGCATTATCCTGGGATGTACGAGGGACAGTCCCTGTGTAGCAATGAGGTATCATCTTGACTTTCCAACCATGTATGACAGAATCTAGATCTGGAGAGCACGAGCATACCTGAAGATTAGTACAGATAAAGAGCATCCATTGCACCACGTGCTCAACACAGACAAAGGTGACAGGCTAAAAAGAGACAAATCATGGGTGGGCCGAGCAGAAGATGTCATCAAACAGGTCTGTGAGCTTACCAATATCAGCGTTGGTGAGGAGTGGATACCGGTGCCTACGTCATTCAAGGGGACTTTCTCGTGTATTGTCACACTCGACAGGAAAAGTAGGGAACAGAACCCGGTCGTGGTTAATGCTGAGGTCAACGGTCTCATCTGCGATAAGACAGTGGTGCATACGTCATGACCACGAGTAGCATGACAATGGAGGTGATGGCAGTGACCAAGGCATTCAAATGGCTAGAGTCATAAGACTACACCCACGCATGTATACTGAGTGATTCGATGAGCATGATAAAAAAAAAGTGAAGGCGGGCTCTGTACGCATGCAATGGGTGGAGTCGTTGCAGAAATCCAAAATACGTAAGGTCACCTTTGTCTATGTCCCTGGACATGCGGGAGTACGGGGAAATGAAAGGGCGGACAGGTTGGCTAGCTGCGCTGTCGTTGAGGACGGGCAACCAATGGATCGGGCGGACATCATCAATGCCCTCCGAGATGTGGGAAGAGCACATGACTTCGACAAACACAGATCCACGTCACTTCTTCGGATGATGGAAAAGGGAGTTAAGTTGGGCACAGCCAGAAATGAAACACTTAGTGGCCGTGTAAGAAGACTTATCAACCAACATAGAACTAGAGTCGTCAGTCGCTTAACACTGAGAGAATTGCTGAGGAGGGGATCTGAGCACCTATGGACATGTTCGGAGTGCAATGATGATGACCCGCAAATAACTCAATGGCTCAATAGGTGCAAACATTTACAAACACCTATTGTCTGGACGGCTATTCTTGGTCGTTTTGTGCAGTGTGTAGTGGGTATAGCAAAAGCTGCGACGTCATCATCGGTACGTGTCACGGTTAATGTTCACATGGGATCTATGGACACGACTGCTCCAGGTCTTGTCTCAGTGTCTGTCCTTTATGTGAGAAAAAATCCGGAAATGCCTACAATGTAAACATCCTGACTATACCTGTAATGACACTTGTCCCGATGGTAATTTTGGGCTACAGTGCGAACAGACGTGTTCTGATGGCTGTAACATCATATGTGACCCGGAAAGTGCAGACTGTACGTGCAAGGAAACGTACTACGGGTCAGACTGCACTCTCAAATGTCCGGACAACTGTTTCAACGACACCTGTGAACAGTCAACCGGGAACTGTGCATGCACGGAAACGTTCTACGAGTCAGACTGTTCTCAAATCACCGGACAACTGTTTGAACGAAACCTGTGAACAGTTAATCGGGGCTTGCGTCTCGTATGTCGATGATTCCCACGTTAAGAAGAGTCTGCAGACTACAACAAACCCAAGCATATGGATACCTCAATGTGTTTGTGTGCTAGACTTAGTTCATTTCTTGGTGTTTTTCCGTGAAGCCATGGCTCATATCTTAATGTGTTTCTGTGCTAGTCATGGCTCAAATCTTAGCTTGTGTGTGTGTGTGTGTGTACTAGTCATATCTCATATCTTGGTGTGTCCGTGTTAAACATTTCTCATATCTTTATGTGCGTCTGAGTTTAGTAATATCTCATATCTCAATGTGTATCTGTGTTGGTCATGTATCATATCTTTGTGTGTGCATGTCTGGGTTAGGGATATCTCATATCTTTGTGTGCATGTTTATGTTCGTCATATCTCATATCTTTGTGTGTGCATGTCTGTGTTTGTCACTTCTCATATCTTTATGTGTATATCTATGTTAGTCATGTGTCATATATCTTTATGTGTGTCGGTGTTAGTCATGTCTCGTATCGATATTTACATGTCTGTGTTATTTACATCTCATATCTTTGTGTGTGCATGTCTGTGTTAGTCACCTCTAGTGACTCGAGCAGATGGTGCTCGTAAACCTGGGAAGGCAGACCATCTAAGGGCAGAATCCCCCCACAGAAAAGACAATCTGCTGCCTTGCAGAAAGATTGGGGACAATCAAAGGCTAAGGAAAGCAAACCTGAATAAAATGCTGGCTGAAATCGGATGCACTGGGCCACTGGCGCAGAACAAAGTGCCACATTCTTAACGGGTGTTCAATCAGAGTGGATCTGGCAGACTCTAAATGTGTTGTTCTGTCTGTGGGGGCGATCAACACACTTAACCTGACAGCTGACTTCATGTGGGAGTCTGGAATCCTACTCTGATTGAGTCCTGATCGCAGAGAGAGAGAGAGAGAGAGAGAGAGATGTCTTCAATAGTTCATTGTACTGTAAAAGTAATTTATATTCTTCTTCTTCTACTTTCCTTCCTCCATTGCCGTTTTGCGTCGAGGGGTGATACAATCTGCGATTCTTTGCTCTTCTGTTGGCCTCTTCTGGTGTTATCCCTCTTAGTGACTCTAGTATTCCCTTTATCCATCTCTTTCTCTGTCTTCCTCTTAATCTGGCATTTTCGTGGCGTTTGTTTATGGCTCCTTGAGTCACTGTTAGTTTTTTTTTTGTCTTGTTATGTGGCCGAACCAATTTATCTGTTGTTTCTTTATGTATTCGATGGCTGGTTCAATTTCGAGGTTCTTCCTCAGGTCGGTGTTTCTTACTCTGTCCCTTAAGCTGTTTTCTGTCATTCTTCTGACACATTTCATTTCGGCGGTCGTTATCTTTCTTATTGTTCTAGAGTCCAGCGTCCAATTCTGGCACTGATAGCACAGAGTTGGTAGAAAAATTGATTCGTATATTGCCCTTTTTGCTCCCGTAGTTATTGCTTTGTTTTTCAATAGTGTTGATACTTGGCCTATAACTTGGCATGCTTTGTTACACCTTATATCTATCTCTGTCTCTTGGTTATTGTCTTGTGTTAACATGCTACCCAGATATTTAAAATTGTCTACTTGCTTCAGAGTCATATTATCTATTAAGATGTTTAGTGTTTCTTTCTTTCTCGCTATTGCCATTACTTCGATTTTGTTTATGTTGATCTTCATGTTATATTGTTTACAAGTGGTGTTGAGCCTGTTGATATGTTCTTGCAGGTCCTCTGTTGTTTCATGTATCAGAACTTGGGTCTAAATTTCTATTCACTGTGGAAAATTGCTGGTTACCGAATTCACTTCAATGCTAAATTGTACTGTTGGAAAAAAAAAATTCTTCATTGTTACTGTAATACTTGAATCTTGGTCTTCACTGTTGAATGAATCATGCATCATGGGTTTTATATTATTGTTGTTCTGCTGTTGAACTCTAAATCCTCTCTGACACTGCAAAAGACGAATCCTGGCCACGAGCACCTATTCCCATTGTGCCTATGTGCCCAATGCAACATAACTAATTACAACAGAGAAACTGCAACTCTTTTTAACAGCACTCATGTTCGACACTTCATATGGTAAGTCTAGAAGTCTTCTAGATCTTATACAAAAGTTTCTTCACACAGTTCTTTAGTTACACTTCATAACTGATCTGGATAAATATCTTGTTTACATATAAAAGTCACTCATTACACATAAAGTTGGCTAAGGCCGTCTAAACATCTATGTTATTGCAATACATTCAGTATATGTGTCTAGACTACCATCAATGTTATATGACTTTCCCCAGTTTCAAAAGTGAAATCCACATAACTTCTTTTACTTAGCATAAAATCTCAAACATAATAATATGACTTCTGTGCATAACATGTATCAATAACTTCTCTTATGAAATATGTATATTCCAAGCCTTGATCTCACATGACGTCATGGGACGCACCAAGAGGGACGCGTTCAAGCCATGGTTTACACAATGTTGACTTTGAACATCACGCTATCTGTTATCACTTGCCCCGATGGTAATTTTGGGCTACAGTGCAAACATACGTGTTCTGATGGCTGTGACATCATATGTGACCCGGAAAGTACAGACTGTTCGTGCAAGGAAACGTACCATGGATCAGACTGCACTCTCAAATGTCTGGACAACTGTTTCAACAACACCTGTGAAGTCAACCGGGAACTGTACATGCAAGGGAACGTTCTACGGGTCAGACTGCACTCTCAAATCTCCGGACAACTGTTTCAACGAAAACTGTGAACAGTTAATTGGGGCTTGCGTCTCGTATGTCGATGATTCCCACGTTAAGAAGAGTCTGCCGACTAAAAAAAACCCAAGCATATGGATTTCTTAATGTGTTTCTGTGCTGGACATGGTTCATTTCTTGGTATTTTTCCGTGAAGCCATACCTCATATCTTGATGTGTCTCTGTGCTGGCCATAGCTCATATCTTGATGTATTTCTGTGCTAGCCATGGCTAGTGTGTGTGTGTGTGTGTGTGTGTGTGTGTGTGCTGGCCATGGCTCATATCTTGGTGCGTGTCATGCTAGTCATTTCTCATATCTTGGTGTGTCCGTGTTAATCATGTCTCATATCTTTATGTTTGTATGTGTTTAGTCATATCTCATATCTTAGTGTGTATCTGTGTTATTATAGTCATGTGTCACATCTTTGTGTGTGCATGTTTGGGTTAGTGATATCTCATATCTTTGTGTGCATGATTATGTTAGTCATATCTCATATCTTTGTGTGTGCATGTCTGTGTTAGTAACTTTGCTGACGACATAGCTCTCCTATCATAAGTAGTATACAAGGGTCCATTTGACCCGCATTGTGGCGCTAAATTAACAAAGATATATAGGGCGGCGCGCGGCGCGCATAAAGCGTGTGGCGCAGGGGGAGTTAACCGTGACATTTCGTGTCGAGGTGTTGACCTCTAGTCTCGGTGACCCCGGAAGTGACCTGTTTATGTCTGATGTGTGCTGACTTTGGAGCGCTTGGTGTACTTGATCGATAGTGATAGGTTAGTAGATTATACATGACCTCGGGGCGGATCGCGTGTTGGGGGGTGACACCTTCAGATTATCTCGAGTGTTTTCGGACAGCGTGCTATCGGATCGGGGATTAGTTCGATTCGGTGTGACGCTATCGCGCCAGGTAGACGTTAGAAAATATTTATAGCTATGTAGTTGGGTGTCTGCTTAACGTTGTGCCATAAATGAAGCATAAGGGTGAAACAGTTAGAGATTACTGGTTAGTCTAAGCTGGTAGTGTAAATATGTTCCTCAGTGTTAGTGGTTCGCTATCTCTCTCTATCTCTCTTTCTCTCTCTCTCTCTCTCTCTCTGTCTCTCTCTACTATTCCAGCCTAGATTTCCCTCCATTGAAACACTTACTCATTCTCTCCATTTATCCCTATCATCGCGCCTTCCTTCTCTCTCTCTCTCTCTCTCTCTCTCTCTTTCTCCCCTATCCTCTCTTAGACTTCTAACCTATCAGTCCACCCTCCGCCTCTCCCTTTAGCTCCCCCGCCCTCCCTCATATTTTTAGCGTCCCTCCTATTGTAACACTTGATTATTCTCACCATTAATACATAGCATCTCGCCTTCTTTCTCATAGGCTTCTCTCTCTCTCTCTCTCTCTCTCTCTCTCTCTCTCTCGCTCTTCTAACCCTACTAGACTTCTCTCCTACCATTCCACCTTTCTTCTCTCTCTCTCTCTCTCTCTCTCTCTCTCTCTCTCTCTTTACCTCGCCTAGCGTTCCGCCTTCATTCGTATTTTTACCTTACCACCAGTGTAACACATTAATAACATTGAATATCAATTACAAAAAGACTTGAAATATCTACTTTTTAAAGAACCAATAAGATAAACATATGAAAAACGAAGGAATAATACACTCGACAAGGCTTAACAGACGTACTTTATACACATCACCATTAATACATTCGAGTAGCCTTTTATTGATAACCTACCACATCGTTATGAGCTAAGAGAAAAACAGAAAAAAATTCAACTTACACCGTAAAATATTCCACTACAACACAGACCGCTAGACTGAACAGTACTATGAAAATAAACGTCCGTGAATCAAGCGCGCTTATAACACGAAGTCTCACATCCGACTAGTTTAAATATAATCTGGTAAATAAAATTTGGACGATACTATTCCACACTCGACTAATATCTAGGTTAACCAATCAGAGAAGAAGATTTCTATCGGACACCCATCAACGAAATGACTGACCTCTGGATTAACTAATCAGAGAAGAGGATTACTGTTATCGTGATAACTGACCTCATTTTCAACTTGAAGTGCTGTCGAGTCTGATGCATGGGTTACTTTAAATCGATTCGGCCCCTGATACAATCCACCTAGCGGGTCAATGGTGAGGGAAATAATACAAGTGGCGGGTTACTTGAACGCGTTTTGACCCCTGCTGCAATACCAGGAGTTCCATGACAGTTATAAATAGTTGGATACAACGAGCAGGAAGTTATATTAAGGACAGAAATCTAGCAGGCAATGGCAGAAACCTAAGAGCAAGGACAGAAAACTAGGGGGAGTCGTGGTTCGTGGTTCGGTAAGTCCGTGGTTCGTTAAGTCCGTGGTTCGTGGGGTTGTGGTTCGTGGTTCGTTAGTTGATGGTTCGTTAAGTCCGTGGTTCGTGGGGTTGTGGTTCGTGGTTCGTTAGTTGATGGTTCATTAAGTCCATGGTTCGTTAAGTCCGTGGTTCGTGGGGTTGTGGTTCGTGGTTCGTTAGTTGATGGTTCATTAAGTCCATGGTTCGTAGGGGTTGTGGTTCGCGGTTCGTGAGTTGAGGGTTCGTTAAGTTCGTGGTTTGTTAAGTTCGTTGTTCGTGAGTTTGTGGTTCGTTAGTTGATGGTTCGTTAAGTCCGTGGTTCGTGGGGTTGTGGTTCGTTAGTTGATGGTTCATTAAGTCCATGGTTCGTAGGGGTTGTGGTTCGCGGTTCGTGAGTTGATGGTTCGTTAAGTTCGTGGTTTGTTAAGTTCGTTGTTCGTGAGTTTGTGGTTCGTTAGTTGATGGTTCGTTAAGTCCGTGGTTCGTGGGGTTGTGGTTTGTGGTTCGTTAGTTGATGGTTCGTTAAGTCCATGGTTCGTAGGGGTTGTGGTTCGCGGTTCGTGAGTTGAGGGTTCGGTAAGTCCGTGGTTCGTGGTTTGTTAAGTTCGTTGTTCGTGAGTTTGTGGTTTATTAAGTTTGTAGTTTGTTAAGTGCGTGGTTCGAGAGGTCGTGGGCAAGGGCAGAAACCTAAGAGGTAAAGGCAGAAACCTAGGAGGCAAGGGCAGAAACCTAAGAGGCAAAGACAGAAACCTAGGAGGCAAGGTCAGAAACCTAGGAGGCAAGGGCAGAAACCTAGGAGGCAAGGTCAGAAACTTAGGAGGCAAGGGCAGAAACCTAGGAGGCAAGGGCAGAAACCTAGGAAGCAAAGGCTGAAAAACACTCGTACTGACTAAGGCTTCCAAGGTGTATTTGATTGTCGCCCTATTTTTGTCTGTATAACCTAATATATCACTTTCATTTAATCTATCGATAAACGTTTCAAAGTCATTTCTGTTGTTAACTAACAAGGGTTTGTCTAATCCTGTCGCGTTATTTGAGCTTGTGTGTGAAAGTAACGCAGCCAAATAGAACTGACCTCTGAGGCAATACCGGATGTGTTACTAAAAATAGTTTTTGACCGCTGATGCAATGCCCTTAGAGTTTCTAAAAATAGATTTTGACGTATGATGGCAATTTTATGAGTTTACCCCCTGATCATTTTTAGGGATACGCCCATGAAATCGGTAAAAATCGTAAATTTTCACTCTAGGCATACCCCAAACTCTATTTTAGACATCCCCATTGCAAAAATTTACATTAAAAACCACTTTTAGGATTTTACCCCCTTATCATTTTTTTTAGGGTTACGCCCATGGAATCGATAAAAAGCGTTAATTTAGCACGCAGGCTTACCTAAAACTTTCTTTTAGACATCCCCACACCAAAAATTTACTTAAAAATCACTTTTGAAATTGTTACCCCCTTACCATTTTTTAGGGTTACGCCCATGGAATTGATAAAAATCGTGAATTTAGCACGTAGGCATACCTAAAACTTTATTTTAGACATCCCCATACCAAAAATGTACTTAAAAATCACTTTTGAAATTGTAACCCCCCTTACCATTTTTAGGGTTACGCCCCTGAAATCGATAAAAAATTGAAATATAACCTCAAGGCATACCCCAAACATAATATTTGACACCCCTACATATCCAACTCCAGCAAAAAATCAACAAAAACTAGTAGTGGTATCGTGGTTTTTGAGCCCTTCATACTACGCAGATGTACAGTGCAGCGCGTGCAATCGATAAAAAAATTGAAATATAACATCAAGGCATACCCCAAACATAATATTTGACACACCTACATATCAAATTCCAACAAAAAAATAACAAAAACTAGTAGTGGTATCGTGGTTTTTGAGCCGTTCATACTACGCAGATGTACGGTGCAGCACGTGCAATCGATAAAAAAAATTGAAATATAACATCAAGGCATACCCCAAACATAATATTTGACACCCCTACATATCAAATTCCAACAAAAAAACAACAAAAACTAGTAGTGGTATAGTGGTTTTTGAGCCGTGCATACTACGCAGATGTACGGTGCAGCACGTGCAATCGATAAAAAAAAATGAAATATAACCTCAAGGCATACCCCAAACATAATATTTGACACCCCTACATATCAAATTCCAACAAAAAAACAACAAAAAAATAGTAGTAAGGAAGGGGGTTTAGTGCAAGGATTTGAACATTTCGTGCATTATCGTGCAGCTCAATCTCGTCGATCGTGCTGCACGATACATCTGCGTAGTATGCACGGCTCAAAAACCCTCTCCTTACTACTATTTTTTTGTTGTTTTTTTTTTGGAATTTGATATGTAGGGGTGTCAAATATTATGTTTGGGGTATGCCTTGAGGTTATATTTCATTTTTTTTTTATCGATTGCACGTGCTGCACCGTACATCTGCGTAGTATGCACGGCTCAAAAACCAATATACCACTACTAGTTTTTGTTGTTTTTTTGTTGGAATTTGATATGTAGGGGTGTCAAATATTATGTTTGGGGTATGCCTTGATGTTATATTTCAATTTTTTTTATCGATTGCACGTGCTGCACCGTACATCTGCGTAGTATGAACGGCTCAAAAACCACGATACCACTACTAGTTTTTGTTATTTTTTTGTTGGAATTTGATATGTAGGTGTGTCAAATATTATGTTTGGGGTATGCCTTGATGTTATATTTCAATTTTTTTATCGATTGCACGCGCTGCACCGTACATCTGCGTAGTATGAAGGGCTCAAAAACCACGATACCACTACTAGTTTTTGTTGATTTTTTGCTGGAGTTTGATATGTAGGGGTGTCAAATATTATGTTTGGGGTATGCCTTGAGGTTATATTTCAATTTTTTATCGATTTCAGGGGCGTAACCCTAAAAATGGTAAGGGGGTTACAATTTCAAAAGTGATTTTTAAGTAAATTTTTGATATGGGGATGTCTAAAATAAAGTTTTAGGTATGCCTACGTGCTAAATTCACGATTTTTATCAATTCCATGGGCGTAACCCTAAAAAATGGTAAGGGGGTAACAATTTCAAAAGTGATTTTTAATGTAAATTTTTGGTGTGGGGATGTCTAAAATAGAGTTTGGGGTATGCCTAGAGTGAAAATTTACGATTTTTACCGATTTCATGGGCGTATCCCTAAAAATGATCAAGGGGTAAACTCATAAAATTGCCATCATACGTCAAAATCTATTTTTAGAAACTCTAAGGGCATTGCATCAGCGGTCAAAAACTATTTTTAGTAACACATCCGGTATTGCCTCAGAGGTCAGTTCTATTTGGCTGCGTTACTTTCACACACAAGCTCAAATAACGCGACAGGATTAGACAAACCCTTGTTAGTTAACAACAGAAATGACTTTGAAACGTTTATCGATAGATTAAATGAAAGTGATATATTAGGTTATACAGACAAAAATAGGGCGACAATCAAATACACCTTGGAAGCCTTAGTCAGTACGAGTGTTTTTCAGCCTTTGCTTCCTAGGTTTCTGCCCTTGCCTCCTAGGTTTCTGCCCTTGCCTCCTAAGTTTCTGACCTTGCCTCCTAGGTTTCTGCCCTTGCCTCCTAGGTTTCTGACCTTGCCTCCTAGGTTTCTGTCTTTGCCTCTTGGGTTTCTGCCCTTGCCTCCTAGGTTTCTGCCTTTACCTCTTAGGTTTCTGCCCTTGCCCACGACCTCTCGAACCACGCACTTAACAAACTACAAACTTAATAAACCACAAACTCACGAACAACGAACTTAACAAACCACGAACCACGGACTTACCGAACCCTCAACTCACGAACCGCGAACCACAACCCCTACGAACCATGGACTTAACGAACCATCAACTAACGAACCACAAACCACAACCCCACGAACCACGGACTTAACGAACCATCAACTAACGAACCACAAACTCACGAACAACGAACTTAACAAACCACGAACTTAACGAACCATCAACTCACGAACCGCGAACCACAACCCCTACGAACCATGGACTTAATGAACCATCAACTAACGAACCACAACCCCACGAACCACGGACTTAACGAACCATCAACTAACGAACCACAAACTCACGAACAACGAACTTAACAAACCACGAACTTAACGAACCCTCAACTCACGAACCGCGAACCACAACCCCTACGAACCATGGACTTAATGAACCATCAACTAACGAACCACGAACCACAACCCCACGAACCACGGACTTAACGAACCATGGACTTAATGAACCATCAACTAACGAACCACGAACCACAACCCCACGAACCACGGACTTAACGAACCATCAACTAACGAACCACGGACTTAACGAACCATCAACTAACGAACCACGAACCACAACCCCACGAACCACGGACTTAACGAACCACGGACTTACCGAACCACGAACCACGACTCCCCCTAGTTTTCTGTCCTTGCCTCTTAGGTTTTTGCCATTGCCTGCTAGATTTCTGTCCTTAATAAAACTTCCTGCTCGTTGTATCCAACTATTTATAACTGTCATGGAACTCCTGGTATTGCAGCAGGGGTCAAAACGCGTTCAAGTAACCCGCCACTTGTATTATTTCCCTCACCATTGACCCGCTAGGTGGATTGTATCAGGGGCCGAATCGATTTAAAGTAACCCATGCATCAGACTCGACAGCACTTCAAGTTGAAAATGAGGTCAGTTATCACGATAACAGTAATCCTCTTCTCTGATTAGTTAATCCAGAGGTCAGTCATTTCGTTGATGGGTGTCCGATAGAAATCTTCTTCTCTGATTGGTTAACCTAGATATTAGTCGAGTGTGGAATAGTATCGTCCAAATTTTATTTACCAGATTATATTTAAACTAGTCGGTTGTGAGACTTAGTGTTATAAGCGCGCTTGATGCACGGACGTTTATTTTCATAGTACTGTTCAGTCTAGCGGTCTGTGTTGTAGTGGAATATTTTACGGTGTAAGTTGAATTTTTTTCTGTTTTTCTCTTAGCTCATAACGATGTGGTAGGTTATCAATAAAAGGCTACTCGAATGTATTAATGGTGATGTGTATAAAGTACGTCTGTTAAGCCTTGTCGAGTGTATTATTCCTTCGTTTTTCATATGTTTATCTTATTGGTTCTTTAAAAAGTAGATATTTCAAGTCTTTTTGTAATTGATATTCAATGTTATTAATGTGTTACACTGGTGGTAAGGTAAAAATACGAATGAAGGCGGAA
Organism: Megaustenia siamemsis; assembly: GCA_032433765.1. NCBI lineage: Eukaryota > Metazoa > Mollusca > Gastropoda > Stylommatophora > Ariophantidae > Megaustenia > Megaustenia siamemsis. The sequence goes on from JAVIAB010000051.1 coordinate 88,205,618, forward strand.
CGCTAGGCGAGGTAAAGAGAGAGAGAGAGAGAGAGAGAGAGAAGAAAGGTGGAATGGTAGGAGAGAAGTCTAGTAGGGTTAGAAGAGCGAGAGAGAGAGAGAGAGAGAGAGAGAGAGAGAGAGAGAGCCTATGAGAAAGAAGGCGAGATGCTATGTATTAATGGTGAGAATAATCAAGTGTTACAATAGGAGGGACGCTAAAAATATGAGGGAGGGCGGGGGAGCTAAAGGGAGAGGCGGAGGGTGGACAGATAGGTTAGAAGTCTAAGAGAGGATAGGGGAGAAAGAGAGAGAGAGAGAGTGAGAGAAGGAAGGCGCGATGATAGGGATAAATGGAGAGAATGAGTAAGTGTTTCAATGGAGGGAAATCTAGGCTGGAATGGTAGAGAGAGACAGAGAGAGAGAGAGAGAGAGAGAGAGAGAGAGAGAAAGAGAGATAGAGAGAGATAGCGAACCACTAACACTGAGGAACATATTTACACTACCAGCTTAGACTAACCAGTAATCTCTAACTGTTTCACCCTTATGCTTCATTTATGGTACAACGTTAAGCAGACACCCAACTACATAGCTATAAATATTTTCTAACGTCTACCTGGCGCGATAGCGTCACACCGAATCGAACTAATCCCCGATCCGATAGCACGCTGTCCGAAAACACTCGAGATAATCTGAAGGTGTCACCCCCCAACACGCGATCCGCCCCGAGGTCATGTATAATCTACTAACCTATCACTATCGATCAAGTACACCAAGCGCTCCAAAGTCAGCACACATCAGACATAAACAGGTCACTTCCGGGGTCACCGAGACTAGAGGTCAACACCTCGACACGAAATGTCACGGTTAACTCCCCCTGCGCCACACGCTTTATGCGCGCCGCGCGCCGCCCTATATATCTTTGTTAATTTAGCGCCACAATGCGGGTCAAATGGACCCTTGTATACTACTATCATACACCCATCAACAGATGCAGGATAAAATGAGCATACTTGATGAGAGATTACAACAGCTAGGACTGAAGATTAATAGAGATAATACCAACATTATGAGAATTAATACAGTTGGCAATAACCAAATAAAACTAGGAGAAATACCTCTACTAGACGTACAATCAAACATATATCTGGGCATTACATTGAACAACACGATCTGGGTATTACATTGAACAACACGATCTGGGCATTACATTGAACAACACGATATATATATATAATTGCTGCGAGTTGGCAGATTTTTGAAAATGTTTTCAAGAGTTTGAACATAAATGTTTGTTCACAGTTCGTTAACCTTCGCTGTAGATAAAGTCGTTAATTCGATGGCTTCATTTCGGACGTTTGGTAGCTAAGGACCTAACTTGTGCAAACGGATGGCATTGGCAAGGATCATTTTGAATCTATGAAGTGGGCTCATTGTGTGTTTAACTCGAAAGCATATGTGCTTTTTAACCAAAGACCTTTTTTTGGGGACTCAATGAAGATATCCCCGATGGAAGAATAAATTGTACTATTAGTCCCATAAATGATTCGCTTCCAGAGGTTTATGATGTAAACAAAGCAGTTTTGTCATTGCAAGTGAATAATGTCCACATCTATAATTGGTCAGGATTGTGTAGCAGCAGCAGCTTTATAGCGAACACAGAAAACATCATAGGATTGTGCTGTTCTGAAACAGCTATGCCATGCTACCTTAGAATTGCCTTTAATGGGATTACTGTGACCACAAACCACTCTCCATGTGTGTGCCACATATTTACACCCCAGAAAGAAATAATGAATATAACAACATCATGTGCCGTCTGTGATATTAATGACCACAGACCAGGAGCCTCCAGTATGATTGATACAAGTGTTGCACCAAGCATTTCATCAGCAGAGCCATATCTATGGAATGTTAATCTGACATTGTTCTTGAATGATGTCCAAGTTAATGAGACATCAGAATCGTGTGGCGGCAGCTACAAGAAGGGAGCGGAGAACATCAAGTTCTGCTGCTATAAAGGAGACTTGCCTTGCTATCCCAGAATTGCCTTAAATGGGATCACTGTAGTTGAAAACTTCTCCTCTTGTGTCAACTACACATTCACATCTAAGAGTGAATCAGTGAAGGTCACAAAATCATATTCTCTCTGTGGTTTTACTAACTACAGGTCATGTGGCTTCTGTTGGATTGGAAATGATAACTTACCACCACTGTGTGTCTATATGTTTGGAATTGGAGTCATCAATGACGGCCTAACATCATCAAGTGCTATGACGATCATCATTTTCGGGAGTACGTGAACTCCCATGGTATATGGTGGATAGGCGGCAGGAACCATTGAAGGCTATGTCTGAAAAGTGTTCCGACTTGCAGTTTCCTCATATTCGAAGTCCGGCTTGTTGCAGGAGCTACTGAGTTAAGTGCTCTGTGCACACCGTGAGCTGTGTGTCTCATCCGTTTTGATCCTGCTTCGATATCCGAATAAATATTGTTTACGATGAATGATGATATCGTATGACAGGGAACAGTTGGCTGTGTTCACTTTCTGCGCGGTTTCGCCTTATGTCTTTTGGCGTGTGCTGAGACTGCTACGATGGGGACTACAGTTACCTTTCTTTGTTTGGGAGATGAGTTAGTAATTTGGATGATTCCACTGGCACGGGCGGTTGAGCAATTATGGATTTTGATTCGTTTGCTGTGATACCGAGGCCTTCCATAACCAATAACCAATAATAACCAATCTTTTCGTGTGCATGGCTATGTTAGTCACATCTCATATCTTTGTGTGTGCATGTCTATGCTGGTCATATCTCATATCTTTGTGTACATGTCTATGTTAGGCATGTGTTATATCTTTGTGTGTGCATGTCTCTGTCAGTCATATCTCATATCTTTATGTGCATGTCTATGTTAGTCATGTGTCATATATATTGATGTGTGTCAGTGTTTGTCATGCCTCATATCGCTGTGTTCATGTCTGTGTTTGTCACATCTCATATCTTTGTGTGTGCATGTCTGTGTTAGTCACCTCTAGTGACTCGGGCAGATGGTGCTCGTAAACCTGGGAGGGCCGACCATCTAAGGGCAGAATCCCCCTACATAAAAGATCATCTGCTGCCTTGCAGGAAGATTGGGGACAATCAAAGGTTAAGGAAAGCGAACCCGAATAAAATGCTGGCTGAAATCGGATGACTGGGCCACTGGCGCAGAACACAGTGCAACGTTTTAACGGGTGTTCAATCAGAGTGGATCTGGCAGACTCTAATTGTGATGTTCTGTCTGTGGGGGCCATCAACATACTTAACCTGATAGCTGACTTCATGTGAGAGTCTGGAATCCTACTCTTATTGAGTCCTGATCGCAGACAGAGAGAGAGAGAGATCTCCCAAATGATCTCTTTATAGACCTGAAATATATATATATAGCTAAAAATCTTTTCTTGAAATAAATCCTGTGGACTGGTTGTCTAGAGGTAAGACGTGGGCCTCTGCACATGGAAGTCCCGGGTTTTATTTACACTACAGGCGGTGGTTATTTTTTTAAAATCTGACCCATGGTATATTCAAGACGTTACCCTCCCCAGGTCTCTGGGTAGTGAGATCCGATACCTAGCTCTCAAAAAGCGAAAAAACAAGAGATCATATGTGCACTTGCACACGTTAAAGAACCCATGGCAGTTTAAATTCAAGAAGAGTAGACCAATAAAATGGCTGTTGCCTGGGCAGAAACTGCTAAGCAAATCTATCTGTCCTTGCAGGTCGGATGTGTTCAGCCGAATATATATCGCCGAATGGCTTATATATCACAGCTATGCGGTAAATCTAGTGGCACAACGCATATTATTTGGTTATTTTGTTATGGAAGGCCACGGTATCACTGCAAACGAATAAAAAATCCATAATTGCTCAACCGCCTGTGCCAGTGGAATCATCCGAATTACTATCTCATCTCCCAAACAAAGAAAGGTAGCTGTATTCCCCATCATAGCAGTCTCAGCACATGCCAAAAGACATAAGGCAAAACCGCACAGAAAGTGAACACAGCCAACTGTTCCCTGTCATACGATATCATCATTCGTCGTAAACAATTGGATTATCGAAACATGACCAAAACGGATAAAACACACAGCTCACGGTGTGCACAGAGCTCAGTAGCTCCTGCAACAAGCCTTACTTGGAATATGAGGAAACTGCAACAAGGAACACTTTCATACAAAGCCTTCAATGGTTCCTGCCGCCTATCCACCATATTGACCAGAAGTTCACGTCCTCATGAAAATGATGATCGTCATATTTTTTAAAAATGTATAGCGCCTGATTAAGACATCATTTTTTACTCCAAATCCGAACATATAAAACATAGTTGGTCGTCAGATTATCCCCATCGCACATCACACAACAGACCGAAAGATTAGTATATGGCTAGTTTTAGGATATACGATGAGCCATTATGCTGACATAGCACACACAATAATGGCAGCGCCTTTATATTCCTGATTACTCTAGTGAATGCAGCCTATAACGAACGAAACACAGTGCAAATTCCCTAAAGAGATAAAACTGCGGCTGACTTGACGAAGCAGTTCACATTAATGAGTTGTAACATGTAAATAACTTGCGTCAAGCAATTCCAACAAAGGTCATGAACAGCACTCAATGTGACGTAAAGCGCAGATCAACTCTAGCCGATGGAAGGTCGCATTCACAACGCTTGATTTGTCAAAAAGGAATATTGCTGTGCGTACAACTCCGCTTCATCGGCGCATATGTGTTAAGTAGAACATCGTTTTGACTTTAACGCAGAAAAGTGCAATGGAGAGCCGAAATTAATCAGACCCCAAATGCACTTTCTGCAGAGATGGAGAGAACGCGAACTAGATCCACCATCTTGGAAACGGAAGTCACAACACATATACGCCCACTTAATGTGTGAATGCTAATAAGAATAGGAAAAAACAAATCTTTCTGAATAATCCTTTACTAAAACATCTCAAAATCAGTCCTTTCTGAATGTACTGTAAGTCTTTCTGTCCTTTTCTCCTTCTGATCCCAAACGCTAACTACCTCTTCTTTAACTAGCCTAACACCCACAATTGGGTACAGCCATATTTCTTTGGGAGATAAGCCTTGATCGTGTCACATTTTTGTTGTCCTTATCCATATGTTTTAAGGCTAGATTTTTCAAATGTTTCATCTTTTTTCTAAATCTTGCTCCTTATCAATGGCAAATGTTTGGATGATTGTTTAATTTCAAGACAATATTTATGGTACTTTGCATCAGTAGTATTAATCTGATGTAATCAATCGGCGAGTTACTACTTTATTTACACCATAAGATAAGTTCTTATCATGAATTTCACTGTTGCCAAGAGCTCTTATATTGTTTGTAATATTAAACATATGGACAGTTTATGTAACCTTGAGTAGTAAAATATGGAACATTGTTGTAGTATAAGTGCTGCAGTTTCATCTTTTAGCTCATCCTTTTGTGTACAATGGTATATCTTGCGTGTAGAGCTTTATGCATGAGTTTATTAAATTCCTATAACCTTTTTTAGATAAAAATCAACATCAAGAAGACAGAAGTCATGAACAGTGCAAAAGAGAAACAGAATGTCAACATAATGATAAATTCGGCAGATCGGCAGAATAGACGGCAGACAATTAAAGCAAAGGAGGAAGTTATATATCTAGGTAGTCTAGTGACAAACGACAATTCACAAACTGCTACAAAGCTTGTCAAATCATATGACAACTGTCACCAAAGCTGTCCAATAAAAAAATAACTCACTAGAGACAAAACGAACACTCTACAACGCAGTCTTGGACTTGAGAACAATAAGAAAAATAATAACTACCGAAATGAAATGTATTAGATGCACGGCAAAGAACTGCGGAGAGATTGGACCAGAAATGAAGAACTGAGAAAAAAAGCTAAGAATAATTTCTGCCTTTGAATACAAAAAGAGTCAACAGACGAAATGATTTGGCCATGTGGTAAGACAGTACGATAAAAATAAATGACACAACAAGCCTTCAATAATTTTTGTGAGATCACCAGACCCAGAGGTCGACCAGAAAAAAAAAGATTGGTGCAATATTAGAAACACTAGGATACATAGGCTACAAACTAGCAACAGAAGCCAACGGAAAAGCAAAAGAATGTATAGTATATCTTCTCTTGATGCTGAAAGGCAAATGAGAAAGGAAAGAAAAAGAAGAAGCTATGATCTGTTCAGAGCTGGAATAAAATAGTTTAACCCAGTTTGTCAAGTGTATGGTAGTCATCAATCAGATAACTATACCCTCTTCACATGGATGGGATGGTTTTCTTTATTTATTGTATTTTCTATTAACTCATAATTTTCCTTCCTTTTCATTGGCAAGTGAATATGTTTTTTTTTTTACCTCAGCATTCCATCCTTTTAATGATAAATCTAATTCACCCAGAAGAATATTTTTGACTGGAAGGAAAAGTAGTGAAAAAAATAGATCATTTTGTATATCTTAGATGCTGCAAAGATCAAGAAGGAGACACACAGAAAGAAATCAGAATCAGAATAGCAAAGGCAGCAATAACTTTTTAGAAACCTTGATAAAATGTGGAAATAAAAATCACTAAGCACAAAACAAAGCTCATGTTTTTCAAATCAGATGTATTATCCACCTTTACTTATGCATGCGAGAGCTGGAAATAAAAAATAAACTGGATGCATTAGAAAACAAATGCCTCAGGAAAATACTTTGTTTACCATTTACCATGGAATGAATTCAAGACTAGTGCATAAATAAGATAAATGACGCATCATACAGTAATTTCACCTATAATGAAGAGAAGAAGTGACTATATGTTGGCCATGTGATAGGAAGAGAATCTCAAAGTGAGCCCTCAAATTGAAACCAGAGGGTAAAAGTAAAAGAAAAAGAGGTCGAGCGAGAGAAACAATAAAAAGGACGGTAACAATAGCAGGCATCAGCCACCTCGCCGAGATTGAGCGATCCGCCTACAACTGAACCATATGACGAGATACAATGTGGGTCAGTAGTAAGAGCATAGTTCTAGGTACCCCAAATCTTGTATCATACCACCATTTTTTGCCTATATATTGTCATTTGGTGGTATGATACCATATTTGCCTGTATAATGGGCGGACCCATCAATGTGATCTATTGCGGCCACTCGTGACCTCTCGGGCTTACCTTGGCCTATCTATTTAGTAATGTTTTTTTTTTTTTTTTTTTTTTGGGGGGGGGGGGGGTGTCATGACATCATGTTATAGAGAGAGGGAGTTATCACTCTATTGAAAAAGCTGACTCAGCAACAAACACGTTATTTAGAAGAAAATAGTTCATTGCTGTTGTAGTTTGCTGACCTTGGCAGATTTTAAAGTATTTAGTACATGTAAGGGGGTGGTGACCTGCCAATGTTGTGTTTGTTGGTTGGCATCAGGAAAATTCTTAAGAATCAGACTCAGCAACAAAACCATTATATATAAATATTTAGTAAGGTTATTAATTTTTTTAATATGTTTTAATGGTGTTTTTTCTTGTAGTGATTTTTTATACACAATAACCACTAACCATTCAGCTGACAAGTGTCTTACTTAACTTAGGGTGACCATTCGTCCCCGATCTTCGGGGACAGTCCCCGAAAGAAATTTGTCCCCGATTTCAGTGAAAAAATAAATGTTCATACACGGAATCGGCCCTCTTTTAAAATAATCACTAGGACTCAGGACGTTACTGAGTTGTGTTTCTTTATCCCAGACTGAGCGGCATTAGCAGGAAGATAAAAGAGAAGACTTGGGCGCGTTGTGCCGGGGATAGCTCTTTGAACTCTTGAAGCGCGGTGCTACGTCACTTCTATTCCAGCCACTGACTTCTATTGGGATGGGTTTAATTTTTTTAAAAAGCAGACACTCTCTCTCTCTCTCCCCACCCCTGCCTTTCCGGACATCTCCCGCCAAAGTATCTTTCCCGGCCAATTTTCAAATCAGTCCGAGTGTAATGACAGTACAGTGCAGTCGTGTTTTCTATTTGTGATCAGTGGACGTCTGTTGCATAAAAACAATGCTTTCCAAAAAACGTAAGTGTCATTTTAGTGATTCGCTGAAAGCTGAATTTCCATTCATTATACAAGCAATTTTAGAGTATGGAACGCTAGTGAAATGTAATATATGTAGTTCAAATTTTTCTATAGCAAGTGGTGGAAGGACATCAATAACTGATCATCTACAGGCAAAAAAGCATAAGGATGCGCTGCTTTGTAAGTCTCAGTCTGGGTGTATGACAAATTATTTTTGTAAAACAGAACCCTCAAAAGATTAATACACTCTAGCTGTTCATGAAGGAACTTTCGCATATCATATTGTACTTCATAATCATAGTTTCCGCAGTATGGATTGTACAACAATTCTACAAAATAAATTTTTAACGAAACAATTTTCCTGTGCAAGAACAAAGTGTGAATCCATAATTACCAATGTTTTTGCTCCTTGGGCTATTGATGAACTAAAACATGACCTCAAATATGTCAGCTTCGTAACATTGTCTTGCGATACATCTAATCATAAACATTCCTATTTTAGTTCGTTATTTTCAGACTTATGAGCTGGAAACTCCAGTAAAGACCAAACTGATTGCTTTCATAGATATCCCAGGAGAAACGTCCGACATCATATCTGAACAATTGTAGAAAGCAATTGATAATTTTGACTTAAACAAAAAGATTGTTGGACTCTCAGCAGACAATACAAATACAAACTTATGGAGGCTTGTTCAGGAAAGGAAGAGATAATGTCATAACTAAAATAAAGTCCAAGTTAAACAGACACATAATGGGTCTTGGTTGCAACGCACACATAATTCAAAATTGTGTAAAAACAGCGTTTGATTCCAAGCATGGAAGTGATTGTAACACAAATATTTGGATACTTTCACATTTACACGGTTCCTTTAGAATGCCTAAAAGACGTCCGTGAATTTGCTGGACAGGAGTTTAAGCAATTATTACGTTATTCGAATACAGGGTGGTTGTCATTACTTCCAGCCTTGGAAAGAATATTGAAACTGTATCAATTGAGATCTTTCTTCTTGTCAGAAATACACTGTCCTACAATATTGAAACAATTCTTTGAAAACAGTGAATCAGAGCTTTGGCTCAGCTTTGCTCATTCTCATGCATCACTCTTCCATGAAACTATTAAGGCGATTGAAGGCGACGACAAGAGTACAACAGAATCTGCACTAGCTGTGAACAATCTCATTATAAAATTAGAAACTCGACGCGATGAAAATTTCATCCCACACATGGTAAAGAGTTTGCTAACTGATTTAGTAGAAAGTGGTGACATCCAAATGGAAAGGTATTTCCAAATAAGTAAAGATTTCTATAATACTGCTGTACATTACTTGCAGTCTTGGAACAAGCACAATGAGGACTTGTCACAATTGAGCTGCCTTCTCTTGGATAACGTGCTTGAAAGGAAACATTTTGATAATGCAGTAGAACAGATATCTTCAAAGTGTCATGAAGTTGTGAACGTCAATCGTGATAAGCTCTTTGATGAATTTACTTATTTGCGAGGCCATCTGTTGCAAAAAGAATGTGAGTGGTTCAGTAACAAGCCCCCATGTAGAAAATGGAATTAAGTACTCATGTACTTGAAAGAAAATAATGTACCACATGCTAATGTGAAGAGAATTCTTGAACTTTTTATGTGCTTACCTGGCAGCAATGCATCCGTAGAAAGACTATTTTCTCAAATGAACTACGTCTGGTCCGAAAAGAAATCACAGGTTAATGTAAGCACTGTGCAAGCCATGTTAACAGTAAAAACTAACATTAATAATTTATCGTATGAAAGCTTCAGTGAAAACTTGCTTCAAATCATGAGATCTTGAGAAAGAAACACTCAAAAAACAAGTACCACGCCGAGGCAACAACCTCTTCAGTAGAAATAAGGTACTGTAAACATTACTTTAATATTGCAATTGATATCTATATGTTGTTTACATTTTTTTAAATTTTAAACTTTTTTTTTTAAATTGAGAAACAAAACTAGATATTGTAATTTCATTAAGTGCGTGTATCGCATAAGTACCGTGAATATTAACAAAATTAAAATCAAACAGCAAATAAACACAATTATTATGAAATTTAAAGTTATCTTTTTTTGCATCTACAAAATTTCTTGCGCACACACAGTCACACACCCACCCACACATTTTATAAATATATATAAATAATTATATATATATATATGTATACACACACACACACACACATATATATATATATATATATATATATATATATATATATATATATATCATCATCATCATCATCATCAAGTACCGGGTCTGCTGGCGTAGGTGATCATGTCTCTCCACAACTTTCGATCTCGGCAGCTATTTATCATTTCTGTTGTTGACCCAAAATGGCGTCCAAGATGGCGATTGTTTTTTTTTCGGAGTGTAGATTGTGTTATTAAAGTGAATGAATATAGTGTTTCCAACGGAATATAATTTTCGAAAAGTTGTGTAAAGTTTTCTAGCAAGGAGGAGGATAAGTATTTTTTAAAATGTAATCAGCTAAAGTTGTAAACTTAGACAGTAAAAGATCGCATGTAAGACCTTAGCGATCAAACACGTGGGGGGAAACATCAGTCGGGCTAAACCCCCAACGTGTGATTTTCTTAAGTTAAGCCCCTAACCTACGACTGACTCAGCAGGTCGGTAAGGGATAAATGTGTTATGCTCAGAGAAATACACAGAAGATGGAGATTAAAGTAGCAACGATAACTATATGCGGGATAAAAAACAAAGAAGTTGAACTTATAGAAGAAATTACAAAAAGGAAAATTAAAATACTAGGATTAGCGGACACCAGAGTAAAAGGACAACTGATAAAGAAAACACACATGAACTACACGAAAATATTCTCAGGAGTCGACAACACAGAAAGAGCAACACATGGAGTAGGTTTTATCATCGACCCAGATAACGCAAAGAACATTCTAGAAATAAAATACCATTCAGAAAGAATTATCACAATTAAACTACTAGAAGACGATCGAAAAACAATTTACATTCAAATCTATGCACCATGCAACAACAATGAAAGAGACAGCGAAGAATTCTACGACACACTGAATGAAATCATTAACAATATTGACGAAAGCGACGACATGTTAGTGATGGGAGATTTTAATGGAAGGCTTGGGAAACGCAACAGTGAGAACAGTGATATCTTAGGACCCTTTGGCGATAAAACAGCTGAAATAAACGAAAATGGAAGCAGACTCCTGGAACTATGCAATCAAAACGATTTATTTATCACCAGCACATTCTTCAAACACAGAGAGTCGCAAGTATACACATGGTACAAATGGAATGACACAACATGCAGAAGCCAGATAGATTTTATACTAACAAGAAAACAGAACAAGAAAAGGGTAACCGACAGTAGAGCAATCCCAAATATTACAGACGACACGGATCACAAGATGGTTATGATCACACTAAGACAGCCAAAAATAAAGAGAATATACGAAAACAAACAAAAGAAGCGAAAAGAATAGACAATAAAAATAAAACCATTAAAAGATCAAGAAACAAAGAAAACCCTAGAAGAAAAACTAACAGAGGAATTCAAGAAGTACGTACAGTAGAAGAAGAGTAGAAACAATTTAAGGAAACGGTAACCAACATCTCTAAAACAGTTTGTGGAACGAAGCTAAGAACAAGAGAAGTGAAAAAGAGCACCCCGTTGTGGAACGAAACAATCAGAGAAGCAATTAAAGAAAAGAATAAACTGTTTAAAAATTGGATGGAGAACAAGAACCAAGAAAAATATGAAAAATATGCCTTAGTTCTAAAAAGAGTTAAAATGTTGATCAAAGAAGCTAAGCAAAAGAATTGGACAGAATTCGGACAAAACATGAGCAGGGACTTCAAGACAGCCACAAGAGATTTCTACAAAGCAGTAAAAGCCACAAGAGCGAGAAAAGAAAACCATGATCCTACTGAGCTGATAAATGACAAAGACGGACAGTCAATATCAAATAACCAATGTATGCAACAGAGATTGAAAGAATAAATCGAAGAAGTAATCAAATACGCACCAAGAAATAAAGCACCGGGGATAGATACCAATAGAAATAATAGCAGCAGGAGGAGAAACAGGAATGCAATGGCTGCACAGAATATTTATTGCAGCATGGCACCAACAACAAGCCCCAGAAGACTGGTAACAGGCAATCATCATACCAATATGGAAAAAGAAAGGTAGCAAAAGAGACTGCAATCAATATAGAGGTATATCTCTTCTCAGCCATGTAGGAAAGCTATACGCCAAAATCTTGGAAAAAAGGCTGAGACCAATAATAGAACTACAATTAGAGTCTGGAATCCTACTCTGATTGAGTCCTGATCGCAGAGAGAGAGAGAGAGAGAGAGAGGGAGAGAGTACTACAATTAAGCGATTCACAAATGGGGTTGCGAAAAACAGAGGATGTACCAACGAACTATTCACATTAAAACAGCTTGCAGAAAAAACGACAGAACACAATCAAAACATATACATAGCCTTCATTGACCAGGAAAAAGCATTCGACAGAGTAAACAGAGAACAGCTGTGGGAGATACTAACAACATACGGAGTAAGCCATCATCTAACCAACCTAATTAAAAGTTTCTACGTCAACAGCAGCTGCAGTGTCAGAACAGCAGCAGGCTACACAGACCACTTCGAAGTTAGATCAGGTGTAAGACAGGGGTGCGTACTATCCCCCCTACTGTTTATTACATACATGGACTATATATGCAAGCTAGCCAACCCATCAGAGACAGAGGAGATCAACGAGCTTTTATTTGCAGACGATCAGGCACTAATACATGAAACAATAGAAGACCTACAAGAACACTTAAATAAACTCAACATCTCAGGAAAAAAATACAACATGAAAATCAACAAAACAGAAGTCATGAATGTCGCCAAAAATAAACAGAACATCAACATAACTATAGAAGGCAGACAACTAAAACAAGTAGAGGAATTCAAATACCTAGGAAGTTTAATGACAAATGATAATTCTCAAACAGCAGAGATAGAATCAAAATGCAACAAAGCTTGTCAAATCATCGGACAGTTATCACCACTATTGTCCAACAAGGAAATAACTCTGGAGGCAAAACGAGCACTATACAATACAATCTCCATCCCAACGTTGTGCTACCAATGCCAGACCTGGACACTAGATGCAAGAACAATAAGAAAAGTAACCTCTACAGAGATGAAATGTGTTAGACGAATGACAGGAATCAGTCTGAGAGATAAGATCAGAAATGGAGAACTGAGAAAAAAGCTAGGAATAGCCCCCGCCATAGAATATATAAGGAAACAACAGATAAAATGGTTTCGCCACGTGACAAGGCAGAAAGAACAATACACAACACAACGAGCCTTCAGCAAACATTGTGAGAACACTAGACCCAAGGGTCGACCACGAAAAAGATGGGTCGATAGTATATTAGAAGCGCTAGGAAACATAAACAGCAGCAGAGGCGAACAGAAGAGCAAAAGACCGCAAATTATATCTCCCCTCGATGCTGAAAGGCAGATGAGGAAAGAAAGAAGTAAAAGAAGTTGTTGACCTTCTGCCAAGCCATTCTCTTAAGCTGCCTGATATTTTTTCTCTTTGCTTCCCTCTATCTCTTCGTCCCTCAATTTTTTTTAAGTTGTTGCAATATATTCCAGTTGTTCTCTTCTCATTACATGGCCAAAAAATTATGATTGTTTCTTCCTAAAAATTGGAAATTAGCTCTCTTTTTGCTTTGACCTCTTTCAGAACATCTTCATTACTCTTCTTAGCTGTCCATGGTACTCTCAACATTCTTCTGTAAAACCACATTTCTACAGACTCCAGTGATTTTTTTGTCTGTTGCCCTATTGTCCACGATTCACATCCATATGTTAAGACTGGCTCTACGTAACATTTAAGAACTCTTTTTCTTGTTTCTGTTGGATTGGATCTAAAAATGGATTGCATAGTATCTTCCTCATTTTTTGGAAAGCTGCTTTTGCCTGAGCCATTCTGCATCTCACCTCTTTTGTACATCTTCCGTCTGAGGTTAACAAAGTTCCCAAATATTTAAATTCATTTACCTGTTTTAATATTGTTAAATTTGTCTTTATTTTGCACTGAGGTGATGTCTTTTTCTTTGTTGTTACCATTACCTCTGTCTTTTTGCTATTAAGTCTGAGTCCTTTATTTTTGCTTCCTTTCCAAAATGTCCAAAATATGTCCAAAATTTCTTGTAACTCATTTTCACTCTTAACAATTAAGACTGTTATTGGTTATTGGTTATGGAAGGCCTCGGTATCACAGCAAACGAATTAAAATCCATAATTGCTCAACCGCCCGTGCCAGTGGAATCATCCGAATTACTAACTCATCTCCCAAACAAAGAAAGGTAACTGTAGTCCCCATCGTAGCAGTCTCAGCACACGCCAAAAGACATAAGGCGAAACCGCGCAGAAAGTGAACACAGCCAACTGTTCCCTGTCATACGATATCATCATTCATCGTAAACAAGATAGGATATCGAAGCAGGATCAAAACGGATGAGACACACAGCTCACAGTGTGCACAGAGCACTTAACTCAGTAGCTTCTGCAACAAGCCGGACTTGGAATATGAGGAAACTGCAAGGAGGAACACTTTTCAGACATAGCCTTCAATGGTTCCTGCCGCCTATCCACCATATACCATGGGAGTTCACGTCCTCCCGAAAATGATGATCGTCATAGCACTTGATGGTGTTAGGCCATCATTGATGACTCCAATTCCAAACATATAGACACACAGTGGTGGTAAGTTATCATTTCCAATCCAACAGAAGCCACATGACCTGTAGTTAGTAAAACCACAGAGAGAATATGATTTTGTGACCTTCACTGATTCACTCTTAGATGTGAATGTGTAGTTTACACAAGAGGAGACGTTTTCAACTACAGTGATCCCAATTAAGGCAATTCTGGGATAGCAAGGCAAGTCTCCTTTATAGCAGCAGAACTTGATTAAGACTGTATCATCAGCATACCTTAGATTATTTATATTATTACCTCCAATTGTTATTCTAGGCATGCCCCTTATGGATGATGATATATTATCTTTCGTCCCCGATGTTGTGGGACAGTCTCAGAAATAAGCAAAAAATCCTCTGAAATGTAAACAAAATATGACAAATGTCCCCGAAAACAATGGGGGAAAAGTGGTCACCCTAACTTAACTGTTCTGTAACATGTAGTTGCTGAAAACATCTGGAAAAAAAATACCTACCAATAAATCAAAACGGCCGGGGGCCTGTCCAATATTCACCCCATGCGGCGTTAAGGTGTGAAATCAGTTGTAGATGACTTAGCTCGCGGTTGGGGTGTCGTAATTAGTAGAGCAGCCATCTCACTGCGAACTGCTCAGACTCAGCCTTAGACCAGGAGATTTATTCGCATGGAGCCAAAACAAAATTTCCGCTGGTCCTTGGCAAAAGGAGGTCTCTGGAAGGGAAACAAACAAAAGGATCTGGCTCATTCGGTTGGCTGGCAGCTGCTCAGGGCACAATTTCAAATCCTGCTCCAGGCAACAAACAATTTTATTTTTTTGTGTCTAGAAGTGGGTAAAATTAGCCCGGTGACCCACGGTTGCCTGCCAACGTCAGCAGAGACTTCAGACACAGTCAGGTTTTTCTTTGATTTAACTAGTGAGACAGACTTTATGGAGACCGTCAAATTGTTCACACGCATAGATGAGAGACTCTAAAAGGAGTTTGCCTGCCTTTTTCGTCACTGGAGTTGAAACGTAAAACTAATTCCTGCTCTCAAGCAGAAGAGAGATCCAGGAGTCAGGCATTCTGATGTCTCGGGTGTTTCAAATTCTACAGTCACTAATTACCTATGACATCTTTGTTCAAAGATTTATCAAAATGGAGGGTGGTTGTGTTTTGAATGCTAATCAATCTTCCTATGCATCGTTTTTGATAGACATTTGAAGCAAGCAGACAGTTGTGAGAAATCAAGGAAGCCAAGACGGATAATATTATTAAATTCTGCAGCAGAACAGTAACATTTTTGGATACAAATAATAAGAAATGGATATTATTATAGAGGGAAACTTCCGAGGCGATAATTCAGGGAATCATAGGAGGAAGAGGTATATAAAACCACTGGAAACTACTATTCGTGCAGTTTCGTAAATAAATGTTGTCTGCAACACAAGTATTCAGTCCTACTGGGAGATACTTGCCTTAATAGGAAAGCACAGAAATACAATTTATTACCGAGCTGTGATCGTAACCCTAGGCTATCGTCATGATAATGCCTTCGCTTAAGACATTGTCCACAATAGCTAATTTTTTAGTTAGCCGAGTGGCAATGTTCCTAAGCGTTTGGCTTCTTGTGGTAAGGCGCAGTGCCATGGAGTATGGGTTCGATCCTGCTTCAGACCATATATTGTTCTTTTGTTTTTTTGTGTTGTTGTTTATCATTTTTTTCTGAGTGCTATAGTACATACCTCTTCCTCCTATGATCCCCCAACATTTTTGGATACTTGTGTACTATACATGTAACTGTGTAATATATAGTTTTATTTTGTGCAGCAGTGAATATTAAATTATGTATTCCTATTTGGTTTAATGAAAATTGTTAGTGTACAATTAAAACACCAAAATTACAGTATGTATCACCGTTATTGTACATTTATAACCACCATATTTAATTGTTGTTTATATAATATACCACTTTATTTGTCTAATATATGTATATATAGTAAAAAAATATATAAAAAATATTTTAAAATACGCAAAAATAAAGGACTCAGCCTTAATAGCAAAAAGACAGAGGTAATGGTAACAACAAAAAAAAAAGACATCACCTCAGTGCAAAATAAAGATAAGTGGAACAATATTAAAAGAGGTAAATGAATTTAAATATTTGGGAACTTTGTTAACCTCAGACGGAAGATGTACAAAAAAGGTGAGATGCAGATTGGCTCAGGCAAAAGCAGCTTTCCAAAAAATGAGGAAGATACTATGCAATCCATTTTTGACAATAGAAACAAGAAAAAAGAGTTCTTAAATGTTATGTAGAGCCAGTCTTAACATATGGATGCGAATCATGGACAATAGGACAACAGACAAGAAAATCACTGGAGTCTGTAGAAATGTGATATTACAGAAGAATGTTGAAAGCTAAAGACTATGGACAGCTAAGAAGAGTAATGAAGATGTTCTGAGAGAGGTCAAAGCAAAAAGAGAGCTAATTTTCAATATTAGGAAGAAACAATCATAATTTTTTGGCCATGTAATGAGAAGAGAACAACTGGAATATATTGTAACAACTGGAAAAATTGAGGGACAAAGAGATAGAGGGAAGCAAAGAGAAAAAATAACAGACAGCTAAAGAGAATGGCTTGGCAGAACAACAGAAATTATAAATAGCTGCCGAGAGCGAAAGTTGTGGAGAGACATAATCACCTACGCCAGTAGGCCCGGTACTGAAGGATGATGATGATAATGATATGTATATATATATATATATATATATATATATATATATATATATATATATATATATTTGAATAAAATGTAAACATATTTATTTGAATAAAAATAATGCATTCCTATAGGAATATATTGTTGTCTATTATGTAAACTTATATATTAGAATAACAAATTTAAAAAACTTTTTACGTTTTCTCTTATATATTGAATGTAATGTTAGATATAATAGTGAAAGAAAGCAAAAATAAAGGACTTAACCTTAATAGCAAAAAGACAGAAGTAATGGTAACAACAAAGAAAAAGACATCACATCAGTGCAAAATAAAGAGGAACAATATTAAAACAGGTAAATGAATTTCAATATTTGAGAACTTTGTTAACCTCAGACGGAAGATGTACAACAGAGATAAGATGCAGAATGACTCAAAAGCAGCTTTCCAAAAAATGAGGAAGATACTATGCAATCTATTTTTGACAATAGAAACAAGAAGAAGAGTTCTTAAATGTTATGTAGAGCCAGTCTTAACATATGGATGTGAATAATGGATAATAGAACAACAGACAAAAAAATCACTGAAGTCTGTAGAAATGTGATTTTGCCTGTGCACACGGCTGCCAGGGAAAAAT
The DNA here is from genome assembly GCA_032433765.1 of Megaustenia siamemsis. Classification (NCBI taxonomy): domain Eukaryota; kingdom Metazoa; phylum Mollusca; class Gastropoda; order Stylommatophora; family Ariophantidae; genus Megaustenia; species Megaustenia siamemsis. The sequence continues at coordinate 88,223,785 of JAVIAB010000051.1, forward strand.
GGATTAACACGCAAAATTCAGTTCCTAGTCTCTAGGGACTTCGTCAGAGATGAAAGCTGGCGAACGCAATAATAATAAACACTTGGACTATCTCGACTTTGCAGATCGATTTAGCGCTCTTGAGCTCAATACATCATTGCATTCCGAATATGTCCTTAGGTGCTTAGATCCTCTCCTCAGCAAGTCTCGCAATGTCCAGCGACTGACGACTCCAGTTCTGTGTTGGTTGATAAATCTTCTTACACGCTCACTAAGTTTCTCGTTTCTGGCTGTGCCCATCTTAACTTCCATCTCTTTCATCCGAAGGAGTGACTTGGACTCACGGTTGTCGAAGTCCTGTCCCTTCCCACATCTCGGAAGGCATTGATGATGTCCGCCCGACCCATTGGTTGACCGTTCTCAACAATAGCGTAGCTAACCAACCTGCACGCTCTTCTTGTCGTAGACAAAGTTGACTCTACGTATTTTTGTCTTCTGCAATGACTCTACCCATTGCACGCGTAGCCTGCCTCCACTTTTCTTATCATACTCATCATATCACTGAGCATGTAGGCGTGGGTGTAGTCTTGTGACTCTAACCAGATGAATGCACTAGTCACTGCCATTACCACCATCGTCATGCTATTCGTGGTCATCACGTATGCACCACTGTCTTCCTTGACAATTCTGCCTGCTGAGCGTGCTGTATATACACATGCACTCCTTTGGTATTGTAATACAGATCCGTCTGTTTAGATGACTTAATCTCTCTCATCTGTTTTATTCCAGATGAGGCCGTTGACCTCCGCATTGACCACGACTGAGTTCTGTTCCCTACATTTCCTGTCGAGTGTGACAATACACGAGAATGTTCACCTGAATGACGTAGGCACCGGTATCCAAGTAGTGAAATAGGGTATTTAGGTCGGGTAAAATGCCGCCAGCGGCAGTCAAATTGTTGTCGCTGGGTTGTTTTTTCTTATATAATTAGTCTAACTGCAGATTTTGTTTTCTCTATATGAAAGTCTATATTTTTTCGTTAAATGAAAGTCTACCTGGTGACCTCTCGTTGACCTCTCGTCGCGTTATCTCTCGGGTGACCTCTCGGAGTGGGGTGTTGTGAAGGGGTGACCATTTTCCCGGGAGCTTACTTCCGATTAGACTGCCCGCGTGGAGATCAAAGGAAAACGCTTGTGTTTACCCGTGATACTGACCACAGGATCACACTAATAAATTTATCAGCTAGCCGGTAACCGACCATCACTGGTCTAGCCGTCTAACAGAGAGACAGTAAATTAATGTACTTTGATATTCTATTACTGTTGTGTTTTGTAGTAGCAGCAGTAGTTGTAGTTGTAGTGAAAGTAGGAGTGGAAGATGTTAGAAGACGTGTTTGTTTTAGCCGAAGACAACTTTCAAATTAGTGGAGGACATCTTTTGAAATAGTAGATGACAAGTTTTGTTTTAGTCGATGACATCTTTTGAAATAGTAGATGACAACTTTTGTTTTAGTCGATGACATCTTTTGAAATAGTAGATGACAACTTTTGTTTTAGCCAATGACATCTTTTGAAATAGTAGATGACAACTTTTGTTTTAGCCAATGACATCTTTTGAAATAGTAGATGACAACTTTTGTTTTAGCCGATGACAACTTTTGTTTTAGTCGATGACATCTTTTGAAATAGTAGATGACAACTTTTGTTTTAGCCGATGACAACTTTTGAAATAGTAGATGACAACTTCGGTGGGGGACCTGTATTTGTTTTGACAGGCGACATAAGTAGCTGTCATGTGTCGTAGTAATTGATGTTGGTGTTGTTGTAGGTTATAAGTTTGAGTAGTAGTAGGTTAGAATTTGGAGTAGTAGCAGTAGTAGTAGGTTAGAAGTTGGCGAGTATTAGAAGTTATAGTAGTAGGTTAGAAGTTGAAGTAGTAGTAGGTTAGAAGTTGGCGTGTATTAGAAGTTATAGTAGACTTATCATATACACTATTACCATTGATTAACAAGCGCAACAAGTCTTAAAATGTCTACTTTCCTTCGAATTACCATGATACGACTTTTATTGGACTAACATAACAAACGAGTTGGAAATTTTTTTGTTCTTATACTTATCCTAACCTCTTTGGATTTCCATATCTTTGTCACTTTAACAAATGACAGACAACCGAGAAGGCATGTAGGTGAAATAAATAAAAGCTTGGAGCGGGAATGTTCTACACTATACACTTAGTATCGGGTCCGTTGAGCAGGGCAATGTTTACGCATCCTGAATATGCTTCAGCATAGCTTGGTGACGTTTAAACATCTTTGGACACAATGAACATCATGTTGTTTTATCACGCAAATGTGACATGTCGTTGTAACAATCACGCCGTTGTAACAGTTACAGGTGTCACGTCGTTGTAACAGTCACAGATGTTATGTCGTTGTATCAGAGACGTATGCCATGTCGTTGTATCAAACATGTATGTAATATCGTTGTAACAGACACGTATGTCACGTCGTTGAAACAGTCACAGATGTCATGTCGTTGTATCAGACATGTATGTCATATCGTTGTAACAGACACGTATGTCACGTCGTTGTAACAGTCACAGATGCCATGTCGTTGTATCAGAGACGTATACCATGTCGCTGCCTCAGACATGTATGTCATATCGTTGTAAAAGACACATATGTCATGTCGTTGTATGAGACACATATGTCATGTCGTTGTATCAGACACGTATGTTGTCTAGTGTGACATAATGGATGAATGTAGATTGTCTAGTGCGTCGGGATGGATGAATGTAGATTGTCTAGTGTGACATAATGGATGAATGTAGATTGTCTAGTGCGTCGGAATGGATGATTGTAGATTGTCTAGTGTTTCGGGATGGATGAATGTAGATTGTCTGGTGTATCATGATGATTGTATGTATGTTGTCTAGTGTGACATGATGGTTGTATGTAGGTTGTCGAGTGTGCTCCAACTCACCGCCGCACCATTTAAACTTCTTTGAATACAATGGACACAGATGTTCACCAGAAGATACCTTATTATGAGAAACCATCTGGAGAAAATCCAATAACCCTTTCGTCAACCATATTTAACATACCTAGTTTAACTTCATTAAACAACAATATCAACAATACTTAGCATACCTACTTTAAACACGGCAATAACATTGAATAACCTTTTATCGATAAGCCTTAACATACTTTAAGAAAAAATAAAATATTCCAACTTACAGTGTAAAATATAATCTCAGTTCACTACAATGAACACTAGAATGACCTTCTTTGAAACAAACAAACTTATAACACGAAAGTCCTGAAGGGTCTAGTTTAAATATAAGCTGCTAACAAATGTTAGCCAATCAGAGAGTGACTATGCCAACATCGCCTGATATCCGGATTAACCATTCAGAAAAGAGCATTAGCATGTGAGGCGGAGCAAAGAAATGACTGATATCTGTATTATAACCATTCAGAAAAGAGCATTAGTTTGAAAGGCAGAGTGATCAACCAATAATAGAAGAGAGTAACTTTGGAAACAGTTCCAGTTCCAGCTTAAGGTAGTTGAATGGGTCGGGTTCTCATCGAGGAGCGTGGGCGTTTCTGGTAAAAAAAAACCATAGAATGTGTTTGGATAAACTTATGAATGAGTTTGTGTTCCTGGGTGTTGATATTATTCATACATATGGTAAGACATGTAAGAAACATTCCAAGTTTTATAAAGCGATGGCTAAACTAGTATATACATTATCGGAGAGAAATGAGCTGTTATTTACTGGAGTAATTCAGAGTGTCGGTGGTCATAATATTTACGCCACGTTTGTATCCATCGTTATCGAAATACTTTCAGACCGAATTCACAATTTCGGTCGTCTTGTTGTTCTATATACCCTCGCCTATCGATTAGTTAAGAATAATCTCAAAGACATGTTCGACTCTGATTCTGACATTTGTGCTTTAGAGAAGGACTTTGGTATTTGGACTGGTGTTATAATCGGAAGAGAATTTGGAGAGTGGTTACTAAAAGAAGGTGGATTGGAAAATTTTCTAGACCTCTCTAACGAAGAAGCTACAACACTGTGGACTCTACTTCGCAACCGCCTTTGGTCTTTAAGAGCTTTACCTAGAAATGTTTATCTGTGAGTTTATATATTTTCCCTAATAAAAGTTTGGTAACCACACAGCGTTTGTTACTGCATTACAATATTGTTTACCAGGTCACGACACCCCTCACACTGATGATGAGGGTTGTCCTGTAGTAGGTCTGCGATTTTATTAAGAATGTTTTGCTCCAGCTTTGAAATCTGAAATTTTCACAAAAAGAGATGGTGTTACTCAGTTCCCCTATAATGGGGATGTTGAGTTACTAAAAATAGATTTTGATCTCTGATGCAATACCTGATGAGTTACTAAAAATAGATTTTGACCTATGATGCAATAACAGAATACTCATTGTACTGGTGACCATTTGAGACTGTATGTACTCATTCACCCAATACACACACTTCAATATTGAAAAGTGAATTTCGCAGTCATAGAAAAGTACGACACCACTATAGGTGTGTCAATAACAAGGAACAAAAATCATTTAAGACATAATTAAGTCGTGAAATTTTGGTGGTTGAGAGATAAATCTGAAGATAAGTATGACAAACTATTAAAACAAGGAAACAATAGTATATTACATACACTTAGAGCCAGTGTTAAGTTAACACGTGTTTATTTGTAGTTATAATAGGAGGTTATAACTTGAGTAGAGGTAAACCTATACCTTATGGCTCATCCACTTTTTCGAAAAAACTCAAGTTCAGAAGATGAAGACAGTGATGAAGATAGTGATTTGTCAATGAGCACGCAAACCACGGCAATATCCCCTAGTGGTAATTTTAATAATGGTTTAACTTTAAACTCAATTTTCAAAAAGACAAATATACATGAAAGGTTTTTTAAACACTAGTGAAACCTATATCCCCGGTTCTCAAAATCAGGGAGCTGGAAGACTGGAAATTCCAACTGAAATAATTAACAACCACTCCTCGACTGATCATAGCATGATTATTGCATCATAGGTCAAAATCTATTTTTAGTAACTCATCAGGTATTGCATCAGAGATTAAAATCTATTTTTAGTAACTCAACATCCCCATTATAGGGGAACTGAGTAACACAATCTCTTTTTGTGAAAATTTCAGATTTCAAAGCTGGAGCAAAACATTCTTATTAAAATCGCAGGCCTACTACAAGACAACCCTCAACCTCAGTGTGAGGGGTGTCGTGACCTGGTAAACAATATTGTAATGCAGCAACAAATGCTGTGTGGTTACCAAACTTTTATTAGGGAAAATATATAAACTCACAGATAAACATTTCTAGGTAAAGCTCTTAAAGACCAAAGGCTGTTGCGAAGTAGAGTATACAGTGTTGTAGCTTCTTCGTTAGAGAGGTCTAGAAAATATTTTTAATCCACCTTCTGTTAGTAACCACTCTCCAAATTCTCTTCCGATTATAACACCAGTCCAAATACCAAAGTCCTTCTCTAAAGCACAAATGTCAGAATCAGAGTCGAACATGTCTTTGAGATTATTCTTAACTAATCGATAGGCGAGGGTATATAGAACAACAAGACGACCGAAATTGTGAATTCGGTCTGAAAGTATTTCGATAACGATGGATACAAACGTGGCGTAAATATTATGACCACCGACACTCTGAATTACTCCAGTAAATAACAGCTCATTTCTCTCCGATAATGTATATACTAGTTTAGCCATCGCTTTATAAAACTTGGAATGTTTCTTACATGTCTTATCATATGTATGAATAATATCAACACCCAGGAACACAAACTCATTCATAAGTTTATCCAAACACATTCTATGGTTTTTTTTTACCAGAAACGCCCACGCTCCTCGATGAGAACCCGACTCATTCAACTACCTTAAGCTGGAACTGGAACCGTTTCCAAAGTTACCCTCTTCTATTATTGGTTGATCACTCTGCCTTTCATACTAATGCTCTTTTCTGAATGGTTATAATACAGATATCAGTCATTTCTTTGCTCCGCCTCCCATGCTAATGCTCTTTTCTGAATGGTTAATCCGGATATCAGGCGATGTTGGCATAGTCACTCTCTGATTGGCTAACATTTGTTAGCAGCTTATATTTAAACTAGACCCTTCAGGACTTTCGTGTTATAAGTTTGTTTGTTTCAAAGAAGGTCATTCTAGTGTTCATTGTAGTGAATTGAGATTATATTTTACACTGTAAGTTGGAATATTTTATTTTTTCTTAAAGTATGTTAAGGCTTATCGATAAAAGGTTATTCAATGTTATTGTCGTGTTTAAAGTAGGTATGCTAAGTATTGTTGATATTGTTGTTTAATGAAGTTAAACTAGGTATGTTAAATATGGTTGACGAAAGGGTTATTGGATTTTCTCCAGATGGTTTCTCATAATAAGGTATCTTCTGGTGAACATCTGTGCCCATTGTATTCAAAGAAGTTTAAATGGCGCGGCGGTTAGTTGGAGTACACTCGACAACCTACATACAACCATCATGTCACACTAGACAACATACATACAATCATCATGATACACCAGACAATCTACATTCATCCATCCCGAAACACTAGACAATCTACAATCATCCATTCCGACGCACTAAACAATCTACATTCATCCATTATGTCACACTAGACAATCTACATTCATCCATCCCGACGCACTAGACAATCTACATTCATCCATTATGTCACACTAGACAACATACGTGTCTGATACAACGACATGACATATGTGTCTCATACAACGACATGACATATGTGTCTGTTACAACGATATGACATACATGTCTGAGGCAGCGACATGGTATACGTCTCTGATACAACGACATGGCATCTGTGACTGTTACAACGACGTGACATACGTGTCTGTTACAACGATATGTCACCTTTGCGTGATACAACAACATGATGTTCATTGTGTCCAAAGATGTTTAAACGTCACCAAGCTATGCTGAAGCATATTCAGGATGCGTAGACATTGCCCTGCTCAACGGGCCCGATACTAAGTGTATAGTGTAGAACATTCCCGCTCCAAGCTTTTATTTATTTCACCTACATGCCTTCTCGGTTGTCTGTCATTTGTTAAAGTGACAAAGATATGGAAATCCAAAGAGGTTAGGATAAGTATAAGAACAAAAAATGTCCAAATCGTTTGTTATGTCAGTCCAATAAAAGTCGTCTCATGTTAATTCGAAGGAAAGTAGATATTTTAAGACTTGTTGCGCTTGTTAATCAATGGTAATAGTGTATATGATAAGTCTACTATAACTTCTAATACACGCCAACTTCTAATCTACTACTACTTCAACTTCTAACCTACTACTATAACTTCTAATACACGCCATCTTTTAACCTACTACTACTACAACTTCTAACCTACTACTACTCCAACTTATAACCTACAACAACACCAACATCAATTACTACTACACATGACAGCTACTTATGTCGCCTGTCAAAACAAATACAGGTCCCCCACCGAAGTTGTCATCTACTATTTCAAAAGTTGTCATCGGCTAAAACAAAAGTTGTCATCTACTATTTCAAAAGATGTCATCGACTAAAACAAAAGTTGTCATCTACTATTTCAAAAGTTGTCATCGGCTAAAACAAAAGTTGTCATCTACTATTTCAAAAGATGTCATCGACTAAAACAAAAGTTGTCAATACTATTTCAAAAGATGTCCTCCACTAATTAGAAAGTTGTCATTGGCTAAAACAAAAGTTGTCATCTACTATTTCAAAAGATGTCATCGACTAAAGCAAAAGTTGTCATCTACTATTTCAAAAGATGTCATCGACTAAAACAAAAGTTGTCATCTACTATTTCAAAAGATGTCATCGACTAAACAAATGTTGTCATCGGCTAAAACAAAAGTTGTCATCTACTATTTCAAAAGATGTCATTGGCTAAAACAAAAGTTGTCATCTACTATTTCAAAAGATGTCATCGACTAAAACAAAAGTTGTCATCTACTATTTCAAAAGATGTCATCGACTAAAACAAAACTTGTCATCTACTATTTCAAAAGATGTCCCCCACTAATTTGAAAGTTGTCATCGGCTAAAACAAACACGTTTTCTAACATCTTCCACTACTACTTTCACTACAACTACAACTACTTCTGCTACTACAAAACAAAACAGTAATAGAATATCAAAGTACATTAATTTACTGTCCCTCTGTTAGACGGCTAGACCAGTGATGGTCGGTTACCGGCTAGCTGATAAATTTATTAGTGTGGTCCTGTGGTCAGTATCACGGGTAAACACTGGCGTTATCCTTTGATCTCCACGCGGGCTGTCTAATCGGAATTAAGCTCTCCTATTTCTACATCAAGCGACAGATCCATTCAGACAACGTGACCACCTCTCCTTTAACCATTTAACACTATCATGTATTACTACTTGTAAATAAACTACTTTGTTTTTTATGTATTACATATGTCTATAATGTACATTAGTTAAAGAATACATTTTTGTCTAAACCATGTGTTATCTATTGTGACGTACATACGAATAAAACAATAAATAAATAAGCTTGTCACTGTTTTTTTATTGCCTGAGAGTACAATGTAAAAGTTATGATAACACCGCAGCGGAGGTCACCCCTTCACCTCACCACCCCATCCCACCCCAAGAGAGATAACGCGCTGAGAGGTCAACGAGAGATAATGCGACGAGAGGTCACCCCTTCACAACACCCCACCCCGAGAGGTCGAGAGGTCACACGAGAGATAACGCGACGAGAGGTCAACGAGAGGTCACCAGGTAGACTTTCATATAACGAGAAAATGTAGACTTTCATATAGAGAAAAAAAAATTATGTTAGACTAATTATATAAGAAAAGTCAACCCGGCGGCAGAAATTTGGCTGCAGCTGGAAAAAGTTTACCCGTCCTAAATACCCTATAACACTACTTATCCACGCCTCGCCAGCGTTGATATTGGTAAACCCACAGACCGCACCACCCATGATTTGCCTGTTTTTAGCCTGACACATTTTACTATGTTTAGCTCGTGGTGCAATGGGTGCTCTTTATCTGCACTTATCTTCAGGTATACTTGTGCCTTCCAGATCTTGATCCTTTCGTCCATGGTTGAAAAGTCAAGATGATACCTCATTGCTACACAGGGAATGTCCCTCGTACACTCCAAGATAATGCGCATAGCCTCATTCTGTATTTTCTCTAGTCTGTGAATTTTCGTCGCACTAACAGTAACAATCGCCGAGGTATACTCAATTGCTGCTAAGACTAGTCCCTGGAACAGAAGGATAAGCCTCTGCTCGATGTTGGCAGCTGCTATGGCCTTATACATGTTATCACAGGGTCGACGTGGTCTCGAAAACACAGGTTGCTATCAAATTTAACTCATAGGTATATCATCACCATGTCCCTGGTCACCTCATCAGCTACCATTCGTGCCATCAGTGTTTCCGTGTTAACGATATGATTGTTATGGGAGAACCATGCAACTGACGCTTTATTAGGATTAACCAATCAGGTCAAACCAGTCAGGTGAAAGGTCAAAAAACACCTTTTCAGTAGACAGATAAAAATTTGGAATGTGTGCACTTTTCAAGATATTCGCATTTCAGCAGATTATCCCTGATTTTTTTTCAGTATATATATATATATATATATATATATATATATATATATGCGATCAGGACTCAATCAGAGTAGGATTCCAGACTCTCACATGAAGTCAGCTGTCAGGTTAAGTGAATTGACATCATAATTAAAGTCAATTAGAGTCTTAGATCTACTCTGCTTGAATACTTGTTAAAACGTTGCACTGTGTTCTGCGCCAGTGGCCCAGTGCATCCGATTTCAGCCAGCATTTTGTTCAGGTTTGCTATCCTTAGCCTTTGATTGTCCCCAATCTTCCTGCTAAGCAGCAGATTGTCTTTTCTGCAGGGGGATTCTGACCTTAGATGATCTGCCCTCCCAATGTTTACGAGCACCATCGGCCCGAGTCACTAGAGGTGACTAACACAGACATGCACACACAAAGATATGAGATGTGACTAACACTGACATGTACACAACGATATGAGGCATGACTAACATTGATACACTCTAAAATATGGGATATGACTAACACAGATACACACACTAAGATATGAGATATGACTAAACACAGTCATGCACACACAAAGATAAAGATAGGCGATGTAACTAACATAGCCATGCACACACAAATATATGTGATATGACTAAACACAGACACACAAAGATATGAGACATGACTAACATAGACAGACACACACGAAGATGAGATGTGACTAGCATGGACATACACACAAAAATATGAGATATGACTAACATAGACAAACACACACAAAGGTATGAGATGTGACTAACATAGACATGCTCACAAAGATATGAGATATGACTAACACAGACATGCACGCACAAAGATATGATACATGACTAAGACAGACACACACCAAGATATGAGCCATGGCCAGCACACACACAGACAAGCTAAGATATGAGCCATGGCTAGCACAGAAAAACACCAAGATATGAGCCATGGCTAGCACAGAAACACATAAAGATATGAGCCATGGCTAGCAGGGAAATACACCAAGATATGAACCATGGCCAGCACAGACACACAAGATATGAACCGTGGCCAGCACAGTCACCCACCAAGATATGAGTCATGGCTAGCACGGATATACACTAAGATATGAACCATGATCAGGCCAGACACACATATTATATATATATATATATATATATATATATATATTGGCCATTTTTGTCACGTCGTCGTTAGCTAAATCGCCTATGTCATCTTACCGAACACCATCTGGACCAGGAGCAGTGTTGTGTGACCTTTTTAGTGTCATGCGAATGGTATCGGCTGTGATAGTGAGATCTGCTTCCAGCGCTACATCATTACACAATTTTGACATCGATCCCCGTATCCTCATTCTTACAGCCTCATTTCTTTGGTCCGTCTGCTCAATGTAGCGGGCAAGCAGGGCCTTCCCTTTACTCTCATCAGATTTGTGCCATATCCGGCCTGTGCTCTGAAAGTCTGGTATGCCTCTGTGTCGTGTTGTGCCATTCACGCTTTGATGAAGGCGCCAGAATATGGCGAGCGATTTTTCTGAGCACACTTTTTTACAGAAGTCATCCCATTTGGCATCTTTAGCCTTCTTAGCGCATAGTTTAAAGTGCATCATTTTTTGGTCGACCTCTATTTTGAGACGCTTCAAGAGCTCAGGTTGTGTTCTTCCATTCCTTCAGGCTTTCTGCCATGTCTTGGCCGTTTGTCTCTTGCTCCGCCAAGCTTCCTCGACAACTACGTTCCACCAGGGTGGCTGCGTTCTTCTATCCTGCTTCCTACGAGGGGCGCTCTGTTTCCTATGTCTGATTTTGCTAATGACGTCCTGGTCTGTTTTCTCGTAGTGTAATGTATGGAACTTTCTTTTCTGGCTTCTATTTCTGCTTTTCTCAATTAGGAGGACACATGGATAGTGATCACTTCCGTGGAACCCCAGTGCACTCCACCTGCAAACCGGTGTGAAGGTGGAAGACACCAGTGCCAGGTCTATGACACTATCAGAGTCCCCTGTTCGAGTGGCCATTCTTGTTGCCCTTTCATCATTCAAGCACACTAAACCGGCCGACACGAGTGCGATCTCTAGGTCTTCTCCCTGCTTGTTGGTTATGACGTTACCCCACTGGTTTCCTCTAGCATTAAAGTCTCCGCAGAAAATGACGTTCTCTTTATCGAACTCGAAGAGATTCTGCCATTGTTGTGTTTTCACCTTCCCATTACAGGCATACATATTAATTTGTGAAAGGCTCTTAGTGTGCTGAAGAGATATTTACTGGAGTTGGCCAGTTTATAATGTGGAAACGGGTTCTGGACGGTGCGACTGAGTAAGTGCACGTGAGTCTAGACCATCCACAGCATTGACGTTCAGCGACAAATGTATAAGATTATTGATCTACTTTAATACTGTCTGATGTTAACAATTCTGGGTAAAGAACCACTAGCAGTCACTGTCTATGAAGTCATTAATATATATTTTAGTGCAGTATACTTATTTTGATGATTGAATCTGTTAGCCTCGGTGGCTGAGTTGTTAGTGTGCTCCCTTCCTGATCGGAAGGGTCTAGATTTGATCCCCAGAAATGGCAAATGTTTTTTTTCAGATCGACAAGGCTCCAGGGTTCACCCAGCCTCTAATTATTGATACCATAGATATTTTCTGGAAAGTAAAAGTGGCCTGGCGTGATATCATCCAAATATGTGCCGTGGTCATAGAATTAACGGTCATTAACACCAGATTCCCTCATACGCCTAGCAAGATGTGAAGGGAACCTTTACTTTTAATTGTTAATGATTTATGTAATTAATAATTTTTAATACATTTGTGATTTTTTTAAAAAATATTGCATTTTATCAACCAAACGTGATTTGAATGACAATTTTCCGCAGAAGAATAATTTTAGATAAATAAATATACTGGGATTGCGTAAGTGAGGACAGCTTTACAAAAAAGTATGTAAAGCTTTATGCTAGAACTTAAAATTTAAAATAAAAACTATTTTTAAAAACTTATCTTTTAAAATAACGCAGCCACCAACGCTTGCAAATATGGGCCTACATTTAATTGACTAAATATGCTCCATTCACGAAGAAACAATTAATATATTGTCTAAAACATTCTTAAATTATACTTTGATGAGCCTTATGTTAAATAATTTTTTTGATGATTAATTTTGAACTGATGATGTAGATTTTCCACATTTTAAAATGTGTCTGAAAAAAACAGCAGTTCCTTCACTTGTTCATGTCAATTATAACTTTTCAGTGAAAATGGATTTTGGAATTTTGCACCATCGCTACAGTCTTTCGTGCGTTGTTGGCTTCATTCAATAAGGTAATCGGCCGTTTGTGGGCGCATCCATTGTTGTGTGTGCCATGTCATCATAATGGCCGATCGTATATCCCTAAACCGGCGGTGCGCTTATAATGAAGGTCGAAACAACCGAGTTTTGTTTATGACTTTGCAGCCCCGGTGTGACTCCCGGAGTTTCATGTTTGTCAGGTTAGATGTTGTCTAGATGGCTACTGTGAGATAGAGGGTAGACTTGTGAACTGGTTTATCATTTCACGAATTCACATTACAGGGGAGATCTGAGCGCTTACGAATTATTGTTCGATGTGCAATGAGGATAATCCGACGAATAACTGTGTTTCATATGTTCGGATTTGGAGACAAATGAGATGTCTTAACATCATCAAGTGCTATACATTAAAAAAAAATATGACGATCAACAATTTCATGAGGACGTGAACTTCCTATCAATATGGCGGATAGGTGTCTGGAACTGCTAAGGCTTTGTCTGAAAAGTGTTCTTGTTGCAGTTTCCTCATATTCCAAGTCTGGCTTGCTGCCGGAGTTACTGAGTTAAGTGTTCTGTGGACACCGTGAGCTGTGCGTTTCATCCGTTTTGATCGTCTTTTGATATTCCGATTGTTTACGATGAATGAGGATATCGTATGACGATATCGTATGACTTCCGGTGAATATGGCGCCCTGTTCGCTGTCTTCTTCAGTGGACTTTCTGTTTATTTTTTTGTTTTTTATTGATATTTGAAGGGATCATGTGATTGTACGCACTTTCTATTTGATGTAAATCACTTTGCTTCTTTTGATTCATTGCATTTTGTTACAATTTCTTTATTTGATCACTGATACTCATCTTTGTTGTTGATTGAGCTATTGAACACGTCAAAAAATGGCGGTTTGTTTTCGCCGATCTGTCATCAAGGACGCGTAATTCATTTAATTTGTAAAAGGCTCACAGTGTATCCGCTGCAGAGCTATTTACTGGAGTTGGCCAGTTTATAACGTGGAAACACCAAAAAATGATGCACTTTAAACTATGTGCTAAGCAGGCTAAGGATGCCAAATGGGATGACCTGTAAAAAAAAGTGTGCTCAGAAAAATCGCTAGCCACATTCTGACGCCTTTATCAGAGCATGGATGGCACAACACGACACAGATGCATACCAAATTTTCAGAGCACATGCCGGATATGGCATAAATCTGATGAGAGTAAAGGGAAGGTTTGCCCGCTACATTGAACAGACGGACCAAAGAAATGAGGCTGTAAGAATGAGGATACGGGAATCGCTGTCAAAATTGTGCTGGAAGAAGATCTCACAATCATAACCGATACCATTCGCACGACACTTAAAAGGTCACACAACACTGCTCCTGGTCCAGATGGTGTTTTCGGTACGATGACATAGGCGATTTAGTTGACGACGACGTGACAAAACTGGCCAATGAGTTTAATGCCAGCATTCGGAGTGGCCAGATTAAGGAGGAGTGGCTACACAGCTACTTACTACCGCTACCGAAGCCAAACAAGGACCATTCTCAGATCAGTGCCTACAGAATCATCACAATGCAGAACACTGTGGGCAAGCTGCTGGAGAAAATAGTTGCCCGTGTCCTCACCTGTCCCCTTGAACAGAAACGTGCATTCCCACTCACACTCGGAGGTTATAAATATAAAAAAGAGACATGGCTCAATGCGGCAGTCTTTGCATATGACATCTTCGAAGGCTTCCACAGACGAGAGGAGACATGTGCTGCTGCTATAGGCCTGGAAGGATGCATACAATAGGGTACCATTTGAATATCTCATGCATATGCTCCTCAAACTGGCGGTGCACCCCTTCCTCATTAGATGGATCGCCGCGACATTGTTTCAGAGGAAGGTGATAATCAGATGTGGAAGTTGGTCTTCCGAGCCAACATCCATTTGTCCAGGGCTGCCACAAGGCTCACCATTGTCACCAGTTCTATTTAACGTGTACACAATAATGATCACGGAACACAGCTGGATGGGAGGGGAAGAACTATGACTTTTGCTGATGATATTCTGGTATATCGACAGGGAAGAGACAAGTTGATGACATACCTCGGAGTTAAGTTTGATCGCAGCCTGTGAAGGTCATGGCAGCTGCTAACATCGAGCAGAAGCTACTTACTCTTCTGTTTCAGGGATTAGTCCTCGCACCAATCGAGTATGCCCTAGCATTTCTTACTGTCAGTGCGACTCAAATTGATAGGCTGGAGAAAATACCAAATGAAGCCATGCGCATTATCTTGGGATGTACAAGGGACACTCGTGTGTAGCAATTAGGTATCTTCTTGACTTTCCAACCATGTATGACAGAATCTAGATCTGGAGAGCACGAGCATACCTGAAGATTAGTACAGATAAAGAGCATCCATTGCACCACGTGCTCAACACAAGGAAAGGTGCCAGACTAAAAAGAGGCAAATCATGGGTGGGCTGAACAGAAGATGTCATCAAACAGGTCTGTGGGCTTACCAATATCAGCGTTGGTGAGGAGTGGATACCGGTGCCTACGTCTTTCAAGGGGACTTTCTCGTGTATTGTCACACTCGACAGGAAAAGTAGGGAACAGAAACCGATCGTGGTCAATGCTGAGGTCAATGGTCTCATCTGCGATAACACCGGTGAGAAAGATGCAGTCATCTATCCAGACGGATCTGTAAGACCACTAAGTTTCTCATTTCTGGCTGTGAAGTGCATGGGCATTTATAGCACGCTCGGCAGGCAGAATAGTCAAAGAAGACATTCAAATGGTTAGAATCACAAGACTACACCCACGCATGTATACTGAGTAATTCGATGAGCATGATAAAAAAGTGAAGGCAGGCTCTGTACGCATGCAATGGGTAGAGTCGTTGCAGAAATCCAATATACGTAAGGTCACCTTTGTCTTTGTCCTTGGACATGCGGGAGTACAGGGAAATGAAAGAGCGGACAGGTTGGCTAGCTGCGTGTCGTTGAGGACGGTTAACCAATGGATCGGGCGGACATCATCAATGCCCTCCGAGAAGTGGGAAGAGCACAGGACTTCGACAAACACTGATCCACGTCACTTCTTCGGATGATGGAAATGCGAGTTAAGGTGGTCACAGCCAGAAATGAGAAACTTAGTGGCCGTGCAAGAGGACTTATCAACCAACATAGAACTGGAGTCGTCAGTAATTGGACAATGCGGGAATTGCTGAGGAGGGAATCTGAGCACCCATGGACATGTTCGGAGTGCAATGATGATGATCCGCAAATAACTCAATAACTCAATCGTATGACGGGGAACAGATGGCTGTTTTCACTTTCTGTGCGGTTTCGCCTTACATCGTTTGGCGTGCGCTGAGATTTCTATGATGGGGACTCCAGCAACCTTTCTTTATTTGGGAGATGAGATAATAATTCGAAATATTGCACTAGCACTGGCGGTTTGGCAGTTATGGATTTTAATTCGTTTGCAGTGATACCGGGGCATTCCATAACCATTATCATAACCATAATCATAACCTTAACCAATGCACCTGATACTCCACACCAGGAAGAGATGCGATCGAGTTCATTTTTTGCCGAAGAGCTGATTGACTGGAGTTGGTCAGTCTATAACGTGGAATCGGGTTCTGGACCGTGTGACTGAGTGAATGCACATGAGTCTAGACCATCCACAGCATCATGACAATGTGTATTTAAACATTATTTATTTTGTCCATATTTCTTTCGTGCGAAATGTTGTGTTGTGTCACGCTATTTTGAGAACGGGCATTTTCTTTCTTTCTTACTTTCTTTCTTTCTGTCTTTCTTTTTTCTTTTTAATAACTTGAAGAACATTTTGACCTTAATTCTTTTTAGTATAACTTTAAATTGTTTTAGACCGTGCGGAGAAAGGGTACCTTCTATAATATGATTTAATATTATTGCTGAATTGCCGCAATATGAGCTCTGCAGATCACGTGGTGTTTGACTCAACGTGTTTTTTTTTTCAAAACAGATAATGTCCCAAACTTTGATGGGACTGGCTATAAAAGTAATTAGATTCAGTCACAAGAAAAACTCGACAAAGGAAATCGAGCAAGATTTTAATAAAATCTGTGGCAAATAAATGCTAAAGTTTCACACATCAGAGAAGCAATTGAGTTAATATTCAGCATCACACTGCTAGAAGAAAGAATTCCCTTACAAGCATTTATGTGGAAACCATATAGTAACAGAAAACAAGGTAAGATAGTTTTTGCGATGAAAATGGTGATAGTTGTAATATTAATAATGGTAATTTTATCTCCAGTGCTAAAATACCATGACGATCTGGCTTAGGTTTTGGTGGTGAAATACTTTTATTCCAGCACTGTCACTGCCTCAGAGGCAACGATTCTGATAATGAAACAGGTACTTCAGGGCAAAGGACAAAAGTTAAGTCCAGTTGTGTAGATAAATGGAGACAAAACAACAAATCGTACCACAACAAAGTGGCTTTCGTCAGCAGAAATCTACTAAAGACCTGGTCACCTACAGTGCACAGGAAATAGAGGATGCTCTACAAGAAAAGAACACACACTGGCAGTGTGGGTCGACATGGAGAAGGCTTTTCAGCAACATTGTCTACAAAGCAGCCTCGGCCAAATACAGACGTGAAGTCATGATATCAGCAAGACAGACATGGATAGACAAAACAGAGAGCCTTATTCTAGACAAAAATGGTCATAAACTATGGAAACTTGCGAAAGCTCTGAGCGACGAAAACAACTGCCGACCTCCAATACCATTAGCACACAATCAGAGCATCCCCGCAGGCAAAAGGGCAGCAAATCTACTGATAGAGACTTACAAAAACATTAGTAGAAAAAAAATTCAAATAGACAAACAGAAAGCTGCAAGACGGGAAAACCAAGATGCAAAACACATGCCTTTAGCACCAGAAGAGAATCAGACGACCATCTTTACCCCAACTGAATTTGATGTTGCCCTCAAAGGATTGAAGCTCAAAAGTTCCCCTGGTAAAGATGGAATTTCCAACGAAATGCTCCTAAATCTGGGACAGAAAGCCAAGAGCCATCTTCTAAGGATAATAAATGCTAGCTGGAAGAGAGATCATGTGCCGGCAATCTGGAAGAAGCTATTATGGTGCCCATCCTCAAGCGTGGAAAAGACCCACTAGACCCAAGTAGCTATAGACCAATTAGCCTACTGAGCTGCCTGTGTAAACTCATGGAAAGGCTGGTTAACATAAGACTTATGTGGCATTTGGAGACAAAACAACAAATCGTACCACAACAAAGTGGCTTCCGTCAGCACAGTTCAACTGAAGACCTGGTCACCTACATTGCACAGGAAATAGAGGATGCTCTACAAGAAAAGAACCACACACTGGCATTGTGGGACGACATGGAGAAGGCTTTTGATAGGGTATGGCGAGAGGGTTTAAAGAACAAGCTTTTTAGACTTGGCATCCAGGGTCGTTTACTCAATTGAGTCTCTCAATACCTTCAGGATAGAACGGCCTGAGTACAAGTTCAAGGTCAACTAAGTAAGAAGGTTTCTATCGAACAAGGTGTCCCACAAGGCGGAGTCTTTCCCCCAACACTCTTTTTAATTTTCATAAATGACATCGTAATGGACATTCCAGCCCGAATACACTCAGCAATATACACAGATAATCTGGCGTTATGGGCTCGCGAGGGAAGTATGTCGGTGGCTGGACCCAGGATGCAAGATGCAATAGGTGAACGTGAAAAAGGGACGAACACCTGGTTCTTACCAATCAACGAAAAAAAAACTACATATACAATTTTCAGCATATCAAGAAACACACTCTCTTTAAACTTGAAGATAAAAGACCATCAACTCCCTACTGACCAAAACCCAACATATCTTGGTGTCACCATGAATCGCAGAATGACTTGGAAAAATCAGATAGACAGAGCAAGGAAAAAAAAAACAGAAAATGAACTAATATTATGAAGAAACTGACAGGAATGGACTGGGGAGCAGACAGCAATATTTTGAAAAGACTATACGTAGGAAGAGTCAGACCAGTTCTAGAGTATGGAGTCACAGCCTGAGCTATGGCTTCCAAATCACACCTTAGCAAAATTAACAGAACACAGAACTAAGCTGCCCGTATCATCACTTGTGCTATGAAATCAACACCTATCAAGACTCTAGAAACAGTAACAGGTTTACAACCCTTAGATAACAGACGGGTCACTAAAGTATTACAACAAGCGGAGAAATATAGAAGGCTCCTTAGCCACCCCATGCACCAAAGAATAACTGGTTCCGGAATTGTACGACTAACGATGAGCAACTTCGCTGCAATTAACAAACTACTGGAGACCCAGTACTTTCCCAAACAATATCGAAACCCTTGGGGCCATCTGATATGTCTCCTCATGGAAAACATAAAATACCAGAACTTAAGGAAAATAAAACATCATCATCATGTGCCATACCGGTTGGCGTAGGTGATTATGTCCCTCCACAATCTTCTATCTACAGTGCATCGTATCAGTTCTGTTGTTGACTGTTTTCCATGCCATGACACCAAGCTATACAGTATTTTCTCTCTTTGTCGCCCGTGATCTCTCTTTCCTTTTATTTTGCCAGTTGTAACCAAGTATTCCAACTTTCCTCTTCTCATGATGTACCCGAAAAATGTTGATTGCTTCTTTCTGATGTTTTTTAAGAGATCCCTTTTTGTGTTGGCCTCTTTGAGAACTTCCTCATTGGTATTTTTAGCTGTCCAGGGAACTTTCAACATTCTTCTGAGAAATCCCATCTCTGTGGCCTCTAATCGTCTTTTCATTTGTTTGCCTACTGTCCATGATTCGCTTCCATAGGTCAGAATTGGTTCTATATAGCACCGATGAACTCTGTTTCTCATTTTTATTGACATAGATTTGTTGCATAAGATATTTTTTTTCATTTTCTGAAATGGCATTTTGGCCTGAGCTATTCTGCTTTTTAAAGGTCAGTTCCATGAAAAATGGAAACGGGAAAGGAGAACACCCAAAGCAAAACGAGAGTGACGAATACCACCAACTATTAAGGAGGGATCAAGTCATCATACTTCGCCTGCGCACTGGCCACATATAGAATGAGAAATCACATGTTCACCAAATTCAAAATAGGTACAACCAGCCTATGCCACTGTACACAGGACAATATGACTACAAAACATGTTCTACAGGATTGCCCCCAGTACACAGTCTTGAGAAGAGCAAAGTGGTCCACACCCACCTCCCTGGAAGAGAAACTATATGGTGCAATCGATTCACTTAAACAGACAGCTGACTTCATGAGAGAGTCTGGAATCCTACTCTGATTGAGTCTTGATCGCAGAGAGAGATTCTGGTGTCATTTACAAACTCAACCAAAAGAAAAAGAAAAAAAATTAATTCACTTCCGGCTTCTTCAATGGTAGACAGACTTAACTAACAAGTGGAACTTAATCTTGCGAAATAAAGATATACGACAGCCTTTATATTCGGAGAATGTGATGTTTTTTTGTGGTTTTTTTTTAATGCAATGGAATCATTGATCGATTTAGAAAAATATTAAAACAGTATTATTGAAGAACCTATAGGAAAACAGCATTTCATGTTAGAGTAATGCATTAAATATGCTTGCCAGAAAGGATTTTAAAAAATGATATTGCTGCTTACTGCTCTGTCGTGTTAGTAGTGTCAGCTGAAAAGACTTCATCAGTGAAGTCTGACACACTTGAAAACAGATATGGCTGAAAAGGTTAATGAGGGTTAACAAACTGAAGCGAAAATTTAGTAGAAAATCCACACAGAAGGCTCCAGTCTTTGTACCATTACCCTCAGCAGCACCAGAGACTGCTTCCCCTGTTAGTGGCAAGTCAGCAACTCTTCCATTGTCGTTTGATCCTAAGTCATTAGCTCTTCATGAATCCCATAGTGAAGGTCTCTTCTCTAAGCTCAGAAGAAGGTTTCGTCTTGGAAGTAAAGGAAAATATGACTTAAAATCCTACACAGAAAATTCTCCATCTAAACACAGGTGGCTAAGAAGAAAAAGTGATGAAACACAACATCAGAGTGATGAGAATAGCTTCAGTTTAGGTATTGATACAAAAAAATGCAGTTGGGAAATCCAATTCTGTCAAAACTCAAAGAAAAGCCAAATCTGATAAGAAGGAAGTAATTCTGATTAGAACTGACAAAAGAGTGAACATTATTTGTAAGGCTGAAAATGTAGAATCAGAAGTGATTTTTTTTTCAAATGTTAACAGCCCTGATGAAGATTTATCAGAAACTGTGAGTGAAGTTGAAGAAGATCCTTATGCTACAATAAGTTCTGTTAAAGATGAATAGCTAGGAGCAAAAGCCAAACAGTTATTAACAACCAAAAGAAAGTCGAAAAGTCATGTGATTCCACAGGCATAAATGGTGCTTGTAAGCCAGAAAAGATTGCAGTTGACGTTGATGAATATCCATATGCAAAGATAGATCCAAACAGGAAGACTATTCTGGCTGTTTCTCATCCCTCCCTGGATGCAAAGAGCTTCACAAAACAACCTAATGTGCGGGTCAGAAGCCAGATTGAACCAGACTATGAAACTTTAGAAGACATTGAACAGAAGAAGATTGAGTTTAGGTCTCAAAGAAACATACGTTCATCTTCCTTTGAAGCAACTTTAACTGGTTCAAGTGCACCATCTTCTGATGACCCACCTGGAAACTCAGATTATGATTATGAATCTTTGGAGGAAGTTAAGCAAAGATGTGCAAGTTCTGACATGTCTTCCCACGTGAGCAGAAGTTCTGGTGCTTCTGCATCCTCTGATATGAATATTGCTTACCAGCCTTCAGTATTGGATAAAGCTGCAGTGGAAGTTGTTCTACCCAGCTCCAATTCTCAGAGCAGCAATGAAGCTAATTCTATTAGACTATCCTATCTCCTCTTCTTGGTGCTGGCAACGACTGTAGAAGACATCCCAGGACACATGCTGCCAGCTCTCAGGGATCCAGACCAGCTTCCATGCCTTCCCCACATTTAGTAGGAAGAACTTCCTCTGCAGCATCACCTTCTGCCTTAGCACCTCTGGCTCCTTCCATTGATTCATCACTTCCTCATGATACCACATCACAACAAGCTTCACCACAAGAAGAGTGCCTTTATGACAACCCCAATATCATCTTGAGAAAACAAGTTTCTCGTTCCATGACTAATACGTCCACACTTACCAAACGTGGACAAACTAATTCTGAACCACCTGTCATTAAGACTCCAGCAGAAGAAGAGCTAGTTGAGAAGTTGAGTTCTCTATTAGCCCCACCGCTTCCATTAAAAAACTATCAGAAAGATGAAGTCAACCTTAGAAGTGGCACAGGAAGTGCACGTCATTCATGGTCATCTCAAAGTAGCAGGAACATAGAAACAGGAGAATCTTTTCAAACTAAAGAGATAGAGAGGAGCCCATTAGCAAGTCTGAATCACAGCAGAGAAAACTTACTTTTGAAATTTGTGAAAGATTCACTTGTGAGCCAAGTGTATGAACGTCATGACCTGTTTTCAAGAAATAATGCAGCAGATATTCTCAAAAAGAAGGAGTCGGGTACATTAGAAAGATATTTTTAAAAGTCCTCTCCAAAAGCTGGGACATCCAGTAGATTGTTAGATAAATTCAAAGATAACAAGCCTGATTATTCTGTTATTAACATAAAAGGCAAGCCTGAAGCAAGCGTATGCAAGTCTGATACAGTTGATGAGAAATTAAGCAATGGACATTGGAAGGAGCCTAAATCAGCAGATGTACATTCTAGAACAATACACGCCAAAGATTCACATGAATTAGATATTGTAGGCTTTTGTCATGAGTTATCTAAAAGTATTCTAGATGAGGTGTTTAAACACTGTGGAGTCTTTGAAGCAACTGTCGTAAAGAGCAAAAATACTGTCATCACAGACTTAAACACTTTGGGAGAATTGGATCCTCTGACAATTAGTATTGAGTAAAATTCCACAAGAAATACTGAGATTACAAATAACTTAGCCAACACAGAATTTACTAACAACCAATCAAATGAAAGAATAGAAAGGTATGCAAAGTATGTTTCTACACAAGTACCAGATTATTCAGTAATTCAGGGAACCATATGTGCGGTTGTGTCGTTGTGCACTAATGGTCATGCTCAAACTGTAGCTCCAGACAACACAGAACATGGCGGAGTAAAGGATCTGCTGAATGAAGTTGTAAAGAATGTGAGCATGTTGAAAAGTTGTGATGAAGAGAAAACTGTCCAACATGATGATATGTTATATAAGATGCAAGGTGCAAGGCCAAGAGTGAAATCATTGCTGCTGGAATCTGTTGCCAAATCATCATCACAACCACATGCTTATTCAAAGAATAATAAATTTTTGCCAAAACATCACAGTAATTTAGCCGGAGAACCAAAATCTGAGGTTGGGAAAACTACGTTTGGAAAGTTCTCCCGTTCTGGGTTCTTCACAAAAAATGAATGAATTAGATTTTCCAGCCGTACCTAGTGTAGATTTTTATGATGATTTTGAAAACAAAATTCCACAGCAAAAATCAAGAGTTAAAAGCGAATGGATTAAAAAGACTGAAGAAGAATTTAATAACTTATTTAATAATTTTGAAAATACAGACTTCAGCATTCAGGAGACAATTTATGTTGATTCTGACTCAGATAATGAGTTGGGACTAGAGTTGAACAAGCCAGTAAACAGTTCATGTCAAGAGAAATCAGTGCATTTCAAAAGTGGCAAAACCTATAGTTTATGCAAATCCTAGATTGTTGGAAAATGTAATTAGTGGTTCTTTTAAAAGGGAGATTAGCTTAGATTCAGCTTATCTAGCATATGGAATTTTTAGGTGGGGACGATATTTTCCTGCTCTGAATGATAAAAGACAAGCTGTAGAAGTCAAGCTGAAGGCCTTCATGAATTTTGTTATTGAAATGCTTATTGGTCCTGCTAGATTCAGAAGAAATCAGCCTAGAATTAGAAGAATGTATGAGGAGGTGGATAGAATGCAAGTTAAAATTAATAAACGACTGAAAGCTGTGCAAGATTTACCAACATTCCAGGATATTAGGCTTCATCTGCTGAAGACTGAGGCAACAGATGATTGGGAACCAGAAAAGCATGGGGTTAATTACTTTGATAACACAGAGGGCTGCAAAGATGTGGGAAGGATTGCTGATGAAGAATTCGGTGCCAATTATCTGCAGGGCCTCTCATGTGATGTTAGTCAAGAAGATGAATTTTTTGTTCTAAGAGAATTATCAGAAGAGCATGCCAGTGAAAGAACATTTTCAACACAAGATTCAGAAGTTGGAGATATATTGCATTCTAAAGATTTATTTTCTGATGTAGATGAAGTGGTTGGTGTCTTTAATAACAGACAGACAGTGATGATGAACTTGCCGACTTCTTCCGCAGAGATTCTGAATGAATTTCTGAAACTCAGCAAATCTCGACTAAATTTTAAATATTGTAAAACTGTTGAAGAGTCTGATTCTGAGGATGAAATGGTTACGGTTGAATCTTATGCAAGGACAGTAAGTGCGGACTTTTGTCCACAGTTCTCTAACCGTATTGGCATTGGTGCTGGATCATTATGCCGAGCCTTCCACGGTGAACTCGCTTACACAGCGTACATGAGGAAACACAGGGCTCCCAGAAAATTGTTGAACGTACCAGGTCCTGATCATGAATGTTATGGTCCAGAGAGTCATCTCTCTTGGTACAACTGGTGTTCATTGGATTCTTTATTTAAGAAACTTGTTCCACACATTTGTCCGCGACTTGACTTCCAACATTTACTAAGAACCTATGCTGAATTCAAGCATTTTATTCTCATAGACAGACAGAGAAACTTTGATCACAAAGGTTGTTTTATGAAAAAATTTCCAAATCATGTACTTAAATGTTGTAGATTTGAAGAATTTGTTTTCTTGAAGCTTATCAGGGATGACATTCGGCATTTCTCACACGTGTTCTGTGTGTCTGAAGCCAGCAGGGATTTATTTTTGGAGGAGAAGGATGTGGGGTTTTCCCTACTTAGCCTACTCAGGTTGGTTCTACAGAACATTCACAAGATGCAAAGGTCTTGTCAATGGAGGAGGTTGGAGCAACAGAGTTTGAGGGTAACTTTGCTGAAAAGAAAAATGTTCACAACAGAATTGATTTCCGGAACTCATCATTTCAAAAGTGGTTGCCGCTGGAAGATAATTTTGCTGATGTGATGGTACTTTCGGACCAGCAGAAGTTTCATATTAAAAACTTTGCGAACATTCGCTTCAACTGTTTGTCCTTGACCTTGAGAAACTGGAAGTCACCACAGGCCTACGTTCATGATCCAAATGTGCTGGTTTGTTGTAGAACAATGTTTGCTCATTTTGACACCAAAGCATTTGAGCTTTCTGTCAAAGGCGTTGACGAGCCCAGACCTCAACAGGAACAGCAGGATTTCCTAGAGAGTAAGGAACAGTTGCAGTTGAAAGACTGGTATTGGGGGCCCATCTCGTATGAACAAGCAACACTGATCCTTAAAGACAAGGAGGACGGGTCATTCCTGGTGCGGGACAGTTCTGACCAAAAGTACTTACTACGCCTCAGTTTTAAATCCTTGGGAGAGGTACATCACACTCGGATAGAGCATGCAAATGGTCTCTTCAGTTTCTGGTCGTAACCTGAATCCCATGGGAAAGCTAGAATTTGTGAGTTCATTGAAAAGCCAATACAAAATTCCAGAGATAGTAGGTTCCTCTATTTCCTGCGACCCAGTGCGCGTGGAACACCACCACTTTCTATTCGGTTATTGACTCCAGTGTCAAGAAACTTTAGGGTAGCAACCCTCAAGCACTTGTCAAGGTTTGTGGTCCGGCAGTCTGTCAGGAAAGATCATCTTAACCATCTTCCCGTACCAGAGAAGGTGAAGAGATACCTTCGAGACAAGCAATACTATGTGGAGATTCTTGATGATGACCAGTGGGTATTTGATGTGGAATATCGTAAATCATCAAAATAAACTAGTTACTGTTATTATGAACAATCAGGTAGTATTTTGAGACCTGTGAGTGTCATTGATACCATAATACTGGGTCTTATTTCACTCCAGGATTCATTGTTATAATGAGACTAATAAATTAACAATGAATGGGTGGAAGCTACATTAAGTATTAACAAGTTTAACTTATGAATAGACTGTGCTTTGCTAGGAGCTGACACATTAACAAATCTGAACACAGAACAGCCAGATCACCGGGAAGAGTTGTATCTGCTACCAGCTGAACGGAAAAGAGCAACAAAAACTATAGTGCATACAACATGTACCATAACAAACTAAAATACCACTAGTTTGGCACTGTCAGAATGGGAAAACTTTTGAGGAGTATGGCTATGGGATTGATAAAATGATTGTTGAACAGTCTGTAAAAGTTCTCAGCTAATGAAGAACAGATAAGGCTCAGATATGGCCATCGCTGTTGACACTCCAAGACAAACTGTATAGATGTGTCAATAACCTTGGTCTAGCCACTACTTGGTATGAACCTTTTTGAGTATATATGTAAATGTGTACGCAGGGGGTAGATATGTGAATGTGTACGCAGGGGGTAGATATGTGAATGTGTACGCAGGGGGTAGATATGTGAATGTGCACACACGGAGTAGATATGTGAATGTGTACGCAAGGGGTATATATGTGAATGTGCACACAGGGAGTAGATATGTGAATGTACACACATGGAGTAGATATGTGAATGTTTACGCAGGGGGTAGTTATGTGAATGTGTACGCAGGTGGTAGATATGTGAATGTGTACACAGGGGGTAGATATGTGAATGTGCACACATGGATTAGATATGTGAATAATTACGCAGGGGTAGATATGTGAATGTGATGGGAATACCAAACTGTTTCACTTACAAAGGCTGTGATATTTTTCTAATGTACATGTGATGACACTTTGGTTTCCATGACTCATTTCTGGTGACTTGTTAAATTAAGTGAATCTCTTTGTGACTTTTTTTATGAAATGTAATGAGTATGGTTAGAGTGTATGGATAAGTCATTAAGCTTAAGAGTTCTATACTTTTTTTTTATAATGGTTGCTGTTAGAAGTCTATTCTGTATATTGTATATTGTTTTAAATAAAAATGTAATAAAATTAAAAAGGATACCAAACAATAATTGCATATTGAGTTTTTTAGATTTGGTCCCTGAAAATATGGCAACTGGAGATAAAGATATTTTATTTTACTTTAAAACAAAATAATGAAATAGCCAGAGTAATCTTTATATGTAATTTTTAAAATAGCCAGAGTAATAGTAATAAAAAAAACCAAGAGTAATAGTAATAAAATAGCAAGAGTAATAGTAATAAAATAGCAAGAGTAACCTTTATATGTAATAAAATAGTAAGTGTAATAGTAATAAAATAGCAAGAGTAATAGCAATAAAATAGCAAGAGTAACCTTTATATGTAATAAAATAGCAAGAGTAATAGTAATAAAATAGCAAGAGTAATAGTGATAAAATAGCAAGAGTAACCTTTGTATGTAATAAAATAGCAAGAGTAATAGTAAAAAAATAGCAAGAGTAATAGTAATAAAAATAGCAAGAGTAAACTTTTCTACAAAATAATAGAAAGTCAGGTACACAGGAGGAGCCGCGATAGCTCAGTGGTTAGTGAACTGGACTACAAAGGACAACGGGTAGGGTTCGATCCCAACCGACGGTTTCCGAGTTCCCCCAGCCTTAAATGGGTACCGGATTTTTTCTAGGAAAGTAAAGCAGCACGGGCGTAATACCGACCACATTACCCCAAAAATCATGTGCTGAAGGTATGTAAAATATAGGGTCACTAACACCATATTTCCCTATACGCCACTTGGTGTGACGGGGGTACTTTACTTTTTTTTTATAAGTACACAGGACCAGGATTGTTTAGCTTCATAAGACAATAAAGTGAATAGAAAAGAGTAAAGGTTTTCTCCACGCCTTGCGATGCATTTTGGGGAATGTGGTGCTAGTGACCATATTATGAGACACTATAGCTCGTTTCAAATCATGTGCCCAACTTCAAAACGCTATTGCTCAGTAACCGTTTGTTAAAAACTGTTGAAATTTTCCAAATGTTATTAGAATGAAAAAGACCCTTTAAATGTATATTTAACAAATATCTTGCAGCTGCAGTTTTCTTAAAGCGGCGAATTTCTTTGATGTTTGTCAAAATTGTAAATTGTGAACCCTAAATAATAGAAATTACCGTAGTTGCTGGTCTATGATTAATTTTCACTAGGTAAAGGCGTGGCCGTAATGGGGAAATAACCTAATAAGACAAAACACCAGGAGAATTATTGTCTTCTCAGTTCGAGGACGGACGATAGTATCAAGGTATACCTGTATGTCCAATTTTCATAGTTGTGTGGTCCTGATAAGGACCGTTTGTTGAACTAATTTAAGGTAATAAGGTAGGGGCCAGCATTCAGGGGGCTATATACTTTCATTCTGAATCAGACGAGTCTAAAAGATTAATAACTGTTTGGGGTTGAACATTCCACAAACCATCATTTTTCCAATATTCCTCTTCCTGTTATAAGACGTGGTCTTCACATTTAGCCCAATAATCTGTGTCTATATTTAATAAAGCGAGATTAGCAAGAGTCTTTGCATCGCATATTTTGAATGTTGTATTTTCATCTGCCACTTGTCCTTTTAATTTTGCCCAGATTAGTTCTATTGGATTTAAATGAGCATGGTAAGGTGGCAGCCTCAAACTTATATGACCGTGCTCTTGGATAATCTTATCTATTTGAAAAATCTGTGTCCTTTGTTTTTGCTTTACTAGAGATAGTAATTCAGGTTTTAAGTACATGTTATTAAATTGTATGTGCTCCTTTGTGAGCCATATCTTAATAGCATCTTTTGTACTGGATGACGTCGGGACTTTATCTTCAAGTGCAACAATGTTGTGGTACGCTGCATTGTCCATTATTAGGCAAGATGGTCGATCTAGTGATGGGAGAACAGAATTTTCAATCCAATGTCTAAATATGTGACCATTCATCTCAGAGTGATAATCCGATTGTCTATGGATTTTGAAAGAAAAATGAGCTCTGCATTTTGTATCAGTCCATGTTGTCGACTACCTGCATGAGCAATTATCAAGCGCTGTCCTTTGCTGCTAGGTATTAATCTCTTAATCTTTCCATCTGATGACTGCCATTCCCTTTGGTTAGTGTGGTGAGCATTGATCCATGTTTCATCCAAGTACACAATATCATAACCTTGCTTGCGCACCTCTTTTACTTCACGTAAGTACTTGCTTCTCATGACTACTATATGTGGCTTCTCACAGGTGATGTTTCGTCCATTGGAATACTTTCTGAATGTAAAGCCTGCAGCTCTCACATTCCTCCATAATGTAGACTTTGATATTTCAATACTGTTGTTCTTTTTCAGCGAAATTTTTAGTTTTCTTATTGTAACAGTTTCATTCATACCCAACATTTTGCGAATTTCACTTCTAATAAGTTCACTGTCGAAATTATCCAACATTTTTGCTCTTCCTTGTGATTTTGTATATTTTGAACATTGACGGTCACGTGCTTGAATCCAGCGATTAAATGACCGTTTAGATAAATCCAAAATGTGTCTTGTCCTATTCTCAGGGTTTTCTAAAGAATGAAATAATCTTCCTCGCTTAGCCTCTTTGCAAAAATAGTCATACATTTTTATTGAGATGTTTTGTAAACTGCAGAATTTCATTTTAAGACTCATGATAAATGTTATCGTTCCACGTCGACACCTATGAATGAACGGAAATGGAACACACAATTTC
Organism: Megaustenia siamemsis; assembly: GCA_032433765.1. Classification (NCBI taxonomy): domain Eukaryota; kingdom Metazoa; phylum Mollusca; class Gastropoda; order Stylommatophora; family Ariophantidae; genus Megaustenia; species Megaustenia siamemsis. Next base: position 88,253,554 of record JAVIAB010000051.1, read on the forward strand.
TCAAGTGTCTAATTGTGTCAAACAAACCACGGCGAAAGCGTGCAAACACATCAATTGTACCGTGTATGGATTTTTACTCGCTATTTTTAACTTAAAATACTGTAAACATTAAGTTTTGACTACATCAATGGGACGTTATAAATTTATATAAATCAAATAAGCAAAAAAAATAACCAAATGTTTTTTTTTTAAGAAAATTAATTCCCGGTTGGGTTCTAATCATTATAACTTTACATGCAAATTTTGAATAACTTACAACAAGCGGTTAAAAAGCTATCGATTTTAAAAGTTGGGCACGAGTTATGAAACAAGCTATAGCTGTACTATAGCTCGTTTCAAATCACTTGCCCAACTTCAAAACGCTATTGCTCAGTAACCGTTTGTTAAAAACTGTTGAAATTTTCCAAATGTTATTAGAATGAAAAAGACCCTTTAAATGTATATTTAACAAATATCTTGCAGCTGCAGTTTTCTTAAAGCGGCGAATTTCTTTGATGTTTGTCAAAATTGTAAATTGTGAACCCCTAAATAATAGAAATTACCGTAGTTGCTGGTCTATGATTAATTTTCACTAGGTAAAGGCGTGGCCGTAATGGGGAAATACCAGGAGAATTATTGTCTTCTCAGTTCGAGGACGGACGATAATATCAAGGTATACCTGTATGTCCAATTTTCATAGTTGTGTGGTCCTGAAAAGGACCGTTTGTTGAACTAATTTAAGGTAATATAGGGGCCAACATTGTGGGGGCTATATACTTTCATTCTGAATCAGACGAGTCTAAAAGATTAATAACTGTTTGGGGTTGAACATTCCACAAACCATCATTTTTCCAATATTCCTCTTCCTGTTATAAGACGTGGTCTTCACATTTAGCCCAATAATCTGTGTCTATATTTAATAAAGCGAGATTAGCAAGAGTCTTTACATCGCATATTTTGAATTTTGTATTTTCATCTGCCACTTGTCCTTTTAATTTTGCCCAGATTAGTTCTATTGGATTTAAATGAGCATGGTAAGGTGGCAGCCTCAAACTTATATGACCGTGCTCTTGGATAATCTTATCTATTTGAAAAATCTGTGTCCTTTGTTTTTGCTTTACTAGAGATAGTAATTCAGGTTTTAAGTACATGTTATTAAATTGTATGTGCTCCTTTGTGAGCCATATCTTAATAGCATCTTTTGTACTGGATGACGTCGGGACTTTATCTTCAAGTGCAACAATGTTGTGGTACGCTGCATTGTCCATTATTAGGCAAGATGGTCGATCTAGTGATGGGAGAACAGAATTTTCAATCCAATGTCTAAATATGTGACCATTCATCTCAGAGTGATAATCCCGATTGTCTATGGATTTTGAAAGAAAAATGAGCTCTGCATTTTGTATCAGTCCATGTTGTCGACTACCTGCATGAGCAATTATCAAGCGCTGTCCTTTGCTGCTAGGTATTAATCTCTTAATCTTTCCATCTGATGTCTGTCATTCCCTTTGGTTAGTGTGGTGAACATTGATCCATGTTTCATCCAAGTACACAATATCATAACCTTGCTTGCGCACCTCTTTTACTTCACGTAAGTACTTGCTTCTCATGACTACTATATGTGGCTTCTCACAGGTGATGTTTCGTCCATTGGAATACTTTCTGAATGTAAAGCCTGCAGCTCTCACATTCCTCCATAATGTAGACTTTGATATTTCAACACTGTTGTTCTTTTTCAGCGAAATTTTTAGTTTTCTTATTGTAACAGTTTCATTCATACCCAACATTTTGCGAATTTCACTTCTAATAAGCGTGCAAACACGTCAATTGTACCGTGTATGGATTTTTACTCGCTATTTTTAACTTAAAATACTTTAAAATTAAGTTTTGACTACATCAATGGGTCGTTATAAATTTATATAAATCAAATAAGCAACAATAATAACCAAATGTTTTTTCAATGAAATTAATTCCCTGTTTGGTTCTAATCATTATAACTTTACATGCAAATTATGAACAACTTACAACAAGCGGTTAAAAAGCTATCGATTTTAAAAGTTGGGCACGAGTAATGAAACAAGCTATAATATTGCACCAGTTTTGGGGGAAAAAATTATTAGAAATTATCTGTAAGCAAAATCTTGACATGAACAAATAATTGCCGAGTGTTGTTTTGGCTATGAGGGTCATAAAAATGTTTAACCACATCAATATTTGTTCCCTTATGTATCTATCTATCTATCTATCTATCTATCTATCTATCTATCTATCTATCTATCTATCTATCTATCTATCTATCTATCTATCTATCTATCTATCTATCTATCTATCTATCTATCTATCTATCTATCTATCTATCTATCTATCTATATATATCTATATATCTATCTATCTATCTATCTATCTATCTATCTATCTATCTATCTATCTATCTATCTATCTATCTATCTATCTATCTATCTATCTATCTAATCTATCTATATATCTATCTATCTATTGACATTTCGAGCTGTAGCCGGCCCATAGGGCATAGACCCAGATACTCGCTCTCTTATCTGAATTTTTTGTTCTAGCAGTTTTCAATTCTTTTAAAGATATTTTATCAAAGCTCGCCATTTGTCTCCGTTCTGTGCAAGCAGCTCTATCTCATTGAGGGAGCCGATTCCTGCTGCTCTCGCCTCTCTCATCAATGTTCTTCTCAGTGTCTCTCTGGGTCTTTCTCTTTTCCTCTTACCTGTTGTTTCCACATGAGGGCTTGCTTTGCTATTCGGTTATCATCTCTCTTCATCACATGTCCAACATATGACCATCGTCTTTTCTTGATTACTGAAGATATTAGTAGTTGATTGGCGATTTCTCTGGTTTCCTCGTTTGTTTTGAATTCGTTCCATGCTGTACCAGGTGTTTTCCTTGGACATTTGTTTTATAATGCATTCAACTTTGTTTCTATATCTCTTGTTGCTTTCCAGCTTTCGCTCGAATACGTAAGGGTTGATGGTACATTTGATTTGAATGGTCTCGGTTTTGTGTTTGTGCTGATGAGTTTTGATTTCCACAACTTTTCAAGGCTTCTGAAAGACATTGCTGCTTTGGCTATTCTGATTCTAATTTCTTTGCTTGTATCCTCTTCTTGATCAATGTGACTTCCGAGATAGATAAAGTGATCGATCTCTTCCACTGGTTTGTTTTCCATGTGTATTTTGTCGTCTGTTGGAATTGAGCTTTTCATGAATTTGGTCTTTTCATGGTTGATCTCAAGCCCAATTTTGCTTGCTATTGATGATAGTTCATTTGTGTTTTCCTGCATCGTTTTTATCTGACTGCTGATGAGAACTATGTCATCAGCAGGGTTGAGGTCATCCGAATGGTCTCCTTGTGTTCATTCGATGCCTTTGTTACCAGTGCATGCATTTCTTCATTATGAAGTCCATAACAACTCCAAATAACAAGGGCGATAAAATACATCCTTGTTTAACCCCAGTTTCTATTGGGAAACATTCGCTCGGTCCTTCCTCTGTTTGAACTGCACATGTGTAACCATCATACATGTCTTTAATACTACTTATGATTTTTTATGGTAAGCCATATTGCTTCAGAATTTTCCACAAAGAATCTCGATGAATACTGTCAAATGCTTTTTTTGAAGTCGATGAAGTTAAGTACAAAAGGTTTTTGCTTTTCAATGTGTTCCTCCAATATAAGTCGTAAAGTAAAAACGTGGTCAAGGCAGCTTCTCCCTTTCTAAACCCAGTCTGTTCTTCACGCATTACGTACCTATTGAATCCTTTATTCTATTTAGGATGATTTTACAGAATAACTTTGAGGCAACTGACAAAAGTGTCACGCCTCTCCAGTTGTTACAATCTCTAAGATTGCCCATTTTTGGAATCTTAACAATGATTCCTATTTTCTATTTATGAGGCGTCGTCTCTGCTTTCCAAATGATGTTGAACATTTTCTGGAGATGTATTAAATTATGGTTATCAATTGCCTCGAGTATCTCAGCTGTTAACTTATCCTTTCCAGCAGCCTTGTTATTGGCCGTATGCTTTAAGGTGGTTTCTATTTCGCTCAAGGTGAAGTCATCTAAATTTACATCTAATTCTGCTGCTGGTATTTCAGCTTCAAAATCTATTAAACTGTGGAGTAGTGGACGGTTAAGAATTTCTTTGAAGTGTTCCGCCCAACGGGCTTTTATGTCTGCGCTTGTTGTTAACATTAATCCAGATTTGTGTTGCAAATGGTGTTTCATAGGTATTTGTCAGGCATCTTTTGCACAGTACAGAGAGTTCTGTTGTCTCCTATAATTGCAGCTGTCTCTGCTTTCTCTGCCAAATTGTCTATATAAGCTCTTGTATCTCTTCTTGCTGAACTTTTTACTTTGTTGACTAATTCTTTGTATGTTGCTTTTCCCATGACCTTTCCAAGATCTGTCTTTACATTAGTCATGGCTCTCTTCGCTTCTCTTCTTTCTTTGATGTTTTTCCATGTAGTGTCTGAAATCCAAGCTCGTTTTTCCATTTTTTTCCTTATGTATACCATAGGCAATATTTGTTGTATGATGTATACCATAGGCAATATTTGTTGTATGATGTATACCATAGGCAGTATTTGTTATATGATGTATACCATAGGCAATATTTGTTATATGATGTATACCATCATGGTCCAACCCTTGGCCAATGGGCCACTTGTGGGCTACAAGTCTCATTTAGGTGGCCTGTGGACTTCTTCAATGGTTTAAAGTAATAGAAGATAAACCAAGACCATTATTTTTAAAATGTAGGTATTGGGAAAATAAGTCTATCTTTTCTGTATGTTCTATAGTTCCCATCTATCTTTTCTGTATGTTTTATAGTTCCCATCTATCTTTTCTGTATGTTCTATAGTTTCCATCTATCTTTTCTGTATGTTCTATAGTTGACATCTATCCTTTCTTTTGGTTCTGTAGTTGACATCTATCTTTTCTGTATGTTCTATAGTTGACATCTATCTTTTCTACAGGTTCTATAGATCCCATCATATCTTAGTGTGTTTCTGTGCTAGCCATGGCTCATATCTTAGCTTGTGTGTGTATGTGTGCTAGCCATGGCTCATATCTTGGTGTGTGTCATGTTAGTCATATCTCATATCTTGGTGTGTCCGTGTTAATCATGTCTCATATCTTTATGGTGTGTCTGTGTTTAGTCATATCTCATATCTTAGTGTGTATCTGTGTTAGTCATGTGTCATATCTTTGTGTGTGCATGTCTATGTCAGTCATATCTTTGTGTGTGCATATCTATGTCAGTCATATCTCATATCTTTGTGTGCATGTCTATGTTAGGCATGTGTCATATCTTTGTGTGTGCATATCTATGTTAGTCATATTACATATCTTTGTGTGCATGTCTATGTTAGTCATGTGTCATATCTTTGCGTGTATGTCTGTGTTAGTCATATCTCATATCTTGATGTGTGTCAGTGTTAGTCATGCCTCGTATCGCTGTTTGCATGTCTGTGTTAGTCACATCTCATATCTTTGTGTGTGCATGTCTGTGTTAGTCACCTCTAGTGACTTGGGCAGATGGTGCTCGTAAACCTGGGAGGGCCGACCATCTAAGGGCAGAATCCCCCCCCCCCCCACAGAAAAGACAATCTGCTGCCTTGCAGGAAGATTGGGGACAATCAAAGGCTAAGGAAAGCAAACCTGAATAAAATGTTGGCTGAAATCGGATGCACTGGGCCACTGGCGCAGAACACAGTGCAACGTTTTAACGGGTGTTCAATCAGAGTGGATCTGGCAGACTCTAATCGTGATGTTCTGTCTGTGGGGGCGATCAACACACTTAACCTGACAGCTGACTTCATGTGAGAGTCTGGAATCCTACTTTGATTGAGTCCTGATCGCAGACAGAGAGAGAGAGAGATTTACAAAAATGTACATAATTTCGTTATTTGTGGACCTAAATTCAATAGATAAGCTGAAGATCAAGATAAGCTACATTGGTAATGGTTGTTTATAATAGAAGGCGATGGTTTTATCATTCGCTACCGCTCTGTAAACTGCTTAGAGTGTTAGTGGGTGATGATAACATATATACAGACATATTCTTGTTTCTTGATCCTTCCCGAACCGTTAGACGTCGCATAGGGATTGTAGTGTTTATCGCCACACGTCACTATTCTGAGCGAGATGTTCGATCTTATCTAATGAGTCTATGATTGACAATTTTTCTTCTCTTACAAGTCTTCTTTTTAGTGTCTCTATATGTATTCCTCTTTTTCTGTATTATGATCTTTCCCATAGAAGGGTCTATTTTGGAATTCTCTTTTTGTCTTTTCTCAGCACGTCCTACATTATGTCCATCTTCTCTCCTTAATTGTAGATGACATTTTTTATTGCATGGCCATTTTTCTTATTTCAATATTGGTCTTGAATTAATTCCATTTTACACAGAGTATTTTTCTAGGTATTTGTTTTCAAAAGCGATTAGTTTTTTCTCAATCTCTTTTGATGTTTTCCAGCTTTCATATGCGTAGGTAAGTGTTGATAATACGTTTGAATTCAATATTCTGTTTGGTTTTTTTGTATAACATTTTTAATTTTCATATTTTGCCCAGGTTTTTTTAAGATTTGTTGCTGCTTCCGATCTCTTTCTTTGTTTCACTTTCTTGATGTATATTACTACCACGATATATATATGTATGTATATATATATATATATATATATATATATATATATATATATATATAGTGGTCTACTCTTTCAAATGCCTGGCGATTGAGATATATGTTGCCCCCTAGAGTATTGTTATTACAAGCATATCATCATCATCATCAAGTACCGGGCCTAGTGGCGTAGGTGATCATGTCTCTCCACAACATTCGATCTCGGTAGCTATTTATCATTTATGTTGTTGACCTTCTGCCAAGCCATTCTCTTAAGCTGTCTGTTATTTGTTCTCTTTGCTTCCCTCTATCTCTTCGTCCCTCAATTTTTCCAGTTGTTACAATATATTCCAGTTGTTCTCTTCTCATTCTATCTATCTATTGTCCTTTCGAGCCGAAGACGGCACATAGGGCAGAACTACAATCTCAAAAACAGAAACCCCTGCGTGCCGAAGTGGCACATATTGCAGAGATCACTGCTTCTAAAATCTATGGTTCTGTTTCCATAACAATGATTTTTACAATGACAGCTTGTCAAGCCATCGATCAACCTCCTTAGTCGCCTCTTACGACATGCCTGGAAGGTCACAGTGTCACTATTCTTTACTTCCCACATAATGAGGCCCCGGTAACACACGGGATATAACTAGACATAATAGTACAAAAAAGCAACAAGAAAGGTCTCAGTCTGAATAGTAAGAAAACAGAAGTAATGGTTATATCGAAGAAACAATCACCACCATCATGCAGCATAAAAAATAAACTAGACAAATCTGAAACAAGTGCAACGTTTCAAATACTTGGGCACAATAATAACATCAGATGGGAGATGCACCACAGAAATAAAAAGCAGAGTAGCTCAGGCCAAAATAGTATTTCAGAAAATGAAAAATATCTTATGCAACAAATCTATGTCAATAAAAATGAGAAAGAGAATTCATCAGTGCTATATATAACCAATTCTGAACCATGGAAGCGAATCATGGACAGTAGACAAACAAATGAAAAGACGATTAGAGGCCACAAAGATGGGATTTCTCAGAAGAATGTTGAAAGTTCCCTGGACAGCGAAAAAGACCAATGAGGAAGTTCTCAAAGAGGCCAACACAAAAAGGGAGCTCTTAAAAAACATCAGAAAGAAGCAATCAACATTTTTCAGGCACATCATGAGAAGAGGAAAGTTGGAATACTTGGTTACAACTCTCTTCTCATTACATGGCCAAAAAATGATGATTGTCTCTTCCTAACATTGTAAATTATCTTTCTTTTTGCTTTGACCTCTCTCAGAACATCTTCATTACTCTTCTTAGCTGTCCATGGTACTCTCAACACTCTTCTGTAATATCACATTTCTACAGACTCCAGTGATTTTCTTGTCTGTTGTCCTATTGTCCATGATTCACATCCATATGTTAAGACTAGCTCTACATAACATTTAAGAACACTTTTTCTTGTTTCTATTGTCAAAAATGGATTGCATAGTATCTTCCTCATTTTTTTAAAGCTGCTTTTGCCTGAGCCATTCTAATGCTCACCTCTTTTGTACATCTTCCGTCTGAGGTTAACAAAGTTCCCAAATATTTAAATTCATTTACTTGTTTTAATATTGTTCCACTTGTCTTTATTTCGCACTGAGGTGATGTCTTTTTCTTTGTTGTTACCATTACCTCTGTCTTTTTGCTATTAAGGCTGAGTCCTTTATTTTTGCTTTCTTTCACTATAATGTCCAACAGGTTTATTATAGTAAGTGGAAAAAATCGAATAACTGAAAAATAAGCATTATAATAGCTGGTTCTATTAAATTAACCAAAGGCACGCGTTAGTGACACTGTCAAAATGCTACCTATAGTATTATGAAAACAGCAGGTCACGTTGTCGACACAACGAAAATTGCACTGGATCAGCGGAAGAAGAACAAGCATATAGGAACTCTGGAGAACACACACAGAAGAAGAAAGACGAATGAGAAGGATTAGAGACGTTTATCAGTCCTACACATGATGCAACATTTGTTCACCAGAATGTAAATACCATCTATGACGTTTATTTTACATGTAGCTAGAGGGAGTCACTGAAATATTTTAATGGATTTCACAACTGATCCGTCCAACGATGTACTTGTCTTACCGAGCATTAGAATGCGACATAGGTCTTTTTAGGTCCGTGCTTATTTGAACGTGGTAAGGAACATAAATTAACTCCTGCATTCAAAAGTGGGTACGACCATGGGCAGGCGCCTCAGGGGTGGAAAATCCTGGATGGCCGAGACGGAGAAGTCCATAACGAGAGAATGTGATCTGAATTATATTAGGGCTGGCAAGGATTAGATAGAAGTGTCAGAGGAGAAAAATAGGCTAACCTAATTAATCGTTCAGCTCAGGAACGGGTGCCGCAATTGGGCCTATGGAGCTAACGAAGCTGTACTAAGAGAATCCACCAAAAAAAGTGTCCTCACCTCAGGATCCAATCATCTATACGAATGGCTCTGTACCCGGCGGATAGCGCAGTGGTTGGGGTTTTGTGGCATACCAACATGGCAGAGAAATGGCTTCGAAATCAGGCAAGTGTAGTATTACGGTGTCCAGCATAAGACTGCAGCAACGGCGGCGATAACATGGTTGGTTACACAGAACATGGATCACACAGTCTTGGTAACTAACTCGCAAAGTATGCTACTGAAGATTGACAGTGTCTGCGACAGAAGTGGATGCAGTTCTTGGATGAACGCATTAACACGGGTGTGCTGTCCACGGCATGCTGGTGTACATGGAAATGAAATAACCGAAAAGCTCGCTGCAGCTTTGGCACTGAGTGTGGCCTTTCTATCGACAAAGAGGACATCGCCACGTTTGTATTTTGTTCTTTAAGAGAAGAAAAGGAGAACTGATGGAACAATGATCTATATATTGAAAGACCTAATGATTGTTGTGGTTCGTAATGGCTTTTTGTATACTTCAAACTTTTACTGAAGAAGTTGAAGTTGATCTAGTTTCAGGCTATGGCTGGAAAACTGTGTTAGTTGTCCAGTCGAGTGGTACTGCAATACTAAGTCTTCTATCAGTAAAGGTCACCACTACAGGGAACACGGTGATTATATTTTATGTTAGCCAATCTAGTTTGAAAGACTATGAAAGACTGATGACAAGGTCAATGTTAGGTTTTATGCAGCTGATGGGTTGCTGACTCAGCAGTTGCGACCACAAGTACTTGTGCTCCAGGCACTATCTGACCTTCCTGTCATGACTTGTTTCTTTATGTCTGCTAACAACATTTCTGCAATTAAACCTCATGTAAATTTTATAAAACATAAGACCTTTCATAATATGAAGAAAAGTGAACAATGGATGGATATAAATAACAAGAGAGCAACACCTTTGTAAGTATGTTGGTCTGTTTGAGAGTAAGTTGGTTTGTTGGTTGAGTACGTTGGTTTGCAAGATAGTGTGAGCAACACTCTTGTAAGTATGTTGGTCTGTTTGTGAGTAAGTTGGTTTGCAAGATAGCGTAAATAAACCATTTTTCTGGTCTTTTTTTCATGTTTGTGTAAGATGTCACAAGTTTCCTATATGCTTTTTTCTTTATGCATTGTCATTTTTTTCATGTGGATTTTTTTTTCTGTGCCGCTCTTCTAACAGCGTTAATATTTGTTCTTTACTTGTATTGTTAGTATCTTTACCATCTTTTTATTTAAAGCTGTTATGTCTAGTGGTTTTGTTGGTAATTTAGTCTATGTACGTTTGTTTCATTTGTCTTATTTTTATTCATTTTCCTTCTTCTTTTTCTGTTTCCCTTATCAATCTGTCTTTTTCTTTCTATCTATCTATCTATCTATCTATCTATCTATCTATCTATCTATCTATCTATCTATCTATCTATCTATCTATCTATCTATCTATCTATCTATCTATCTATCTATCTATCTATCTATCTATCTATCTATCTATCTATCTATCTATCTATCTATCTATCTATCTATCTATCTATCTATCTATCTATCTATCTATCTATCTATCTATCTATCTATCTATCTATCTATCTATCTATCTATCTATCTATCTATCTCTATCTATCTATCTATCTATCTATCTATCTATCTATCTATCTATCTATCTATCTATCTATCTATCTATCTATCTATCTATCTATCTATCTATCTATCTATCTATCTATCTATCTATCTATCTATCTCTCTCTCTCTCTCTCTCTCTCTCTGCCCTTTCTCATCTTCGTTTTTCATACTTTGTTTTTCATTCTTAATGTTTCCTCTCACATCTTTCTTTCCTTTTATCGCTTGATCTCCTTTAGTTCGCCGTAGAATTATTGACAAAAAAATAAGTAGCACAAAAATTAACAATGGAAAACAAAGTATGGAAAAGAGAAGGAACGTCTAACGGTCAATCGCAACCTGTTTTAATTCTTGGTTGTTTCTGATACCCATAGCTGCGCTTTCTTTGATAATGGTTCCACGCAGAGTTTCTTTCGGTCTTCCTCGTTTTCTTTATCTCCTGTCTCCATATAAGGGCCTGGTGAGGTAGCCTTCTAACAAGAAGTCTTTATGAATTTACTCGTAGTATAAATGTATTATAAACGTAGACAGCAAAAGATCTAAGAATAATAAAGAACATGTATCGACAGCAGCCATAAAAACTTGATATCAATTGGGAATGTTTCAACAAATAAAACAGAGTGTAAGGCAATGTTGTGTGCTGTCACCAGATTTATTTAAAATGTATAGTGAGATTATTTTAATATGCATAAGGGGTATGCCTGGAATGACAATTGGAGGTCATAATACAAATAACCTCAGGTATGCTGATGATAGTCTTGATAGCTAAGAGTGAAAATGAGTTACAAGAAATGTTAAACATTATTGTTGAGGGAAAAAAATTAAAGGATTCAGCCTTAATAGTAAAATTACAGAAGTAATGGTAGCAACAAAGAAACAGACATCACCGCAATGCACAATAAGGACTCGTGGAACAATATAAAAATAGGTAAATGAATTTAAATATATGGGAACAATGTTAACCTCAGAAGGTTGATGTACAAGAGAGGTGAGATGCAGAATGGATCAGGCAAAAGCAGTTTTCCAAAAATTGAGAAAGATACTGTGCAATCCATTTTTGACAATAGAAACAAGAAAAAAAGAGTTTTTAAATGTTATGTAGAGCCAGTCTTAACAAATGGATGTGAATCAGGACAAGAGACAAGAAAATTACTGGAGACTGTAGAAGTGTGGTTTTACTGAAGAATGTTGAGAATACCATGGGCAGCTAAGAAGAGTAATGAAAGCGTTCTGAGAGAGGCCAAAGCAAAGAGAGAGCAAATGTCCAATATTAGGGAGAAACAATCATTATTTTTTGGCAATGTAATGAGAAGGGAACAGCTGGAATATATTGTGACAACTGGGAAAGTTGGGAGCCGCGATAGCTCAGTGGTTAGTGAACTGGACTACAAAGGACAAGAGGTAGGGTTCGATCCCAACCGACGGCTTCCGGGTTCACCCAGCCTTTAATGGGTACCTGATTTTTTTCAGGGAAAGTGAAGCGGCACGGGCGTAATACTGACCACATTACCCCAAAAATCATGTGCCGAAGGTCTGTAAAATATATGATCACTAACACCATAATCCCTATACGCCACTTGGCGTGACGGGGGTACTTTACTTTTTTTTTTTTACTGGGAAAGTTGAGGGACAAAGACATAGAGGGAGGCAACGAGAAAAGATACCAGACAGCTTAAGAGAATTGATTGACAGAAGGTCAACAACAGAATTTATAAATAGCTGTCGAGATTGAAAATTGTGGAGAGACATGATCACCTACGCCAGCAGGCATAGTACTTGATGATGGTGATAAATGTCTCAAAGTTTGTCTGCAAATTGTTTATCTTGGGATCTAAAATCCTATTCTTAGTTCTTTGTATAGTTAACATATTTAAAGGGCATATACTGAAATATGGCTTAACGTGCACACTGTGGGGCATTTCCATTCTCTGTAGGTGAGCCTTCTGATAGAGCAAAGGTATTTGCTGTTTGCTCTAGTCTACCATGCTTTTCTCTATTTTGATTCCTTCATCGGTGTCCTGTTGTAAAACTGTTCTTCACGAGTACTCGTTTTTTTTCTTTTTTTATCCGTCTTACCATTTGATCGCGATTTCAACACCGTAATTGAACAATATGTACACATTAAAAATCATGCATTTAAAAATAAATCTGAGGACTGGTTGGTCTCGAAGCACGACACCGGTCTCGAGACAAAGATATTTTGAGTTCAAATCACTGCTGCACCAGTTGAGAATTTTATTTATGATTTCTTTCTGCGGCAACCACTTCTGATCTCAGCAGGGAGTCCTGGCTTGAAACGTCAATTACTAATCGACGTAATAAAATATGAGTACCTCCGGAGGAGTTATCTGCCTGTGTAGAGAGGGACCCTGTGCATACGGCTGCCAGAGAAAAACGAATTAACATTCAGTTCCTAGTATTTAGGGACTACGCCAGAGGTGAAAGCTGGCGAACGAAAACAAAATTGAGTAATATCATTATCATCAGCTTGCTGGTGGAAGTGATCATGTGTCTCCACACCTTTCAGTAACTACAGTATTCTTTTTTATCATTTAAGCTGTTGACTTTGTACTAAACTATTCTTTTAAACTGTATGATATCTTTTTTAATAACTTCCCTAGATCTTTTATTTCCTATTTGTCTTCTTGTTGTAATAACATTGTCTAGTTCTTTTATTACAGGTTTACCAAATATTTCTCCCTCTTGGTGTTAGTTAAAAGTTTTCTTTCAGCTTTGGCTCTTTTAGAACGTCCTCGTTACTCTAATTAGCTGTTACATTCTCCTGCAAAAAATAACGTTTCTATGGCTTCCAATCTTTTCTTTTATTCTATTGTAAAAATTCGCTTCCATATATCAAAATTGACTTCACATAATATTACATGAAGAATTATTTTTTTTTATATTCATTGTTACAAATTGGCTGGATATCTTTTTTTCTTCTCTCTTTGGAATGCAACCATTGCGTCCGCTTTGCGTAAGTTATATATGCTATATCTCTACTACATGGAGTTAATACAAATATAATTCACAAGTATTTGAATTCATTTATATGTTTCAATATTGTTCCATTTACTTGCGCATTTAGAAGATATCTTATTTTTTAATCCATTACTTCTGTCAATTTTGCTGTTGCAACTAAAACCTTTATTGGTGACTTACCATTACTGTTGTAATGTCCCTCATTTTATGTAACTGACCTATACTTACTGACCTGTATCATCGGCATACATAATTTTGATTATTTTATTACAAATTATTTGCATTTATATATCCACACTTACTGTGCTTTGCTTTATTCGCGTTTTCTAGTTAAAGAAAAAAAAAGAATTATTTCACGTTGGCTACTGCGTGGGCTGTGCAGTTGTGTGACCACTGTCAACAATAAGATTGCAGATGTCGTCCACGTGTCAGGCTGTTTGCTCTGTACTAAGTTAGATATTTGCTTTTGTTTCACAGCACAGTGATTCCATCACTACCAAGTCTTCGCTCAACACGGTCAACAAACACGGGAGTCCCATTGTTGTCTGGTGACATAATGTGTAACAGTGAGGTGGCGGGGCAAGAAAACATGGATGTACTTTCTGAAATTTGGTGTCTCCAAACAAAAGACGCATTATTTAAAGAGGAAACATTGACAAGCTGCAGCTTGACAGCAACTCTCTTCAAACATTTTGTGTGGGCCCTTTCTAATAAATTTTAATGAACCAAGACTCTTCAGTTTAGTTTTCATAATTTCCTTCACGTTCTCTGTACAATTTACTTGTTCATAAATTACGCCACTAAACAAACATTTTGCGAAGTAGTTTACACTGGCATCTTTGCTAATTTTTTTTGTTGGATGGTATAGTTGGCAGGAGCTAAAATAAATTAAAATGTTGCCTCATATTTTTGTCCTGACACTTTCATCCGTGATGTTCACCTACAGTTTTGACTATTACTATTATGATCCAACGATTTGCACAAATATTCAACCAGGTCTGTGGGTAAGTAACATTTATAACAATATTTCTATTGCTACATTAAAAAAAAAAATTAGAAATCTATGTTGAGGAGAAAGACACTATAGATTATATCCATTTTAAAACGTTTTAATTCATGTTAGATTAAAACTCAAATTTAATTATTGGTTACCAGAATTGGTGCTATTTGCATTCAAGACAGCTGCTGTTTCCTCCCATTAACAGGTTTGAGATAGTGACGAGTGGATATGCTAATGGTTCCTTGAGCCCACTGATTATTTGGTCTCTTTTCAATCACCTTATTTGTTGCTTTCTACTCGAAAGAAGTCGCATATGATAAAATTTTTTACAAATTTTCGGTTTCTTCAATAGTCGTCTTCTTCTTCTACCTTTTTAGCTAGCTCCCATTGGAGCATAGGTCTTCAACAAACACTTTCCAAGTCGTTCTGTTTTTTGCCATTCTTTTAAGATCATTCCATGTCTTCCCCATCATCTTCATCTCTGCTTCTATCTGTCATCTCCAAGAATTCCTTGGTCTTCCTCTTTGTCTTTTCCCCTGGGGATTCCAAAAAGGGCCTGTTGTGTAATACTCTCAGTTGGCTTCCGTAGTGTGTGTCCTATCCAGCGCCATCGTCTTCGCTGTATCTCTTTATCCACTGGTGTTTGACTGGTACATTTCCATAATTCTATGTTAGTGATTTTTTTCCTGCCATTTCCATCCTTTTATTCTGCGTAAGCATCCATTAATGAAAGTCTGTATATTCGTGATTGTCAATTTTGTTGTTCTCCATGTTTCACAGCCATATAATAGAACCGCCTTAACATTTGAGTTGAAAATTTTTATTTTTGTATTTAACCTAATTTCTTTAGATTTCCATGTTTCCCAGTGCAATGAAAGCTCCTCTTGCTTTTGATATCCTTATTTTGGTATCATTTTCTGTTCCTCCCTCTTTATCTATATTACTGCCCAGATATATGTAAGATTGTACATCTAATAGAGGTATTTCTCCTAGTTTTATTTGGTTATTGCCAACTGAATTAATTCTCATAATGTTGGTCTTATCTCTATTAATCTTCAGTCCTAGCTGTTGTGATCTCTCATCAAGTATGCTCATTTTATCCTGGATCTGTTGATGGCTGTGTGATAGGAGAGCTATGTCATCAGCTAAGTCTAAATCATCAAGTTGTTTGGTCAGTGACCATTGGATTCCATTTCTGTTGTTTTGAGTTATTTTCATAATCCAATCTATGGCCAGTAGAAAGAGAAATGGAGACAGAAGGCATCCCTGCCTTACTCCTGTTTTTATTTCAAATGCTTCTGTAATCTGTCCTTCATGCACCACACTACATTTCGTTCCTTCATACATTGTTTTTATCAGGTTAATAAACTTTATGGGGATTCCGTAATGACTCAGCAACTTCCAAAGCATTCTTCTGTCTAAACTATCAAATGCCTTTTCGTAATCTATGAATCCAATATAAAGTGGGGATTTTAGTTCTAAACTTTGTTCAACTATTATACGTAGAGTAGTTATTGATCAGCACATGATCTGTTCTTCCTAAAACTTGCTTGTTCATCTCTCATAATCCAATCTATGGCCAGTATCCATGGCTTCACATTTGTGTCCCGCAACATCATTTATGCCATCATATGCCAACGATGCCACATGACCTATATTGGTGAGTATGGGAAAAGATTAGCGGAAAGATTTTGTGAACATCTACGGGATGTCCAACAGAATACTGGTACTCCAGTGTCTTCCCACTTCAACTCCCCTGATCACAAGGGCAAAGACGACATCCGTGTCACTGGGATTGTCCTTTGTCACTCTGGCGACCGCAGCCGTTATACTTATGAAAATCGCCTCATAGTCCAGTATGGTTCGCTGACCCCACGAGGCATAAATGTATCACACTCATACACATAGTTTCCTTTTGGTTGCTCATTCCCTTTTGCATAGCCTTCTCTACTGCACTATTGGGTTCTTTGTCTATCTACTATGCCATGCTATTTATAGTTCTCCTCCTCTAGTCCCCAATGAGACACTTCGGTGTTCTCCTCTATACATTTTTTTATGTGCTCCTTACCCCTCATTTGTTTTTATTGTACCCCACTTTCAGACATCTCACTCTTACCGCCTTTTGAGCACCTGTTAGTCTACTGTTCTATTCTTTCTCATTTGTGTTTGCACACTGACCCCAGTGTGAACTGCTCTGGTTCTGTGTGCATTTGCTCACATTTCTGCACATTCACGACATCCACACTCAGGTTACCATTTCCTTTTCATTTTGACCTGGGCCTGACACACAGGATAGACATATTTCTATTATTTTTGTTTTGGATATTTCGTTATTAGTTTTACTTACATATCCGTGTGTGTGTTTTTTTTTGTTCCTGCTGAAGGCCTATTGGGCCGAAACGTCGTTTAATCTGTGTCGTCCACAAATCACGTAAAGCTTCTAACATACCATTTTTTTCTATTTTTTTTTCCTTTTTGTTCATCTCTCAAATGTTTCTCTATGTCCTCTTTTAGTCTCTCCAGAATGATTCTGCTTTAATGCATCTTCTCACTTCTTTGTTCACCTCTGTGTAAGCTTCCTGTGTCTTGGCTTTATTACTTCTCGTTTTGCTTTTATTTATGTCTGCTTTCTTGTTCTTTCTTTCTTTAATTTTGTCCAGGGTCTCTGCTGTCATCCATGCCTTATTCTGGCTTTCTCTTTTCCCTAGTGTTCCTTCGCATGTCTCTTTCCATATATCTTTTACCTGTTTCCAATGATCTTCTATATTTATTGCATTTTCTAGTTTTTGGAGGACTTGGTGTTTGTTTGATATTGTGACTGCCAATTTATCTTTAATTCCTTGTTCTTTAAGAAACCCTACATTGAAATACTTTCTGCCCTTATTCGTTGTAGTATACCTTTTTAGTTTAATTTTAAGTTTGGCTATCAGAAGATGATGATCCGAAGCTACATCTGCCTCTCTATATACTTTTACATCCTGTAAGGATGACTTAAACTTATTATTAATACATATGTGATCAATTTGATTTTCCGTTCTATGATCTGGTGACACCCATGTAGCTTTGTGTATTGTTTTATGTTGGAATATTATTCCTCCTAGGCTCACTTGATTAAGGGCGCAGAAAGTCACAAATATCTCTCCATTCTCGTTTATATCTCCAAGTCCATGTTTTCCCATAATCTCTTCGAAGCCTCTGTTGTCTGATCCTACTTTAGCATTTAGGTCTACCATCAAGATTATAATATCCTTGGCTCGTCTTGCATCCATCTGACATTGTAGCTATTTATAGAAATCATATTTAACTAAATCATCTTTATCGTTGGTTGGTGCATATCATTGGATAATGTGTAATTTTATTTTGTTTTTGGTTGTCTTAAATGTTGCTCTCATTAGTCTCGGTCCTACTGCTTCCCATTCTATTAGTGTCTTCTGTGCATTCCTTGATAGCATTATAGCTACCCATTCACTATGTTGTGCTCCAGGTTCCTGGTGTCCCGATGATAAAATCATCTCTCCTGTATTTAGTTTTATTTTACCCGTTCCTAGCCATCTTGTTTCACACATTCCCAGAATATCTATCTTGTAGTTTGTCATTTCTGCTGCTACCTGTGCAGCTTTCCTTGTTCGTTTAGAGTACGAACATTCCAGGTGCTAATTCTGGAGGATGTCCTGGTAGACAAAGGGTGAGTCGGCAACCCGGACTCCTTACGGCTTTCTCCGGCTTGCGTCATATGTCTCTTAGACAGAGAGCCCTTCTCTTTCCTGGATGGCGGATTTACTTTTTCTCTCTTTGACTTGTCCATGTTTGTGAAGTTCTTTCGGCTTATTTTTTTACAGTATAGGATAGCCAGTCCCATGCCGAACCCTCCTTTCTCGCCTCCTACGAACATGCCTGGTAGGGTACAGCACCACTATTCTTTACTCCTCTTTCGGGCCCCGGCAGTGCACGGGCGATCAAATGTCGTGCTCTCGTCTAAATATCTCTAACTGAATAACGTTAGCGTGTTTCATCTTCATAACTGCATTTGGTTTCACTGGTAGGCCCCGGTATCACTGCAAACGAATTAAAATCCATAATTGCTCAACCGCCCGTGCCAGTGGAATCATCCGAATTACTAACTCATCTCCCAAACAAAGAAAGGTAGTTGTAGTCCCCATCATAGCAGTCTCAGCACACGCCAAAAGACATAAGGCGAAACCGCATAGAAAGTGAACACGGCCAACTGTTCCCTGTCATACGATGTCAGCATTCATCGTAAACAATTGGAATATCGGAATATTATCAAAACGGATGAAACACACAGCTCACGGTGTGCACAGAGCACTTAACTCAGTAGCTCCTGCAACAAGCCGGACTTGGAATATGAGGAAACTGCAACAAGGAACACTTTTCAGACATAGCCTTCAATGGTTCCTGCCGCCTATCCACCATATTGCCCAGAAGTACATGTCCTCCTGAAAATGATGATCGTCATAGTATTAAAATGTAAAGCGATTGATGATGTTAGGACATCGGGTTTGACTCCGACTCCGAACATACAAAACACAGTTCGTCGTCAGATTATTCCCGTTGCACACCAAACAGATCGCAAGATTAGCGCATGGTCGGTCTTGGGACACACGATGAGCTATTATGATGACGTAGCACGCACAAAATGGCTGCGCCCATGGATTCATGATTACTCTAATGAATGCAGTCTACAACGAACGAAACATGGTGCAAATTCCCCAACGAGATAAAACTTCGGCTGACTTGACGGAGCCCACCGCATTAATGCATGTTTCTATGTCTCTTTGTTTCTATGTCTCGTTTGATTTGAATAGTCTAACTGCATGTAGCATCTCACTCGTGATGCACCATAGTGAACTTGTAAGTTTAGTTGATCTTCCTCAGATGAGTTAATTCTCACTTCATGTAATATTTTATTATAATATCTAGAACTCTTTGCCGATTGCGGGGCTCTAGTGCTCATAGTTCTTATTTACATGCTTTTACTCATTTGCTTTTAGATTATCTGCAGACATTTATTTTTAAAATAAACTTTCGTTGATTACAATTATGCTTATTAATCTTATGTGAAAGAATTATCTCACTGTGATACACTTGCTTATATCAATAATAAAAGAGGGAGGCAAGTTTATATAATTTCAGTGAAGTGTTCTTTGGTTTAAATTAATATTTGATATTCTAAAGGTCAGAGATACAGTTGACTGCACCATTGCCCATCAGTGTGGCTTTGACATGGAAGTGATACAGTCCATCCAGTGCAACTCTAGCCAGGTCTGGTCCAAACTAGCTTCAGCATGCGTTTGGGAATGGGACCCTGACAGAGATGATTGTAACGGTCGACCTCACATTGCCGTCCACAGTAAGAATTCGGTATTATAATTTCTATCTAGATAGAATATTGACCTTTCGAGCCGTTACCGGCCCAGAGGGCATAGACCCAGATACTCTTTCTCGTATCTAAATTTTTATTCTAGCAGTTTTCAAACCTTGTAAAGATCTTTTATCAAATCTTGCCATTTATCTATGTCAGGGATGGCCAATTTCTTTCAAATGGCGGGCCACTTTTTATTATTTTTTTTGTGGCGGGCCACACACATAACAACATCAATACAAATAAACGGCATTTGTTTTAAGGTAATATTTTTGTTATTTATCGGCATTATTTGCTTACATAAATCATTTAATTGCAACAGGGTTAAAAATGCCTAGTTGATTTATAAAAATGAATAAAATTTGTTATTTATATTGTTTAACAAACATGTTTTAGTTAGGTCATTTTAAAGTTGACATGTAACAAACCTTAATGAAAACAATGTGGACGTTCATGTGCAGCAACAAGTTCATCAAAGTCAATGTGTAAAGATAATGATGATATTCGTAATAAATCCTGAAGGTGGCCATCAGTGAGTCGGTTTCTTTGTGACGATTTAATCTCCTTCATTGTTGAAAAAGCGCATTCACATATATATGTGCTTCCGAACATAGAAGTAATTTTCAAACTGAAATCACTCAATGCGGGATATTTTTCCTGTGGTACAAGTTTCCAAAAGTCAACTCCTGTCTCCATCCTTGATTGGAAAAAGGGGTCACTTTGGAGGTTACATAACTCCAACTGAAAAGTGTACTGTTGTTGGAAAATGTCACACTTCATAGGGTTGTTAAACAATGCCAGTTCTGGTCGTATACCACTGAAGTCAGAAAATCGTTCATTGAATTGCTCCAATAATTTGTCTAACATTAATACAGAAAATTTGAAATCAGTGTCACTGCGCTCCTCAATCAATTCTTTGCACGAAGGAAAATGAATGAAGTTTTCTATGGCCAGGGTAAATCTAAAAACTTTTAGTTGACTTATAAATCCATCTAGGTGTCCTACCAAATCTGAGACTGTTTGGGAACGTCCCTGTAGCTTCACGTTGAGGTCATTCATGTGCTGGGTGATATCAGTTAAAAAGGCCAATACGCTGTTAAAATGTGGATCAGACATTTTTCTGATCAGTTCTTTGTTGGTATCATGTTTCTTTAAAAACTGCTTTATCTCGTTTCTCAACCAAAAAAACCGCCTCAGACAATTCCCTCTGCTTAGCCAGTGTACTTGTGTGTAGAGCACCAAATCGCCATATTCCGCCTCAACTTCTGATAGAAAATTTATAAACTGTCGGTGTGTCAAAGACCGATTCCCGCCTTTTATTAAATTCACACACTTTATTACAGTTTTCATAACATCCTCCACGTCTAGAATCTTGCCACACAGCGCCTCCTGGTGTATAATGCAGTGTAATGCTGGGCAATGGATTCCAGCCTTCCTTAATAATCCAGCTAGACCTGTTTGAGTACCACACATTGACTTAGCGCCATCTGTCACTATTGCTGAAAGTCTGTTTATGTCACCGATACCGTTAACAACTTTCATAACTGAGGTATAATGTCTTGACCTTTGGTCGTATTATGCAATGAATCTAAAGTTAGTAGCTCTTCAATGATAATAAAGTCTTTTGAAACAGTTCTTATGAAAATTAAAAGTTGTGCTGTGTCGGATATGTCAGTAGATTCATCCAAAGCCAGAGAAAAGTAAGCGGAATTTGTAACGACACTCTTTAATTTGTTAGATATATGAGAACTTATTTCCTCAACCCTTCTAGTGACTGTCTGTTTTGATAGTGGAACGCTCTCACTCTCAAAATGACTGGCAATTTTTTCTTCCCCAAATGCACGCGCCATGTTAATAAAACAACGCTTTACAAAGTCACCGTCACATAATGATTTTTTTTTATTTCGCTATCTCTGCGCTTACAACAAACGATGCCATTAAGGAACTTGTTTGTTTTGTTGTTAATGTAGTAAAAACAGATTTCTGAGCACTAACCTTTTTCTTCAAATCGCACACAAGTGTAGAACGTATTGTACCAATGTAGGCCTTGTATTTAGCGGGGTGATGCTGTGTGTAATGCCGTTTAAGATTATACTCTTTATTTACAGACAACACTTGCAAACGTAGCAACGCTAAACATATGCGGGATAAAAAATAAAGAAATCGAACTTATAGAAGAAATGACAAAAAGGAAAATTAAAATACTAGGATTAGCGGACACCAGAATAAAAGGACAACAGATAAAGAAAACACACATGAACTACACGAAAATATTCTCGGGAGTCGACAACACAGAAAGAGCAATACATGGAGTAGGTTTTATCATCGACCCAGAACACGCAAAGAACATTCTAGAAATAAAATACCATTCAGAAAGAATTATCTCAATTAAACTGCTAGAAGACGATCGAAAAACAAATTACATTCAAATCTATGCACCATGCAACAACAATGTAAAAGACAGCGAAGAATTCTACGACACACTGAGTGAAATTATTAACAAGATTGACGAAAACGACGACATATTAGTGATGGGAGATTTTAATGGAAGGCTTGGGAAACGCAACAGTGAGAACAATGACATCTTAGGACCCTTTGGCGATAAAACAGCTGAAATGAACGAAAACGGAAGCAGACTGCTGGAACTATGTAATCAAAACAATTTATTTATCACCAACACATTCTTCAAACACAGAGAGTCGCAAGTATACACCTGGTACAAATGGAATGACACAACATGCAGAAGCCAGATAGATTTTATACTAACAAGAAAAGAAAACAAGAAAAGAGTAACCGACAGTACAGCAATCCCAAATATTACAGACGACACGGATCACAAGATGGTTATGATCACATTAAGACAGCCAAAATAAAGAGAATATACGAAAACAAACAAAAGAAGCGAAAAGAACAGACAATAAAAATAAAACAATTAAACGAGCAAGAAACAAGGAAAACCCTAGAAGAAAAACTAACAGAGGAATTCAAGAAACTCCCCAACGAAGTAGGCACAGTAGAAGAAGAGTGGAAACAATTTAAGGAAACAGTAACTAACATCTCTAAAACAGTTTGTGGAACGAAGCTAAGAACAAGAGAAGGGAAAAAGAGCACCCCGTGGTGGAACGAAACAATCAGAGAAGCAATTAAAGAAAAGAAGAAACTGTTTAAAAATTGGAGGGAGAACAAGAACCAAGAAAAATATGAAAGATATGCCTTAGTTCGAAAAAGAGTTAAAATGCTGATCAAAGAAGCTAAGCAAAGGAATTGGACAGAATTCGGACAAAACATGAGCAGGGACTTCAAGACAGCCACAAGAGATTTCTACAAAGCAGTAAAAGCCACAAGAGCGAGAAAAGAAAACCATGATCCTACTGAGCTGATAAATGACAAAGACGAACAACCAATATCAAACAACCAATGTATGCAACAGAGATGGAAAGAATATTTTGAAGACCTGTTAAACATACCAACTACCAACAAGACAACAAAAACCACGCTAGAACTCACAAATACTGAACCCAACATCATGAAAGAGGAAATAGAAGAAGTAATCAAATATGCACCAAGAAACAAAGCACCAGGGATAGATAACATTCCAATAGAAATAATAGCAGCAGCGGGAGAAACAGGAACGCAATGGCTGCACAGAATATTTAATGCAGCATGGCACCAACAACAAGCCCCAGAAGACTGGCAACAGGCAATCATCATACCAATATGGAAAAAGAAAGGTAGCAAAAGAGACTGCAATCAATATAGAGGTATATCTCTGCTCAGCCATGTAGGAAAGCTATACGCCAAAATCTTGGAAAAAAGACTGAGACCAATAATAGAACTACAGTTAAGCGATTCTCAAATGGGGTTCCGAAAAAACAGAGGATGTACCGACGCACTATTCACACTAAAACAGCTTGCAGAAAAAACGACAGAACACAACCAAAACTTATACATAGCCTTCATTGACCAGGAAAAAGCATTCGACAGAGTGAACAGAGAACAACTGTGGGAGATACTAACAACATACGGAGTAAGCCAACATCTAACCAACATTATTAAAAGTCTCTACGCCAACAGCAGCTGCAGGGTCAGAACAGCAACAGGCTACACAGACCACTTCGAAGTTAGATCAGGTGTAAGACAGGGGTGCGTACTATCCCCCCTACTGTTTATTACATACATGGACCATATATGCAAGCTAGCCAACCCATCAGAGACAGAGGAGATCAACGAGCTTCTATTTGCAGACGACCAGGCACTAATACATGAAACAATAGAAGACCTACAAGAACACTTAAACAAACTCAACATCTTAGGAACAAAATACAACATGAAAATCAACATCAACAAAACAGAAGTCATGAATGTCGCCAAAAATAAACAGAACATCAACATAACTATAGAAGGCAGACAACTAAAACAAGTAGAGGAATTCAAATATCTAGGAAGTCTAATGACAAACGATAATTCCCAAACAGCAGAGATAGAATCAAGATGCAACAAAGCTTGTCAAATCATCGGACAGTTATCACCACTATTGTCCAACAAGGAAATAACTCTGGAGGCAAAACGAGCACTATACAATACAATCTTCATCCCAACGTTGTGCTACCAATGCCAGACCTGGACTATAGATGCAAGAACAACAAGAAAAATAACCTCTACAAAGATAAAATGTGTTAGACGAATGACAGGAAACAGTCTGAGAGATAAGATCAGAAATGAAGAACTGAGAAAAAAGCTAGGAATAGCCCCAGCCATAGAATATATAAGGAAACAACAGATAAAATGGTTCGGCCACGTGACAAGACAGAAAGAACAAAACACAACACAACGAGCCTTCAACAAACGTTGTGAGAACAACAGACCCAAGGGTCGACCACGAAAAAGATGGATCGATGGAATATTAGAAGCACTAGGAAACATAACAGCAGCAGAGGCGAACAGAAGAGCAAAAGACCGCAAATTATATCTCCCCTCGACGCTGAAAGGCAGATGAGGAAGGAAAGAAGAAGGAGAAGACTTGCAAACACACAAGGCACTGCGATTTGCTATCATTATTGTTTATAAATAAAAAATCATGTTCCCATTTCTCATGGAAAAATCTGATTTTTAAAAATTTAATTTACGTTTATTGTTCATATTATACCACGACCGAAGCAACAGACAATGAAAACACAGATTACAACAATAGCACTGTTTCCTGTTAAAATGGAACTGTTCACTGTAACTCGACAAAATCAGAATGATCAGATCGGATATATAATTTTGACTGATGAAAAGAGGTTTGGAGAGAAAGAAACTGAAAGTAAAATAATTGTGAGGTGAATGTGTTGGTGTGGAGGAGGTGGGTGACTGACAGTATTTCTTGGCGGAAACTGTTTAACCTCGCAGAACCGAGAATCGGCTCTAGAACCATTCGTTGGTTTCTTCTTTTCTTTAAGTCGGTCGCAGGATGATCAAAAAGAAAAAAAAGGATGGGCTGGGAATAACGGGAAGTCGACGTTAAACTAACTACTAGAGTGTTCTGAGTTTTAAACATAGGTCTACTAGGGAATATTTGAGTTAGCTTTCTCCACGGTAGAAGTTAATGTAACAAATCTTAAATCAATTTTACCCAGAACATTTTGCTCAATGCAACCTGATTTTATTTTTTATCCACCGCGGGCCACAAAAGGACGTCGCGGGCCACTTGTGGCCCGCGGGGACCTAATTGGCCATCCCTGATCTATGTTGTGTGCAAGCAACTCTATCTCATTGAGGGAGCAGATTCCTGCTGCTCTTGCCTCTCTGATCAAAGTTCTTCTCAGTGTCTCCCTGGGTCGGCCTCTTTTCCTCTTACCTGTTGTTTCCCTCATGAGGGTTTGCTTTGTTATTTAGTTATTATTTGTTCTCATCACATGTCGATCATATGCCCATCGTCTTTTCTTGATTACTGATATTAGTGGTTGATTGCCGATTTCTCTAATTTCTTAATTTGTTTTGAATTCGTTTCATGCTATACCACGTATTTTCCTTAGAAATTTATTATCGAATGCATTCAACTTTGTTTCTATGTCTCTTGTTTTTCCAGCTCTCACACACATACGTAAGGGTTGATAGTACGTTTGATTTGAATAGTCTAACTTTTGTGATTGTGCTGAGTTTTGATTTCCACAACTTTTCAAGGCTTCTGAAAGACATTGCTGCTATAGCTATTCTGATTCTAATTTCTTTGCTTGTATCTGACTTCCAAGATAGATAAAGTGATCGATCTCTTCCACTGGTTTGTTTTCCATATATATTCTGTCATTTGTTGGCTTTTCATGACTGTAGTCATAAATGTCTCAAGCCCAATTTTGCTGGATATTGATGATAGTTCATTTGACTTTTTCTGCATCGTTTTTTTCTGACTGCTGATGATTATAATTTGACACTCACAAAAAAGACTTTACAGCTACATTTTCTAAAAGGAACATCATTAAATTTTCTAGAGATATGTAATTTGTGTATATTTGAGCAAGATATGACTCAGCTGGAAGTGGGGACAATTTTAAAACAAAGTAAAACCAACTATTTCCTTCCCCACCTTCCTTCAAACTGAACATCTTTAAATTGTTACTTAACCCCCCCCCCCCCTCTCCCCCCCCCCCACTTATTTTATGTAGAAACACAAGTACATAGCCCTCAGAACGCATACTCTTTGCTCACCGTCAGCAACCATCTATGAAATTAAGTGATGTCAGACTACTTTTATTTTGCTTTTCTTCTATATGTTCAAATTCTTTTGTTTTTTTATTCCGCATATGTTTGAAGGTTGCTGTTTTATATTTGCGGTCTATCTCTATTTTTCTGTGATTTCTTTGTGCATAAAATGTTTATCCCTTACCGACCTGCTAAGTATGTTGGAAGTTTTTATTTCAGTCGGAAGAACTTTTATTGCATGAAAGTAGAGAAATGCGGAATTTCGAAACAGATCACACCTGGTCTGTATTTTATATTTAGGGTACGATTTCTGATAGAGTTTGACCTCTTGTTTGACTTGTATTTCAGGTGTCTTATCGCCAAAGGGTCCAATGATATCTTTGTTCTCGTTGTTGCATATCCCAAGCATTCCATTAAAATCCCCCATGACTAACATGTCCGCTCTTTTATCTGTCTTGTTGATAATCTCATTTAGTGTCTAATAGAATTCTTCGCCGTCTTTTTCAAGATTGTTAATATGGTACGTAAATTTGTATGTAAGTTGTTTTACGGTCGTCTTCTAGTGGTCTGGTTGTGATTATTCTTTCTGAGTAGTATTTTATGTCTAGAATATTCGTTGCGTGTTTTGGATCAAGGATAAAGCCCACTCAGTGTTCTGCTCTTTCTCTGTTGTCGACTCCTGAGAATATTATCGTGTAGGTCATGTGCGTTTTCTTTATGTTGTCCTTTTACTCTGGTATCCGCTAATCCTAGTATTTTAATTTTCTTCTTTGTCATTTATTCTATATGTTCAACTTCTTTTGTTTTTTATTCCGCATATGTTTGATGGTTGCTATTTTGTATTTGTGGTCTATCTCAATTTTTCTGTGATTTCTTTGTGCATAAAATGTTTATCCCTTACCAACCTGCTAAGTATGTCGGAAGTTAAAGGGCTTAACTTAAAAACACACTTTTGGGGTAGCCTGAGATGTTTCCCTAACCTACGTGCTAGATCGCTAGGTGTCATATGCTATCTTTTGCAGTCTAACATTTTTCAATGTTTACATTTTAAAAGTACTTTTTTTTATCTTGTCCTCCTTCTTGAATCGAACACTTAACACAATTTTTAAAGACCTGTATATCCGTTAGAAACACTTTTTGGGCCACTTTTGTCAAATAATCTCATCATCATCAAGTACCGGGCCTGCTGGCGTAGGTGATCATGTCTCTCCACAATTTTCGATCTCGGCAGCTATTTATCATTTCTGTTGTTGACCTTCTGCCAAGCCATTCTCTTAAGCTGTCTGTTATTTTTTCTCTTTAATTCCCTCTATCTCTTCGTCCCTCAATGTTTCCAGTTGTTACAATATATTCCAATTGTTCTCTTCTCATTACATGGCCAAAAAATGATGATTGTTTCTTCCTAATATTGGAAATTAGCTCTCTTTTTGCTTTGACCTCTCTCAGAACATCTTCATTACTCTTCCTCAATGGTACTCTCAACATTCTTCTGTAAAACCACATTTCTACAGACTCCAGTGATTTTCTTGTCTGTTGTCTTATTGTCCATGATTCGCACCATATGTTAAGACTGACTCTACGTAACATTTAAGAACTCTTTTTCTTGTTTCTATTGTCAAAAATGCATTGCATAGTATCTTCCTCATTTTTTGGAAAGCTGCTTTTGCTTGAGCCATTCTGCATCTCACCTCTTTTGTACATCATCCGTCTGAGGTTAACAAAGTTCCCAAATATTTAAATTCATTTACCTGTTTTAATATTGTTCCACTTGTCTTTATTTTGCACTGAGGTGATGTCTTTTTCTTTGTTGTTACCATTACCTCTGTTTTTTTGCTATTAAGGCTGATCCCTTTATTTTTGTTTTCTTTCACTATAATGTCCAACATTTCTTGTAACTAATTTTCACTCTTAGCGATTAAGACTGTATTATCTGCATACCTTAGATTATTTATATCATGACCTCCAATTGTTATTCCAGGCCTGTCCCTTATGGATCTTAAAATAATATCAATATAAATATTAAACAAATCTGGTGACAGCACACAACCTTGTCTAACACCCTGTTTTATTTGTTGAAACATTCCCAATTGGTTTCCAGTTCTTATGGCCGCTGTTTTTTGCCAGTACATGTTCTTTATTATTCTTAGATCTTTGCTGTCTACGTTTATGCTTTCTAAAATTTTGATTATTTCTTGGTGCTTTACTTTGTCAAATGCTTTGTCATCTCTGAAACATGAGTATAGATCTGTTTTCACCTCTATGGCTCTTTCTACTAAAGATCTTATGATATAAATAGCCTTGCTTGTTCCTTTATCTCTAACAAAACCACACTTTTCATCGCTAATTTCTTGATTGATTTTGTTTTGCACTCTTCGCAAGATGATTCTTAGTAATATCTTAGTCATATGACTCATAAGGCTTATTGTGCGATGATCACCGCATTCAATCGCACCCGATTTCTTTGGTAGGGCTATGAATATTGATTTGAGCATGTCGGCTGGTATATGTCTGCTTTTGTAGATATCATTCAATATTTTTGTTATTATTATATCTATTCCAAAATCACCCACGGCTTAAATCTCTTCTTTAGTTATATTATCTGGTCCAGGAGCTTTGCCTGCTTTCATATTGCGCAAGGCCTCTTCCACTTCTTCTCTGAGTATCTCTGGTCCTTGTCCATTATCCTTAATATTTACTTCCGTTCGTTCATCATTATAAAGATCTTTAATGTATTATGTCCATCGTTCCCTTAAGTTTTCTTGATCAATCAAACAGTTCTCCTTCCTTTGATCTTAAACATCCAGTTTTTGATTGCGTTTTTCTTCCTGTTAATTCTTCAATTTGTTTGTATATAGCTTTAGCATCTCCTTTTTGTTGCATTTCAATCTCTTTGCATCTCTCTTTTAGCCATGCTTCATTTGCTTCATTGCATTTTACTACAATTTCTTTATTTAATCTCTTATACCCATCTTTATTTTCTTTATTTCTTCTTCTTGTATCCATTAGCTGCAAAATGTCATCTGTCATACATTTCTTTCTTGAATTTGTCCTCACTGGTGGTATGAACTCTTTTGATGTTTGTTGCATTGATTCTTTTAACATTTCCCACTGTTCATCAATGCTTTGTATCTTCTCTATTGCATTGTGCCGGTTTTGAATTGTGATTTTATATTTGTCTTGCAGCTTCTTGTCTGATTTTAGTAAATCTAAATTTAACTTAATGTTAACTGAGGCTCGTTTTGTTGTTTTTAAATTTACTCTAAGCTTTCCCACAACTGGTACATGATCACTATTGCAATCTGCCCCTGGTCTATAGTTCGTTTCATAACTCGTGCCCAACTTTTAAAATCGATATCTTTTTAACCGCTTTTTGTAAGTTGTTCAGAATTGGCATGTAAAGTTATAATGATTAGAACCCAACAGGGAATTAATTTCATTAAAAAAAAAAATTTGGTTATTATTGTTGCTTATTTGATTTATATAAATTTATAACGACCCATTGATGTAGTCAAAACTTAATGTTTACAGTATTTTAAGTTAAAAATAGCGATAAAAATCCATACACGGTCAAATTGACGTGTTTGCACGCTTTCAACGTGGGTTTTCTGACACAATTAGACACTTGTAAAAAAACACGAGGCATTGTGTGTTCCATTTCCGTTCATTCAGCGGCAGCGTGGAACGATAACATTTATCATGAGTCTTAAAATGAAATTCTGCAGTTTACAAAACATCGCAATAAAAATGTATGACTATTTTTGCAAAGAGGCTAAGCGAGGAAGATTATTTCATTCTTTAGAAAACCCTGAGAATAGGACAAGACACATTTTGGATTTATCTAAACGGTCATTTAATCGCTGGATTCAAGCACGTGACCGTCAATATTCAAAATATACAAAATCACAAGGAAGAGCAAAAATGTTGGATAATTTCGACAGTGAACTTATTAGAAGTGAAATTCGCAAAATGTTGGGTATGAATGAAACTGTTACAATAAGAAAATTAAAAGTATCGCTGAAAAAGAACAACAGTATTGAAATATCAAAGTCTACATTATGGAGCCTGCAGCTCTCACCACACTAACCAAAGGGAATGGCAGTCATCAGATGGAAAGATTAAGAGATTAATACCTAGCAGCAAAGGATAGCGCTTGATAATTGCGCATGCAGGTAGTCGACAACATGGACTAATACAGAATGCAGAGCTCATTTTTCTTTCAAAATCCATAGACAATCGGGATTATCACTCTGAGATGAATGGTCACATATTTAGACATTGGATTGAAAATTCTGCTCTCCCATCACTAGATCGACCATCTTGCCTAATAATGGACAATGCAGCGTACCACAACATTGTTGCACTTGAAGATAAAGTCCCGACGTCATCCAGTACAAAAGATGCTATTAAGATATGGCTCACAAAGGAGCACATACAATTTAATAACATGTACTTAAAACCTGAATTACTATCTCTAGTAAAGCAAAAACAAAGGACAAAGATTTTTCAAATAGATAAGATTATCCAAGAGCACGGTCATATAAGTTTGAGGCGGCCACCTTACCATGCTCATTTAAATCCAATAGAACTAATCTGGGCAAAATTAAAAGGACAAGTGGCAGATGAAAATACAACATTCAAAATATGCGATGTAAAGACTCTTGCTAATCTCGCTTTATTAAATATAGACAAAGATTATTGGGCTAAATGTAAAGACCACGTCTTAAAACAGGAAGAGGAATATTGGAAAAATGATGGTTTGTGAAATGTTCAACCCCAAACAGTTATTAATCTTTTAGACTCGTCTGATTCAGAATGAAAGTATATAGCCCCCACAATGTTGGCCCCTATATTACCTTAAATTAGTTCAACAAACGGTCCTTTTCAGGACCACACAACTATGAAAATTGGACATACAGGTATACCTTGATATTATCGTCCGTCCTCGAACTGAGAAGACAATAATTCTCCTGGTGTTTTGTCTTATCCAGTTATTTCCCCATTACGGCCACGCCATTACCTAGTGAAAATTAATCACAGACCAGCAACTACGGTAATTTCTATTATTTAGGTGTTCACAATTTACAATTTTGACAAACATCAAAGAAATTCGCCGCTTTAAGAAAACTGCAGCTGCAAGATATTTGTTAAATATACAATTAAAGGGTCTTTTGCATTCTAATAACATTTCAGCATCAGTCTAAAAGATTAATAACTGTTTGGGGTGAACATTCCACAAACCATCATTTTTCCAATATTCCTCTTCCTGTTATAAGACGTGGTCTTTACATTTAGCCCAATAATCTTTGTCTATATTTAATAAAGCGAGATTAGCAAGAGTCATTACATCGCATATTTTGAATGTTGTATTTTCATCTGCCACTTGTCCTTTTAATTTTGCCCAGATTAGTTCTATTGGATTTAAATGAGCATGGTAAGGTGGCAGCCTCAAACTTATATGACCGTGCTCTTGGATAATCTTATCTATTTGCAAAATCTTTGTCCTTTGTTTTTGCTTTACTAGAGATAGTAATTCAGGTTTTAAGTACATGTTATTAAATTGTATGTGCTCCTTTGTGAGCCATATCTTAATAGCATCTTTTGTACTGGATGACGTCGGGACTTTATCTTCAAGTGCAACAATGTTGTGGTATGCTGCATTGTCCATTATTAGGCAAGATGGTCGATCTAGTGATGGGAGAGCAGAATTTTCAATCCAATGTCTAAATATGTGACCATTCATCTCAGAGTGATAATCCCGATTGTCTATGGATTTTGAAAGAAAAATGAGCTCTGCATTCTGTATTAGTCCATGTTGTCGACTACCTGCATGAGCAATTATCAAGCGCTGTCCTTTGCTGCTAGGTATTAATCTCTTAATCTTTCCATCTGATGACTGTCATTCCCTTTGGTTAGTGTGGTGAGCATTGATCTATGTTTCATTAAAGTACACAATATCATAACCTTGCTTGCGCACCTCTTTTACTTCACGTAAGTACTTGCTTCTCATGACTACTATATGTGGCTTCTCACAGATGATGTTTCGTCCATTGGAATACTTTCTGAATGTAAAGCCTGCAGCTCTCACATTCCTCCATAATGTAGACTTTGATATTTCAATACTGTTGATCTTTTTCAGCGATACTTTTAATTTTCTTATTGTAACAGTTTCATTCATACCCAACATTTTGCGAATTTCACTTCTAATAAGTTCACTGTCGAAATTATCCAACATTTTTGCTCTTCCTTGTGATTTTGTATATTTTGAACATTGACGGTCACGTGCTTGAATCCAGCGATTAAATGACCGTTTAGATAAATCCAAAATGTGTCTTGTCCTATTCTCAGGGCTTTCTAAAGAATGAAATAATCTTCCTCGTTTAGACTCTTTGCAAAATAGTCATACATTTTTATTGCGATGTTTTGTAAACTGCAGAATTTCATTTTAAGACACATGATAAATGTTATCGTTCCACGTGACCACATCTGAATGAACGGAAATGGAACACACAATTTCTCGTGTTTTTTACAAGTGCCTAATTGTGTCAAAAAACCACGGTGAAAGCGTGCAAACACGTCAATTTTACCGTGTATGGATTTTTACTCGCTATTTTTAACTTAAAATACTGTAAACATTAAGTTTTGACTACATCAATGGGTCGTTATAAATTTATATAAATCAAATAAGCAACAATAATAACCAAATGTTTTTTTTTATGAAATTAATTCCCTGTTGGGTTCTAATCATTATAACTTTACATGCAAATTTTGAACAACTTACAACAAGCGGTTAAAAAGCTATCGATTTTAAAAGTTGGGCACGAGTTATGAAACAAGCTATAGTAAGTTCTGAGAAAGAAGTGATCAGCTCCAGATTATTGATATCACCATTTTTAAATAGCATATGTTCTGTGGTCGTTTATTAGTGGCACAGTCATAATCATCAAAGGCATCACGCATAAAAGTATTGAAAATAAAATGTTTTAATCTGCTACGAACTGTGGGAAGTCATGAATTGCTATGAACTGTGAGGAGTCATGAAGTGCTAGATGGTCGATCTAGTGATGGGAGAGCAGAATTTTCAATCCAATGTCTAAATATGTGACCATTCATCTCAGAGTGATAATCCCGATTGTCTATGGATTTTGAAAGAAAAATGAGCTCTGCATTCTGTATTAGTCCATGTTGTCGACTACCTGCATGAGCAATTATCAAGCGCTGTCCTTTGCTGCTAGGTATTAATCTCTTAATCTTTCCATCTGATGACTGCCATTCCCTTTGGTTAGTGTGGTGAGCATTGATCTATGTTTCATCCAAGTACACAATATCATAACCTTGCTTGCGCACCTCTTTTACTTCACGTAAGTACTTGCTTCTCATGACTACTATATGTGGCTTCTCACAGATGATGTTTCGTCCATTGGAATACTTTCTGAATGTAAAGCCTGCAGCTCTCACATTCCTCCATAATGTAGACTTTGATATTTCAATACTGTTGTTCTTTTTCAGCGATACTTTTAATTTTCTTATTGTAACAGTTTCATTCATACCCAACATTTTGCGAATTTCACTTCTAATAAGTTCACTGTCGAAATTATCCAACATTTTTGCTCTTCCTTGTGATTTTGTATATTTTGAACATTGACGGTCACGTGCTTGAATCCAGCGATTAAATGACCGTTTAGATAAATCCAAAATGTGTCTTGTCCTATTCTCAGGGCTTTCTAAAGAATGAAATAATCTTCCTCGTTTAGCCTCTTTGCAAAAATAGTCATACATTTTTATTGCGATGTTTTGTAAACTGCAGAATTTCATTTTAAGACTCATGATAAATGTTATCGTTCCACATGACCACATCTGAATGAACGGAAATGGAATACACAATTTCTCGTGTTTTTTACAAGTGTCTAATTGTGTCAAAAAACCACGTTGAAAGCGTGCAAACACGTCAATTGTACCGTGTATGGATTTTTACTCGCTATTTTTAACTTAAAATACTGTAAACATTAAGTTTTGACTAAATCAATGGGTCGTTATAAATTTATATAAATCAAATAAGCAACAATAATAACCAAATGTTTTTTTTTATGAAATTAATTCCCTGTTGGGTTCTAATCATTATAACTTTACATGCAAATTTTGAACAACTTACAACAAGCGGTTAAAAAGCTATCGATTTTAAAAGTTGGGCACGAGTTATGAAACAAGCTATAGTAAGTTCTGAGAAAGAAGTGATCAGCTCCAGATTATTGATATCACCATTTTTAAATAGCATATGTTCTGTGGTCGTTTATTAGTGGCACAGTCATAATCATCAAAGGCATCACGCATAAAAGTATTGAAAATAAAATGTTTTAATCTGCTACGAACTGTGGGAAGTCATGAATTGCTATGAACTGTGAGGAGTCATGAAGTGCTATGAACGGTACGTTAGTTTTCTTTTTTGCAAAACATGTATGGCTGTTCTGAACATTGTTTAACTGTCTGCCCTAGAAAAATCTCTTAAACATGGAATACAACTTTAATATAAATGACCACCATTCTCATTTGCAAAATATTATCTACATCACTAATACATTTTATATTTTAAAAAAAGTAAAGAGCCCTCGTCACGCCAAGTGGCGTATTGGGAATATGGTGTTAGTGACCATAAATTTTACAGACCTTCAGGACATGATTTTTGAGGTAATGTGGTCGGTATTATGCCCGTGCCGCTTTACTTTCCCAGAAAAAAAAATTCGGTACCCATTTAAGGCTGGGTGAACCCGGAAGCCGTCGGTTGGGATCTAACCCTACCCCTTGATCTTTGTAGTCCAGTTCACTAACCACTGAGCTATCGCGGCTCCAATACATTTTATAGTCTAGCTAAATTACTCTCGTAAGTAAACAATAACCTTAAGTGATTAATAATAATTTCATAATGTACAACAGTTTTCACATGAAGTGAAATTGCTCAAGAATAGACTGCACAGCTTCCACTACTTATAAAGGCGCTAACAGTTAAAATAAAAATGGTATTCAGTTAACAAGGAAATGGGAGCTGAAAGTCTACGTCACTGAAACTATACGTCACTGCTGATTAAAGACAAATATTGTTAATGTGTAGAGGCAATCGTTATAATTCTTGTTTATGCATTCTGTGGCGCTGTACTCTCGGTAGTTTATTAAAGTTTGGTTATTCTGACTCTCTCGGCTCGTCATTTCAAACCACAAGGTTGGAAATGGTTCAGAGTGAGGGATACGGGCAATTTTCGGATGCACCAGAGATACACCTACTCGTTCTTTGAGGCACTTACTTTCACTTAACGAGCATTAGAGTGCGACATAGATCTACTCAGGAGACTAGTTGATCTCCAGACAAGACGTCGATCTCGAGACAGAGAGGTTATGAGTTCAATTCTCTGCTGCAAAAGTTGAGATTTTTATTTGTGATTTCTCTCTACAACAACTACCCCTGGTCTCAGCAGCGGGGCCCGGCTTGATACGTCAATTACTCACCGACAGAAAATAATATGAGTACTTCCGAAGACGGAGTTATCTGCCTGTGTGTCGAGGGACCCCTGTGCACACGGCTGCCAGGAAAAAACAGATTAACACGCAAAATTCAGTTTGCCTCTGGTTTGTAGAGATTTCGCCAAAGGTGAACGTTAAAAGATCTACGTGATTGAACGTGGTAAAGAACATAAATCATCGCTGCATCCAGAGTTGGGTGCGATCAGCGGAAGGCACCTCAGGCGTGGACAATCCGGGATGGCAAAGGCGGAGGAGCCCATTAGAATAGTATGTGATCTGAATGACATTAGAGCTGACAAGGATTGGATAGAAGTAACAGCGGGGAAAAAAGAGACTAACCAAAGTAATAATTCAACTCGGCAGAGACTGTCGTAACTGGGCCTACGAACTGTGCATCATCACGATCGTACCAGAAGTATTTCTTGTGTCAAGTAATCTCAGGTAGAAAATGTCAGTGTTTCAACACCTTCTCATACAGCTTTAAAATAAAAATAATACTAACAAATTTTTTTTAAAAATAAATGTAAACTGCCATTTATTAAAAACGAAATAAAATTAACCAGCAATCAATTGCGCGAAAACTGTGACCGTGACGGACAGTTAGTACGATAAACAAGAGCCTAACTTGCTGCATCTGTATCGCTTTGAATAAATAGACCTAGATTATCTTTTTATCTGAAAGGTTCTTCTTATGTTTCTGGCTACGTAGTTATGTTTAATGCCTTCATAAGAAACATAAAATGGACATTACAGTGTCGGTATACCAATCTTGTTCCAACACTACACAGCTCAAAACAATTTTCGCCTTGAACAAAGCATGGAAAGACCTTAAGCTTTAAAAAAAAATAAAACTTTAAACTTTAAAAAAATATATTATTAAACGGAACAACAAATGACATTTTTATTTTTAAGAATGGAAAAATGTGCTATTTTATTAGAACTACGAAACGGCCTGGAAATATGGAAAAGGAACTTTCCTGTTCACAACGGTACGTATGGTGAGCTTATTTGAAATAAGCTTGCACATTTAATTATATCTTTTAGTATTAATATACACTTAAAGGGGGTGTATAAATCTATGTATATAAGTTATTTGAATGAACGAATTCACTAAACTTAAATGCCAACTTTTCCCCCTTACATTATTTCGAGTAGGTTACTTTATTTAGCATCTTGTTATCGCATGTTATTGTATGAATCTGCTATACACAAGTATGCCGAGATTAGCTAATTCTTTAGAAACAGGTACTCAGTAAGTTGTGTCCCAAATGACATAATTTGATAACTATATTTCAATAACCTCGCCTAAACATTTCATTTATCTTGGCTGAACATTTCATTTATCTTGGCTTAACATTTTAATTATCTAGGCTAAACATTTCACTTATATTGGCTGAACATTTAATTCATGTTAGCTTAAAATTTCAGTTATCTTGTCTTAACATTTCAAACTTCAAATCATCTCCACACACGACGCAGAATTGTCATAACACATAAACCAACTGTCACCCGTAGCTCCAAAGCCCATATAAGTCTTGATTAGCAAAGTGGAAAAAAGAATGGACCACTTTAAGAAAGAAAATTAGTTAACTACACAAATAAAATAAATAAATACATAAAAAGTCATAGTTACGATACAACTATTACAATAATTTTTAAAGTGTTTTCAGCTTTAAATATTCGAATGTATCTAGCATAAAGTTGTCGACTCTGATCAATGTCCTTCCAAACTTTCAGGTGATCCCAGGTGTCACAGAAAGACTGGTAACAACCCTCACCCAGACGATTGTTCCAAATTTCTGTCATGCTCCAACGGGACCATGATTGCAGAACAGAGGTGTTCAGATGGAACACTTTACTGGCCAAAAATCAAACTTGTGAATTCGCAGAGGAAGTGGCTCATGAGTGTGGGCAACGAAGAATTCCTGTGTCAATTCCAATTTGTGAGTAGGATCTGCATTAATTAGGGAAGCGGTGACCGTCCTAATTGTACTTGTTGCTTACAGATTAAGTGACAAATGGACATACTAAATACATTATTTCACTTTTTTTAAAATTAATTTTTGACGTTTGTAAAATTCAATTTCCTTTTCGTGGGTTAAATTAAATTGCGAAAAAAATATTAAACTTTGAGCAGAAAGATAAGCTGAAAGAAAGGGTTTTGAATTACCTTCTTCTTTCCTTCCTCATTTGCCTTTCAGCGTTGTGGGAAGATATAATTTGCGGTCTTTTGCACTTCCTTTGCCTGTGCTGATGCTATATTTCCAAATGTTTCTAATATACTGTCAATCCATGTTTTTCGCGGTC
Organism: Megaustenia siamemsis; assembly: GCA_032433765.1. Lineage (NCBI taxonomy): Eukaryota > Metazoa > Mollusca > Gastropoda > Stylommatophora > Ariophantidae > Megaustenia > Megaustenia siamemsis. The sequence goes on from JAVIAB010000051.1 coordinate 88,292,111, forward strand.
GACCTTTTGGTCTAGTGTTCTTGAAACGTTCATTGAAAGCTCGTTGTGTTGTGATTTTTCTTCCTTGTCAGGTGGCCAAACAATTGTATTGTTTCTTTAAATATTCTACGGCGGGGTTATTCCTAGCTTTTTTCTCAGTTTTTCGTTTCTGATCTTATCTCTCAGGCTGTTTCCTGTCATTCGTTTAACACATTTTATCGCATTTTCTTTTTGTTCTTGCACCAACGATCCAAGACTGGCATTGTAGCACAGCGTTGGAATGAAGATTGTATTGTAGAGTGCCCGTTTTGCCTCTAGAGTTATTTCCTTCTTGAACAATAGTAGTGATAACTGTCCAATGTCTTGACAAGCTTTGTTGCATTTTGAGCCTATTTCTGCTGTTTGTAAATTGTCGCTTGTCACTAGACTTCCGAGGTATTAAATTCCCCTACTTGTTTTAGTTGTCTGCCGTCTATAGTTACGTTGATGTTCTGTTTCTCCTTTGCGATATTTATTACTTCTGTTTTGTTGATGTTGATTTTCATGTTGTATTTTGTGCCTGTGCTGTTGAGTATATTTCAGTGTTCTTGAAGGTCTTCCATTTGTCCATGTATTAGTGTCTGATCGTCTGCGAATTGAATCGCGTTGATCTCCTCTGTCACAGATGGGTTGACTAACTTGCACATATAGTCCATGTATGTAATAAAAAGAAAAAAAAAAAAGGGGGGGGGGGTAAGTACGCACCCCTGTGTTATACCTGATCTAACTTCGAAGCGGTCTGTGTAGCCTGCTGCTGTTCTGACTGTGCAGCTGCTGTTGATGTAGATACCTTTAATTTTAATAGCTTTTAATTGTAATTTGACCAAAACAAGGAGTCAGACAATGCTGTGTTCTGTCACCTGATTTGTTTTCACTTTACGTCGAGCATATTATGAGACTAAAAGTAGACAAAAAAGGAATTGAAGACAACTGTCACAACATAAATAATTTGCGATGTGCGGATGACACAGTCTTAATAGTAGATTCAGAGATTCTCTACTACAAGAAATGATAGACATAATAGTAAAAGAAAGCAACAAAAAAGGTCATAATCTGAATAGTAAGAAAACAGAAGTAATGGTCATATCAAAGAACCAATCATCACCATCATGCAGCATACAGATAAACAGGACAAATCTGAAACAAGTGCAACGCCTCAAATACTTGGGTACAATAATAACATCAGATGGAAGATGCACCACAGATATAAAAAGCAGAATAGCTCAGGCCAAAATAGCAATTCAGAAAATGAAAAATATGTTATGCAACGAATCTATGTCAATAGAAGTGAGAAAAAAAGTTCATCAGCGCTATATAGAGTCAATTTTGACCTATGGAAGCGAATCATCGACAGTAGACAAACAAATGAAAAGACGATTAGAGGCCACAGAGATGGGATTTCTCAGAATGTTGAAAGTTCCCTGGACAGCTAAAATGACCAATGAAGAAACTCTCGAAGAAATTATCAACACAAAAAGGGAGCTCCTAAAAAACATCAGAAAGAAATAATCAACATTTTTAGGCACATGAGAAGATGAAAGTTGGAATATTTGGTTACAACTGGCAAATAAAAGGAAAGAGAGATCGCGGACGACAAAGAGAGAAAATACTGAATAGCTTGGTGTCATGGCATGGAAAACAACAGAACTGATACGATGCATTGTAGATAATCGTGGAAGGACATGATCGCCTACGCCAACCGGTATGGCACATGATGATGATAAATTGCCCTATTTGTGTTTACAAAAAGTATAAAATCTTGTTTTTTAAAATTCCATTCGTGGAAGCAATTATTTTCAGTTTTAAAATCTCAGCAACCTTTCAAGATATTAGCATGCAATTTAACACAGGTACAGATCTGCCATTTTTAAATGAGACACAACAGTAAGTAAAGTAAATCAAAGCAAGTATTTTTTAACGCTATTTTTTTTGTAGTACACTTTTTATTACGAATTTAGGTTGTGTCTTGATCGCTGACCTCCAGAGGTTAAATTTATATCACAAAATCTGTATAAGTAACTACTTACCCAGAATATTGGAAGCCTATATCAAAGTACTGCAGTTGAAAAAAGGATTTCTAATTTGTACTTTAAATTATTGTAAAACTAAAATCGCCTATATAACATTGTTTATAAACCCAGATGATCACCATTTCCATAGCAACCTGATCATATATGGATGGATATATATGTATATATATATATATATCATCAAGTAACATGCCTGCTTGCGTAGGTGATCATGTCGCTCCACAATTTTCGATCCCCACAGATATTTATTATTTCTGTTTTTGACCTTCTGCCAAGCTATTCTCTTAAGCTGTCTGGTATCTTTTCTCTTTGCTTCGCATCTCAATTTTCCCAGTTGTCACAATAGTTCCCTTCTCATTGCATGTTTAAAAAATGATTATTGTTTTTTCCTAATTTTGGAAATTAGCTCTCTTTTTGCTTTGGCCTCTTTCAGAACGTTTTAGTTACTCTGCCGATGGTATTCTCAACATTCTTCAGTAAAACCACATTTCTGCAGCCTCCAGTGATTTCCTTTGTCTGTTGTCCTATCAGTGGCGTATACTGGTTTTGGGGTCTGGGCTACCGCTGACATAATAAATAAAGACATATATTATATCCAGTATGCTAACATGAAGTAATATTTGCTAATGACATCACTACATTTTAAATTACTTACTTATTTATATGTAAATTCTATCCGTCTTGTTTGGGACGAAAATGTCTCAATGACTTTGTCATTGAAAGTACTGTTGGATTGGATACTAAGTTTCTGAAGGAATGATTTCTCAATAGACATTATTGCCAAACCAGATAAGCGTCCTTGTGTCTGAGTTAAGCAACAATAAGATTTGATTCTCTTGAGAGTAGAAAAAGTTCTTTCTACAGATGTTGAGGCGCATAACGTAGTTATAAATTAGTTGAAGTTCCGGTAATCAGACCTAGTTTCACTTTCACTTTTTGACGATTCTGATTGGCTGGAGCTAAAAATAACCCATGAAACCGCATTTTGTACAGTTAGCTCTCGCCTGTATAATTTTGAAGGGAATTTTTGAATGCCAAGGTCTTTAATTCTAAGTCGGAGAGAAGAGAAATGTACCGCTGCTGATTAGCGGTTTCATTTACTATTTTTTTTATAGTAGTTTCGGCTTCATTCACAAACGTTAAAGCGGCCATAGGAAAACCTTGCTTTAATAAATGCAAATCAAAGCAAATAAATCATATTGGCCTAAGAAATGTGTAATAGAATATTCTAAAATGTGTAATATAATTATAAAAAAATATAATAAATTATCATTTCCGTTGGTATTTCGTTAATATGTTCAGGCTACCGGCGGTAGCTGCGGTAGCATAGAAAATACGCCACTCAATATGCTACTCAGCATATGCCACTGTAAACTGAACAATATGACTTCAAAACACGTTATACAGGATTGCCACCAGTACACAGACCTGAGAAGAGCATTGTGGTCCACACCCACCACCCTGGAAGAAAAACTATAAGGGGCAATCGATTCGCTTAAACAGACAGCTGCCTTGATGAGAGAGTCTGGAATCCTACTCTGATTGAGTCTTGATTGCAGAGAGAGAGAGAGAGAGAGAGAGAGAAAGAGAGATCCGTCTTGTATGGGACGAAAATGTCTCGATGACTTTGTCATTGAAAGTACTGTTGGATTGGTTTCCAAGTTTATCAATAGAGTTTATTGAGATCTATGTGTTAGTGTAAGTGCTTGCTCTGCCATCATATCGTCGTCAGTAATGAACAAGAAATAATAAAAGTTCGTTATGAAGTTATAAATGAATAAGCTATATTTATATTTAAATCAACTTAAATTAAAACTTATATGAATGCACATGTACCAAGATGCTACTTAATCTATTAGATAAAATTTGGGAGAGGGAAGAAATACCTAAAGACTGGAAAGAAGGTTATATGATCACACTACTAAAGAAAGGAAGTTTACAGGAGTTCACAAATTATAGGGGAATTATGCTACTATCAGTGCCAGGAAAAATATTAACCAGATCTCATTCTGGAGAGACTAAAAGAGGCCATGGAGAAACATTTGAGAGATGAACAAGCAGGTTTTAGGAAGAACAGATCATGTGCTGATCAAATAACTACTCTACGTAAAATAGTTGAAAAAAGTTTAGAACTAAAATCCCCACTTTATATATATATATATATATATATATATATATATATATATATATATATATATATATATATATATATATATATCTGCGATCAGGACTCAATCAGAGTAGGATTCCAGACTCTCACATGAAGTCAGCTGTCAGGTTAAGTGTGTTGATCGCCCCCACAGACAGAACATCTCATTTAGAGTCTGCCAGATCCACTCTGACTGAACACACGTTAATACGTTGCACTGTGTTCTGCGCCAGTGGCCCAGTGCATCCGATTTCAGACAGCATTTTATTCAGGTTCGCTTTCCTTAGTCTTTGATTGTCCCCAATCTTCCTGCAATGCAGCAGATAGTCTTTTCTGTAGGGGGATTCTGCCCTTAGATGGTCTGCCCTCCCAGGTTTACGAGCACCATCTGCCCGAGTCACTATAAGGTGACTAACACAGACATGCACACACAAAGATATGACATGTGAATAACACAGACATGTACACAGCGATACGAGACATGACTAACACCGACACACATAAAGATATATGACACATGAATAACATAGACATGCACATAAAGATATGAGATATGACTGACATAGACATGCACACACAAAAATATGACACATACCTAACATAGACATATACACAAAGATATAAGATATGACTAACATAGGCGTGCACACACAAAGATATGAGATGTGACTTACATAGCCATGCACACACAAGGATATGAGATGTGTCAAACACAGACATGCACACACAAAGATATGAGATATGACTAACATAAACGTGCACACAAAGATATGAGATATCCCTAACCCAGACATGCACACACAAAGATATGACACATGACTAACACAGATACACACTAAGTTATGAGATATTACTAAACTCAGACGCACATAAAGATATGAGACATGATTAACACGGACACACCAAGATATGAGATATGACTAACATGATATCGGCCATGACTAGATATCAGCCATGGCTAGCACGCACACACACACAAGCTAAGATTTCTGCCATGGCTAGCACAGAAACACATCAAGAGATGAGCCATGACTAGCACAGAAACACATTAAGATATGAGTCATGGCATTCATGGAAAAACACCAAGAAATGAACCAAGTCTAGCACATAAACACAATGAGGTATCCATATGCTTAGTCTGCAGACTCTTCTTAACGTGTGAATCATCGACATACGAGATGCAGGCCCCGAATAACTGTTCACAGGTTTCGTTCAAACAGTTGTCCGGAGATTTGAGAGCAGTCTGACCCATATAACGTTCCCTTGCATGCACAGTTCCCGGTTGACTGTTCACAGTACGTTTCCTTGCACGTACAGTCAGCACTTTCCGGGTCACATATGATGTCACAGCCATCAGAACACGTCTGTTCGCACTGTAGCCCAAAATTACCATCGGGACAAGTGTTATTACAGGTATAGCCAGGATGTTTACATTGTAGATATTTTCCGGATTTTTCTCACATAAAGGACAGACACTGAGACAAGACCTGGAGCAGTCGCGTCCATAGATCCCATGTGAACATTTGCCGTGACACGTATCGATGATGACGTCGCAGCTTTTGCAACACCCGCTACACACTGCACAAAACGACCAAGAATACACGTTCAGACAATAGGTGTCTGTAAATGTTTGAACCTCACACACCGTCAGTGCACTGCCGGCCTGCGAAATGGTCGGTGAGTACTCACTCTGAATGTGTGCCATTGGCGTTTGTGTGGTGACTACAATAGTGTTCATAGAAACATTAGGGTATGATATATCATTACACTGGAACACTATGCCGCCACTGTCAGAGAAAGCCTTTAGAGAGGCATTCTTTACTCGAATCATAGCGCTAGCTCGATGATAGATTCGAATGATGTGAATCTTTTGGGGCTTGGCAAAGTTCAGATACCATAAACAGAACTGGTTCCACTTCTCAGTTTTGTGTGTGTGCAGTCATTGTCATAGAGATTGGTCTTTGTTTTGCCATTTACTGCGGCCTCTATTCCACATCCGTCTCCTATATAACAAGCATTAAATGTGTCGGCCTGGTTTGTGTTCTGTTTGAGAGCCACATTCCGACCCGCCAATGTAGATGGAGCAGATATTTGCAACTATCGCCCCTGCAAACTTGTTGATCAGACCAGCCCCAGAGCAAAAGACATCAATCTCGTGCTGACTAACTACAAACCTTGAATCATTGCTACATGAGGCAGAACCATTTAGTTTTACCGTGAAACTGTCCGGAAGTGTTAAGTCCTATGCATAAATCCTAAAAACCAGGAGAACAGCAAAGATTGGCTGAGAGTTGCCTCAACTGATGCAGAATATGTGTCTGAATTACATGTGGAGTCGTTGTTATCAAACAGGAAAGTAGGTTCAGATTTTTGGGCGTATTTGTACACGAGAATCAAGTACTGACACTGGGGTCCAAAATATTCGTGCTGACAACTGTCATTGTTTGGTCATATCCCTGTAGTTTTGTCACAAACTCTATGGCAGTGACATTGTAACGTACAATTTGCCCCAAACCAACCGTTTGCACAAGTTAGGTCCGTTTGGTCCGTTGCTTCCAAGGTCACAAACGAAGCCATCAAAATAGAGACTTTATCTACAGCGAAGGTTAACGCACTGTGTACAAGCATTTTATTTTAAACCATTGATAACATTTCTATAAATCTGTCAACTCGCTGTGATAACAGATATGATGTTCAAAGTCAACATTGTTTAGACCATGGTTCGAATGTAAATAAGGTGCCATCTTGGTCCGTCCCATGACGTCACATCTCCCCCACTTTATATTGGATTCATGGATTACGAAAAAGCATTTGATAGTTTAGACAGAAGAATGCTTTGGAAGTTGCTGAGTCATTACGGAATCCCCATAAAGTTTATTAACCTAATAAAAACAATGTATGAAGGAACGAAATGTAGTGTGGTGCATGAAGGACAGATTACAGAAGCATTTGAAATAAGAACAGGAGTAAGGCAGGGATGCCTTCTGTCTCCATTTCTCTTTCTACTGGCCATAGATTGGATTATGAAAATAACTCAAAACAACAGAAATGGAATCCAGTGGTCACTGACCAAACATCTTGATGATTTAGACTTTGCTGATGACATAGCTCTCCTATCACACAGCCATCAACAGATCCAGGATAAAATGAGCATACTTGATGAGAGATCACAACAGCTAGGACTGAAGATTAATAGATAAGACCAACATTATGAGAATTAATTCAGTTGGCAATAACCAAATAAAACTAGGAGAATTACCTCTATTAGATGTACATTCTTACATATATCTGGGCAGTAATATAGATAAAGAGGGAGGAACAGAAAATGATACCAAAATAAAAATATCAAAAGCAAGAGGAGCTTTCATTGCACTGGGAAACATATGGAAATCCAAAGAAATTAGTTTAAATACTAAAATAAAAATGTTCAACTCAAATGTTAAGGCGGTCCTATTATATGGCTGTGAAACATGGAGAACAACAAAATTGACAATCACGAATATACAGACTTTCATTAATGGATGCTTACGCAGGATAAAAGGTTGGAAATGGCAGAAAAAAATCACTAACATAGAATTATGGAAATGTACCAGTCAAACTCCAGTGGATAAAGAGATACAGCGAAGACGATGGCGCTGGATAGGACACACACTACGGAAGCCAACTGAGAGTATTACACAACAGGCCCTTTTTGGAATCCCCAGGGGAAAATACAAAGAGGAAGACCAAGGAATTCTTGGAGAAGACAGATAGAAGCAGAGATGAAGATGATGTGGAAGACATGGAATGATCTTAAAAGAATGGCAAAAAACAGAACGACTTGTAAAGTGTTTGTTGAAGACCTATGCTCCACTGGGAGCTAGAAAGGTAGAAGAAAAAGAATTTAAAACTTGAAGTTCAACAAAATTATATATGCCCAAATGAATTTAATATAAATCTATTTGCTTATATAATACACTATATTCGCGTACGGCAAAAATAAAAACTACTAAATTTGTGTCCATAAACTGATAGCTCGTAGTGCTGCTGTTTCTTGACAGTTAATTTATTCCTATGTGCCTAAATTAAAAATAAAATGACGCATCACGTAGTTATAAATAGTTAAGGAAGTTCCAGTATTCAGACATAGTTTCACTTTCACTTTCTGACGCTTCTAATTGACTACAACATAACCCATGAAACCACATAAGTGTAGAGATAACTTAGCCGTATAATTTTCGCTTCCTGTTTTGAATGTCAAGGTCGGGAATTTCCTCGTTCCGATCGGTGAGAAATGTACCGCTAGTTACTAGAGGTTTCAATCTATCGTAGATCAGTTTCGGTTTCATTCAAAAACGTTATAGTGGCAAGAGGAAAACCTTGCTTTAATAAATGCAAATCAAAGCAAATAAATGATGTTTGCATACGAAATGTGTAATAGAATGTTCTCAGAACACTTCTGGATAGGCGGCCGAGCACATACGGGTGAAAATTAGCGTGCTAAAACGCCGATTCAAGTCTCGTACTTTACCTTCACTTTACCACCTTCGTCTCTTGATTATCGATGAAATTGTTGGATGCTTTGTCATTTCTCTTATTTCTGAACTATTCTTGAATTCATTCCATGTTGTGCAAAGTATTTTCCTGAGACATTTGTGTTCAAAAGTATTCAGTATATTTTCTATTTCTTTAGTTGTTTTCCAACTCTCTCATGCACAAGTAAGAGTGGATAATACATTTGATTCTAAATCTAAATCCTGCTTTTTCGTTACGCATAGCAGTATCTACTGCACCTTTAAATATGTTCATGTTGATCGTACAGAATACTTTAGAAACAACTGTTTTAAGAGACACGCCTCTCCGGTTGTTGCAATCTTTGAAATTGCCCGTTTTTTAATTTATAATAATTATGCCTCTTTTCCACTGCGCATGTATTTTTCTTCTTTCTGTATTGCAGTGATACATTTTCGGGAAATGTTTTAAGTTAAGGCTATTCATTGCTTTTAGCATCTCGGATGTTATATCATTTTCATCAGCAACCTTGTTGTTAACCATGAGAGTTACAGCCGTCTCTACTTTCTGTGGGACTGGTTTGTTGGCTGTAAAATCTAGTAAATGTCTTGGTTGTATTAGCACTAGCTAATATATTAAGTAGAGGAATTCAAATGCATATGAAGTCTAGTGACAAACGACAATTCGCAAACAGCAAGAGATAGACTCAAGATGCAACAAAGCTTGACAAATATTTGGACAGCCATCACTACTATTGTCCAACAAGGAAATAACTCGAGAGGCAAAACAGATACTCTACAATACAATCTTCAACCCAACGCTGTGTTACCAATGCCATTCCTGGACCCTAGATGCAAGAACAATAGGAAAAATAACCTCTGCTGAGATGAAATGTGTTAGACGAATGACAGGAAACAGACAAGTTCAGAAATGAAGTGACAAAAAAAGCTCGAAATAGCCTCCACCATGGAATATATAAAGAACCAACAGATAAAATGGTGGTGGCCACGTGACAAGGCAGAGTGATCAAAACACAACTCAACTAGCCCTCAATAACCGTTGCGAGGATACTAGACCCAAGGGTCGCAACGAAAAAGATGGATCGATGGAATATTAGAAGCAATAGAAAACATAACAGCGGCAGAGACGAAGAGAAGAGCAAAAGACCGGTAATTATATCTCCCCACGATGCTGAAAGGCAAATGAGGAGGGAAAGAAGAAGAAAATATAAAATACAGTCGAGCCTCGCACTTCGAACAACGCTTATTTCGAACGTTCTAAAGTTCGAACACTAAGTTCGATAGAACAATTGTGAATAATGCTTCTACATTCAAACTATGCGTGCACAATACAGTGAAGAAAAAAAAATGTCATATGTAAGTGTCATCTGGTGTTCGCAAAATACATCTATTGCTCGTGTGTTTTCAATTTGTTTTTATTTTTACTTTATGTGTGTGTGTATTTGGTTATATATCTGCTAACTTTTGTATCCAAGAAGAATGTGGACGCAACGAAGACTAAAAAAAATGTCGATTGAGGTGGGGAAAAAAAAAACACGAAGCTTGAATGCTGTACACTTATACATACTTATAAAGAGGGAAAGTGAATGGTAACCCTCAGCGGTGGCGTATTCTCTATGATACCGCAGCTACCGCCGGTAGCCTTGAACATATTAATAAAATACAAAAGGAAATGATAATTTATTATATTTTTAAAAATAATTATATTACAAATTTTCGAATATTCTATTACACATTTCGTAAGCCAATATGAATTATTTGCTTTGATTAGCATTTATTAAAGCAAGGTTTTCCTCCGGCCACTATAACGTTTGTGAATGAAACAGAAACTACACTACATTGAAACTTCTAGTAGCTAGCGGTACATTTTTCCTCTATCCAGACCTAGTATTAACGACCTTGACATTCAAAAATGGGAGTCAAAATAATATAGCGGGAGCTACCACTAAGTCAAAATAATATAGCGGGAGCTACCACTAAAGGAATGCGGTTTCATGGGTTATTTTTAGCTCTAGAAAAATAGAAGCGGTAAAAGTGAAAGTAAAACTATGTCTGATTACCGAACTTCCTTAGCTATTTATAACAACGTTATGCGCATCAGCATCATGTCCATGTTTTTGTTGTTGTTTTTTTTTTTTTGTTGCTCCATGCAAAAGCTTTAGGCCTGTACATTTTCCATAATATTGTAAACTGTTTTGAAGATTCTGTATTTAATGTTATTACAGATGCTTTTTATTAATCTTATATTTATGGGGGCTTGCATTTTGGGTCGCTTGATGTTATGCCTCAAATTACTACATTTTTGTAATCTTTCAAAATGTTTTTCATTTATTTTAACTGTAAATTACTAGATCCTTGTGCTATCTCTGCTATTTCAAGCCTATAGTCTTTGCTTTTGTTGTTTATTTCCGTAACGTAGCGATTTATCTCTTCCATGTTTTCTACCTGCATTACAATAAGTATTATCTGCACATCATAAGTTGTCTTCTATTCCCATTGCAGCTCACATCTCGCATTTTGAGATGTTTTCAAAAGTCATCTCAGTATATAGAAAATACAGGCTAGTTCAAGGCATAACGTGTGCTCTATCCTTAAAAAACGCTGTGGATGCGGCTTTATCCATTACATTATCATACCAATGCTGCTTTATCAAAAGTAGTGATTACTCAGGCGTCGTTTGTGTTCTTTCTCTGTTCTTGTCTGCCATTTTTCTAAGTCATTAATCTGTTTATTTTGCTTTCATCTGTTGGTATGTAGATTCCAGGGTGTTAGTTACGACTATAGCTTCATCATCATCAAGTACCGGGCCTTCTGGCGTAGGTGATCATGTCCCTCCACAATTTTCGATCTCGACAGTTATTTATCATTTCTGTTGTTGACCTTCTGCCAAGCCATTCTCTTAAGCTGTCTGGTATTTTTTTCTCTTTACTTCCCTCTATCTCTTCGTCCCTCAATTTTTCCAGTTGTTACAATATATTCCAGTTGTTCTCTTCTCATTACATGGCCAAAAATGATGATTGTCTCTTCCTAAAATTGGAAATTAGCTCTCTTTTTGCTTTGAACTCTTTCAGAAAATTTTGATTACTCTTCTTGGAAAAGAAGGTATTCTTGCCATGGTATTCTTTCCATGGTATTCTCAATATTCTTCTGTAAAATCACATTTCTACAGCTTCCAGTGATTTTCTCGTCTGTTGTCCTATTGTCCATGATTCACATCCATATGTCAAGACTGGCTCTACACAGGGCGTATACTGGATTTGGGGTCTGGGCTACCGCTGACATAATAAATAAACGCATACATTATATTCGGTAGACTAACAAGAAGTAATATTTGCTAATGACATCACTACATATTAAATTACTTACTATATAAATTTATATGTAAATTATATCCGTCTTGTTTGGGACGAAAATGTCTCTTTGACTTTGTCATTGAAAGTACTGTTGGGTTAGTTTCTAAATTTATCAAATAGAGTTTATTGAGATCTATGTGTTATGTGTAAGTGCTTGCTCTGCCATCATATCGTCGTCAGTAATGAACAAGAAATAATAAAACTTCGTTATGAAGTTATAAATGAATAAGCTGGTATGTAGATTCCAGATATATATATTTAAATCAACGTAATTTAAAACTTGAAGTTCAACAAAATTATATATGCCCAAATGAATTTAATATACAACTATTTGCTTATATAATACACTACATTCTCGTACGGCAAAAATAAAAACTTCTCAATTTTTGTTTATAAACTGATAGATCGTAGTGCTTTTGTTTCTTGACAGTTGAGATGCATATGTGCCTTAATTTTTTTTTTTTTATGGCGCATAACGTAGTTATAAATAGGTAAGGAAGTTCCAGTATTCAGACATAGTTTCACTTTCACTTTCTGATGATTCTAATTGGCTAAAGCTAAAAATAACCCATGAAACCGCATTCTGTAAAGGTAGCTTAGCCTTAGTAGCTGGAGGAAAACCTTGCTTTAATAAATGCAAACCAAAGCAAATAAATCATATTGGCCTACGAAATGTGTAATAGAATATTCGAAAATGTGTCATACAATTATAATATTATATTAATTATATAATATATAATAAATTATCATCTCCTTTTGTACTTCGTTAATATGTTCAAGGCTACCGGCGATAGCTGCGGCAACATAGAGAATACGCCACTGGCTCTACATAACATTTAAGAACTCTTTTTCTTCTTTCAATTGTCAAAAATAGATTGCATAATATCTTCCTCAATTTTTGGAAAGCTGCTTTTGTCTGAGCCATTCTGCATCACACCTCTTTTGGACATTTTCCTTCTGAGGTTAACAACGTTCCAAAATATTTAAATTCATTTACGTGTTTTAATATTGTTCTACTTGACTATAGCATATGCAGTATATAAAGTGATAGTTTTTTTTCTGTCGCTGCTTCATTCTTATGTGGTATCGACAAACGAAAGTTGTAGACAGCTCTCTCATGCCATATCTTTTTTGTATTTTACCATTGAAATAAAACTTAACAATTGGCTCGTTCTTCGAAGAAACAATTTTTCAGAATATCGAAGATGTCCAATGAATTCCGGATTGTCTTGCTCTCTGCATCCGGCGATGTAAGAAGCATAGGTCTGCTTTAGTGTTGTTGCACCTCCATGTTCTGTGATTTGTAAACACATTAGTTCATTGGGTTCCACATCGAAGGTTGGCTACCATGGAGCGCCATTTTACTTTGTCTCTTGTATTGATTGTGCACTTTGTCATAGGTTACCTTTTCCATCTTTTGATGCTGTCAGTCCACTTTAGTTTTGGTCTGCCTCTGTATCGTCTGTCTTGTACCTTCCCTTCCAAGATGACTTTTAGAAATATGTTATGTCTCTTCATATGTCAAACAAATTTCAGTTATTTTTGAATTTTGTTAAGTAGTTCTTTTTTTTCATTTTCAGGGAATTCAGAATTTCCTTGTTTGTCTTTTCCCACCACCGAATTCTCCTGATTTTTCTATATATCCACATTTCAAAGGCTTCAATTTACTGCTGTTTTCTTATTTAATGTCCATGTTTCTGTATCGTACAGGAAGGTCGAGTAAATATAGGTCTTTGCTATTCTTTTTTCTATTATATTCATAGCTTTAGTTCTTATCTTATTTGCTTTTATGTGAATATATTTATCATGTTGTTAAAATTGCTTTTTTTACCATTCCTGTTCTTTTTTTCTTTCTGTTTTACATTTTCGAAGTATATGTAGGTTTTTTACCATCTACTTCAGTTTTGTATTGTATACTTTGTGTCTTCTCTCTGCTAATAATCATAGTTTTAATCTTTAAAAAAAAAAATTTCCAATCCATATTCTTTGCTTGTCTTGTTTATTTTGTTCATTAGTTGTTGTAGGTCTTTTAAATTTTCTGCCATTAGTACGGTATCATCCGCATATAGTAGATATCCGTTTTTCGACTTAAGAATGCTACATATAGTTCAGGATTATAAACAAAAATGTTTTATTTTTTCATTTACTGTCATTTTGGAAAAATGCTATAAGTACAGCTTCTGTTTCTAAACCCCGCCAGCGCCTCATTTCGCATCAGGAGTAATATTTTTCTGTAATATTTGTAACAGTGGCGTATACTGGTTTTGGTGTCTGGGCTACCGCTGACATAACAAATAAACACATACATTATGTTCAGTAGGCTAACATGAAGTAATATTTGCTAATGACATCAATAAATTTTTAATTACTTACTTATTTATATGTAAACTCTATCCGTCTTGTTAGGGACGAAAATGCCTTGATGACTTTGTCATTGAAAGTACTGTTGGGTTGGTTTCTAAGTTTCTGAAGGAATTATTTCTCAATAGACATTATTGCCAAACCAGATAAGCGCTCTTGTGTCTGAGTTGAGCGACAATAAGATTTGATTCTCTTGAGAGCAGAAAAAGTTCTTTCTACAGATGTTGATGCGCATAATGTAGTTATAAATAAGGTATGTTCCGGTGATCAGACATAGTTTCACTTTCACTTTGTGACGCTTCTGATTGACTAGAGCTAAAAATAACCAATGAAACCGCATTCCTCTAGCGGTAGCTTTCGCCGTATTATTTTGACGGGAATTTTTGAATGTCAAAGGTCATTAATTCTAAGTCGGAGAGAAGATAACTGTACCGCTGCTTTTTAGCGGTTTCATGTACTATCTTAGGGTAGCTTCAGTTTCATTCACAAACGTTATAGTGGCCATAGGAAAACCTTGCTTTAATAAATGCAAATCAAAACAAATAAATTATATTGACCTACGAAATGTGTAATAGAATATTCGAAAATGTGTAATATAATTATAAAAAATATAATAAATTATCATTTCCTTTTGTACTTCGTTAATATGTTCAGGCTACCGGCGGTAGCTGTGGTAGCATGGGGAATACGCCTCTGATTTGTAATGTATTTTTTCAACTATAGCATCAACTACGTTATACTGTTTGTAATACTGTGTACAGTCCTTTTTGCTGTCATTTGTTTTTCCCCCTCGTTGCTGTTGTTGAGTACGTTATATTTAGCTGTTTCTTCTTATTTCAGATGAAGCAGATCCATTATGTCAACACAATGGACAAGTGCCCGACCCTCAGAGTTGTCGCCACTTCATCCAATGTCTTCATGGCAAGAGAGTACAGAGAATCCAGTGTCCTCATGGCACTGTTTTTTCTGATAAAACTCGTCAATGTGAGTGGTATGAAGAAGTGAAATGTGGTGGCAGAACTATCTGAGTTACGCTGCATGATCCTTCACTTTCTTTTTACCTGTTAGTCATAGACGTGTATTCTAGAAAAAAAATTACTGAATGTAATATATTGGCAATATTTTCCTAAACCTTACAAAACAGTATTATGTACAATATTTTTTTTCTGACTACTCTAAAATAAACTAACTATATTTCAATAATTGTGTACATAGCATACAAACAATACTATCATTTCTGCATGTAAGATAACAATTTGTGTACCATTTTCTGTTACGTTCTTATAGCATTAATAGCAAACATATCATAATGTAGATCAGTATAAAGTCAAAATCATTACAGCTTTCTAGAAGAATTAAATACAATACCATATAATGTATACGTGACACACTAACATTTTTCAGCAAATTAACATGTATTTAAATAACAGAAAATAATACTAACATGAGTAAAGTACTACAGAAGGGAATCGATTTCTAAACTCCTCGTTAGTAAATGTATTAACTTAGTTTTTTTGTTCATTGGTCAATACCACTGAGAAGCTGCCATTATTGGACCAAATTTAACATCGTTAATAAAGTGACATGTTAACATGCATTCTTAATTCTTTTGTATTATTAGTGTCCCATAGACAATTATTTAGAAAATTCTACTGCCAGTTTCATATATTCAGCACATAACACAGAATTATTAGTTGCCTCCATCTAGCCTTCAGAAGGAAGTCTTCACAAGTGTCCTATAGCTTCTCTGTCACAAGTTATTCTATTCTATTCTATTGTCCCTTCGAACCGAAGACGGCACATAGGACAGAAATTCTAGACTCACTGTGTTCGACGATTTTTGTTATCAAACATCAGACCTTGCACACGACCCGCATTGTATTATGTCACATGTTTCAGATCTGGGTGAATTGTTCAACTTCCTCGAGCGAGTTGATGCCTGCTGTTGTTGTCTCTTGCTTCAGCGTTCTTTTAGTTTTTCTCTAAGTCAAACGCTTGTTTTTGTTCTGGTTCCAATTTGAGGGCCTGCTAAAGATTCTCTAAGCTTGAGCTTTGTTTTTGTTTTAGTCATTTTAATTTCCATATTTTATCAAGGTTTCTGAGAGTCTTTCATGCCTTCACTAATCTGATTCTAATTTCTTTTCTCTGTGTCTGTTTCTTGATCTATACAACTTCTAAGATATACAAAGTGATCTACTTCTTCCACTGGTTTCCTCCAAAGTGTATTTTTTCCAGGTGAATTTTATTTTTCATTGCGTTTGTCTTTTCTCGGTTGATCCCAAGTCCTATTTTTCTAGCCATTGATGACGGGGCATTTGTTTTTTCTTATAGCATGCTCACATTGCTATTGATAAGAAATCACGTAAAGCTTCTTACATACCATTTTTTTCTATTTTTTTATTTTTCCTCCTATTGATAAGAACTATGTCATCTACAAAATAGAGGTCCCCTAATTGAGATTCTAATGTTCACCATATGCCTTTGTTACTTGTGCAGGATTTCTGCATTATGAAGTCGATGGCAATTTCAAATAACAAGAGAGATAAAATACATCCTTATTTCACACCGGTATCAATCTGAAACCATTCACTAAAACCTGCCTCACTACGAACAGCACACGAGACGCCATCTTTGATGATGTTAATAATTGTTGATGGTAAGCAAAGAGCCCAGTTACGCCAAGTGGCATGTAGGGAATATGGTGTTAGTGACCATAATTTTTATAGACCTTCGGCAAATAATCTTTGAGGTAATATGGTCAGGATTACGCCCATGCCGTTTTACTTTCCCAGAAAAAATATGGTACCCATTTAGGGCTGGGTGAACTAGAACCTTGTAGTCCAGTTCACTAACATGTGAGCTATCGCGGTTCTCTATTTTTTGGCAGTATTCCATATTATTTTACCAGTACGCACCACATATAATATAATAATATATGTAATAATATATATAATATACGTCTTATGCAACAAATCATTGTCAATAGAAGTGAGAAAGAGATTCATCGGTCCTATATAGAGCCAATTTTGAATTATGGAATCATGGACAGTAAACAAACAAATGAAAAGACGATTAGGGGCCTCAGAGATGGGATTTCTCCGAAGAATATTGAAAGCTACCTGGACAGCTAAAAAGACCAACGAAGAAATTCTCAAACAGGCCAACACTAAAAGGGAGCTCCTAAGAAAACTCAGAAAAAAAACAATCAACATTTTTCGACTATATCATGAGAACAGGAAAGTTGGAATACTTGGTTACAACTGACAAAATACAGGGAAAGAGAGAAAATACTGGATAGCTTAGTGTCATGGTATGGAAAACAGTCAACAACAGAACTGATAAGATGCAAGGTAGATAGAAGATTGTGGAAGGATATGATCGCCTACACCAACCGATATGGCACATGATGATGATGATTTAATGTACATAATATAACTAAAGAAGAGATTGAAGCCATGGGTGATTTTAGAATATAAGTAATAAGAATAATTGTGAACGATATCTACAACTGCGGATATATACCAGACGACCTGCTAAAATCAATATTCATAGCTCTACCAAAGAAATCTGGTGCGATTGAGTGCAATGATCATCGCACAATAAGCTTTATGAGTCACACGACTAAGATATTACTAAGAATCATCATATGAAGAGTGCGAAACAAAATCAGTCCAGAATTTAGTGATGAACAGTGTGGTTTTGTTGGAGGCAAAGGAACTAACTTTGCCATATCTAATCATAAGATCTTTAGGTGAAAGCCATAGACGTGAAAGCATATCAATACCTTGTACCTTCCCTTAATCTTGTTTCTTTGATTATACCAAAGCATTTGACAAAGTAAAGCACCAAGAAATAATCAAAATTTTAGAAGGCAGAAACATAGACAGCAAAGATCTAAGAATAATAAAGAACACGTACTTCTATCAAACAGGAGCCATAAAAACTGGAAATCAATTGGGAATGTTTCAACATATAAAACAGGGTGTTAGACAAGGTTGTGTGCTGTCACCAAATGTATTTAATATGTATAGTGAGATTATTTTAAGATCGATAAAGGACATGCCTGGAATAACAATTGCAGGTCATGATATAAATAATCTAAGGTATGCTGATGATACTGTTTTAATTAATGGTAGCTGATGGCAGTGACCAGATCATTCACCTGGTTAGAGTCACAAGACTATACCCACTCCTGCATACTAAGTGATTCGATGAGCATGATAACATAAAGTGGAGGCGGGTTCTGTACGCATGCAATGGATGGAGTCTTTGCAGAAACAAAAAATACCTAGTGTCACCTTTGTCTACGTCCCTGGACATGCGAGAGTGCGGGAAAATGAAGGAGCGGACAGTTGGCTGGTTGCACTGTCGTTGAAGATGGTCAACCAATGGATCGGGCGGACATCATCAATGGCCTACGAGATGTGGGAAGGGCACAGGACTTCGACAACCAGGGTCCACGTCACTCCTTCGGATGAAAGAGATGGGAGTTAAGATCGGCACAACCAGAAACGAGAAACTTACTGGTCGAGAAGACTTATCAACCAACATAGAACTGAAATCGTCAGTCGATGGACACTGCGAGACTTGCCGAGGAGGGGATCTGAGCACCTATTTTTGTGTTCAGAGTGCAATGATTATGACCCGCAAATAACTGAATACCTCAATACTGTCTTAATCACTAAGAGCGAAAATGAGTTACAAGAATGTTAGAAATTAGAGTGAAAAAAGCAAAAATAAAGGACTCAGGCTTAATGACAGAAGTAATGACAGCAACAACAAAAAAGACATCACCGCAATGCACAATAAGGACACGCGAAACAATACTAAAACAGGTGAGTGAATTTAAATATCTGGGAACAATGTTAACCACAGATGGTATATGTACAATAGGTGAGATGCTGAATGGTTCAGGCAAAAGCAGCGTTCCAAAAAATGAGGAAGATATTGTGCAATCCATTTTTGACAATAGAAACAAGAAAAAGAGTTCTTAAATGTTATGTAGAGCCAGTCTTAACTTATGGTTGTGAACAATGGACAAAAGGACAACAGACAAGAAAATCACTGGAGGCTGTGGTTTTACTGAAGAATGATGAGAATACCGCGGACAGCTAAGAAGGGTAATGAAAATGTTCTGAAAGAGGCTAAAACAAAGAGAGAGCTCATTTCCAATATTAGGAAGAAATAGTCATCATTTTTTGGCCATGCAATGAGAAGGGACCAGCTTGAATATATTGTGATAACTTGGAAAATTGAGGGACGAAGAGATATAGGTAAACAAAGAGAAAAGATACCAGACAGATTAAGATAATGGATTGAGGGAAAAGGTCAGCAACAAAACTGATTAAAAAAACTGTCGAGTACGGATATTGTGGAGAGATGTGATCACCTACCCCAGCAGATATAATACTGCTTGATGATGATGCTGCTCCGAATGGAGTCTCTATGTATGCTGTCGAAATAATTTTTGAAATCAATTAAATTTAGAAGAATTAGTTTATGTTTTTATATATGTTCTTCTAATATAATTTCTTTGGTGAAAATATGATCATGACAGCTCCTTCCTTTTCTAAACCCTGCTGTTCACGCATAACAGTGTCAACGATATTTTGTATTCTTTTCATCTTACATAGTACTTTAGAGCCAACTGATAGAAGAGTCAAAAATATAATCTCTCCAGCTGTAGCAATCCTTGAGATTGACCTGTTTTGGAAATTTTTAAAAGTTATATGTGTGGCCATATTTCTGTTTACAACCCTACATGTAATTTACATGTTTACAGAACACGTTCTAAAGTCACCACCCTCGCAAATGACATAGTCGATGTTTGCGTCACTTGCCGTCTGCAGACAGAAGTGAGAGTCTACAGTACAAAGCCTAAAAGTCGTGGTTTGTTGTTCTCTTTTCATGGATAGTGTGTCAGTTACAACAACAGAGATTGGTGATTATGACAACTCAAATCAACACTTAATAAATAGCAGCGATTCTGCAGAACCTTAAAAGGAGAATGTACATACCAATACACTACAACAATACAACGTACTGTAAATACCATTACATCGTGAAATATCTAGAAATGAAAAAAATCATACATACTAAGCACTAAAGGGCGTGGGAAATGCGACAAGAGAGAATCTCTCTCTCTCTGCGATCAGGACTCAATCATAGTAGGATTCCAGACTCTCACATGAAGTCAGCTGTCAGGTTAAGTGTGTTGATCGCACCCACAGACAGAACATATCAATTAGAGTCTGCCAGATCCACTCTGATTGAACATCCGTTAAAACGTTGCACTGTGTTCTGCGCCAGTGGCCCAGTGCTTACGATATTAGTCAGCATTTTATTCAGATTTGCATTCCTTAGCCTTTGATTGTCCCCAATCTTCCTGCAAGGCAGCAGATGATCTTTTCTGTAGTGAGATTCTGCCCTTAGATGGTCTGCCCTCCCAGGTTTACGAGCACCATCAGCCCGAGTCACTAGAGGTGATTAACACAGACATGCACACACACAGATATGACATGTGACCAACACAGACATGTACACAGCGATGCAAGGCATGACTAACACTAACACACATCAAGATATATGACACATGACTAACATAAACATGTACATAAAGATGTGAGATATGACTGACATAGACATGCACACACAAAGATATGACACATGCCTAACATAGACATGCACACAATGATATGAGATACGACCAACATAGACGCGCACACACAAAGATATGAGATGTGACTAACATAGCCATGCACACACAGGGATATGAGATGTCACATGCACAGACATGCACACACAACGATATGAGATATGACCCATATAAACATGCACACAAAGATATGAGATATCACTAACCCAAACATGCACCCACAAAGATATGACACATGACTAACACAGATACACGCTAAGATATGACTAAACACATACACACATAAAGATATGAGACATGATTAACACGGACACACCAAGAAATGAGATATGACTAACATGACACACACCAAGATATGAGCCATGGTCAGCACACACACACACACACACACAAGCTAGGATATGAGCCACGGCTAGCACAGAAATACATCAATATATGAGCCTTGGCTAGTACAGAAACACATTAATATATGAGCCATGGCTTCACGGAAAAATACCAAGAAATGAACCATGTCCAGCACATAAACGCATTAAGGTATCCATATGCTTGGGTTTGTTGTAGTCGGTAGACTCTTCTTAACGTGGGAATCATCGACATACGAGACGCAGGCCCCGATTAACTGTTCACAGATTTCGTTCAAACAGTTGTCCGGAGATTTGAGAGTGCAGTCTGACCCGTAGACCGTTCCCTTGCATGTACAGTTCCCGATTGACTGTTCACATGTGTCGTTGAAACAGTTGTCCGGACATTTGAGAGTGCAGTCTGATCCGTAGTACGTTTCCTTGCACGTACAGTCTGTACTTTCCGGGTCACATATGATGTCACAGCCATCAGAACACGTCTGTTTGCACTGTAGCCCAAAATTACCATCGGGACAAGTGTCACTACAGGTGTAGCCAGGACGTTTACATTGTAGGCATTTTCCGGATTTTTCCTCGCATGAAGGACAGACACTAAGACAAGACCCGGAGCAGTCGTGTCCATAGATCCCATGTGAACAGTTGCCGTGACACGTACCGATGATGACGTTGTAGCCTTTGCAGCACCCACTACACACTGCACAAAACGACCAAAAATACCCGTCCAGACAATAGGTGTCTGTAAATGTTTGCACCTCACTCACCGTCAGTGCACTGTGCGAAATAGTCATTGAGAACTCAATCTTAATGTGTGCCATTGTCGCTTGTGCGGTGACTACAATAGTGTTCATAGAAATGTTTGGGTATGATATATCATTATACTTGAACACTACGCTGCCACTGTCAGAGAAAGCCTTTAGAGTGGCATTCTTTACCCGAATCATAGTGCTAGCTCGATGATAAATTCGAATGGTGTGATACTTCTGGGGCGTGGCAAAGTTCAGATACCAGTAAACAGTATTGGTTCCACTTCTCAATTGTGTGTGTGTGTGTGTGTGTGTGTGTGTGCAGTCATTGTCATAGAGATTGGTCTTTGTTTTACCATTAACTGCGGCCTCTGGTCCACATCCGTCTCCTGTATAACAAGCATTAAATATGTCGGTCTGGTTTGTGATCTGTTTGAGAGCCACATTCCGACCCCCGCCAATGTAGATGGAGCAGATATTTGCAACTATCGCCCTTTCAATCCGTAACTTGTTGATCAGACCAGCCCCAGAGCAAAAGACATCAATCTCGTGCGAACTAACCACAAACCGTGATTCATTGTTACATGAGACAGAACCATTTAGTTTAACCGTGAAACTCTCCGGAAGTGTTAAGTCATTCACATAAATCCTAAACCAGGAGAACGGCAAAGATTGATTGAGAGTTGCCTCAACTGATGTAGAATCTGTGTCCGGATTACATGTGGTGTCGTTGTTATCTAACAGGAAAGTAGGTTCAGATTTTTGGGCATATTTGTAAACGAGATCCAAGTACTGACACTGGGGTCCGAAATATTCGTGTTGACAACTGTCATTGTTTGGGCATGTCCCTGTGGTTTTGTTACAAACTGAGTCATTATAGCAGTGACATTGTAACGTAGAATTCGCCCCAAACCAACCGGCTGCACAAAGTAGGTCATTAACTTCCAAGGTCGCGAACGAAGCCAGCAGAATAAAGACTTGATCTACAGCGATGGTTAACGAACTGTGTACAAACATTTATTATCAAACCCGTGGTTACATTGCTAAAAATCCGCCAACTCGCTGTGATAACAGATAGCGTGATGTTCAAAGTCAACATTGTATACACCATGGCTCAGACGCGGACAAGCTTCCATCTTGGTGCGTCCTATGACGTCATCCAGGGAGAATCTGAACATATAGACCATGGATGGCCAAATGGCGGCCTGCGAGCCAGATCTGTGCCACCAATCTATTTTGTTCTTGGCTCTTGAAGTGTCCACAGAAATTACAATATTAAATACGTATCAATAAAAACCAAAATTCCATGCGGTTTAAAAAAAAAAAACACTATTGATGCCGACAAAAATCAAAGTCTTTGTTGACGCTGGAAGGTTGCTTTTCTCTCAGTTTGGTCGTGATGATGGCGTCAGATCTTTGGCTGGCCATTTATCGGCTAGACTTGGAGGCTCTCTTTCATATTGTGGAAAGGGTTTATTGAGGTTGGGAGGGAAGAGGGGTTGGGGGACTTAACCCTTAATTCTGGCTTTGTAGTTAAATTTAAAAAAAAAAAACTTTCACTACTCACCTTCATTTCTTTTGATGTGCAAGAATACTGTCTGCATTTTGAATTTGACCCCATCACCTCTCCATAAAATATCTCTTACCTTTTGTTTTGTTGCATTCTTTCGTTTTGAATACAGCCGTCAGTTCTATGTTTACAACTGACAAGTGTGGACTAATTTTTGACAGAGGACCAACATTCTGTGGCTTTTAGTTCTGATCTGAGTTCGAATTTGTAAAATAAAATTGTTTAACTTAGAAAAGTGGATTGGGAAAAACACAAATTTAAACTTGAGTTGGATTTTAATTATTTGTTCATTCTCAATTAGGACAGTAACCTCAGTTCAATTTGCCTTAAGTGTTAGCCGTAATGAAGGAATTAACAGTGGCACCAGGCCATAATTCATCAGAGAATGTAAGAGAAACATAGGGGTGAGTCTCAAATCTTTTGATTGAACAATTGAAGACAAAGTTCAGTCAACAGAAATAATGTATATTTATACATAAATGTTAAACAAATTAAAGAATCATCGCTGATATGTGATTAGTTAGGCATGTGAGCTTGCAAAATCTAAAAAAAAAAAAACAACGTTTATACAGCTATCTAACCCACAGGAAGATTATATCATTTTTAGAGGAAGTGGATTCTAACTACTGTGATCTCCTGCTTCATACAGACGTAAGATGTAGATTCTAACTACGGTGATCTCCTGCTTCATATAGAAGTACGATGTAGATTCTAACTACTGTGATCTCCTGTTTCATATAGAAGTAAGATGGCTTAACTGAAGAATGACATTTTTCGCTTCCTGTGAGACGATTTACCATCGATCTTCAGCATAAATTCAAAGACATTAATTTCGTTAATACCATGGAGTATCTGACAGATATGAATGTACTGAATTTGCAGCTAATAGCGGAAAAGCAAACGATTTTTTCAAAAGATGGGTTTTGGTGATAGTCTTGAAAAGAAACTGAATCTATTTAAACTTTCTTGCAACAGAATTATCATTTCTATTTTCCTAGTTGTTAGCAGCTGTTGTCGGATGTAGAAAGTGCTAACTTCAGTAGGTGCACAGCTAACATTGAAAAGTTAATTTCTGAATTTGATCGACGATTTCAACATTTTGGAAGGTTTCGTCCTCAAATTGAACTTTTTAATAACCCATTTAAGTGCAGGGTGAATCAGAATTTCAACTAGAGTTATGTGAACTTCAGTGTGACCCCTTTCTCAGTACAGTATAGGCATTAGAGACTGACTTGTGGAAATTGCTACCAAATGAACGTTACCCACTTCTGAGAAAATGGTCACTAAAGGTGTGGCTTATCGTTGATAGCACACATCTCTACCAAATATTTTCTGCCATATTGCTAATTATATCCAAGATCAGGAACAGAATAACTGCTTCGGCATTAATTCCATATTCTTCGAATCACTACGACACAATATAAATAGAAGTGGACTTCAAATCACTGGTGAAAAGACTAGCCAAAAATTTCACGCTGAAATAATTGAATGGTAATTTTGAAATAAATAATTAACTGTTTTGCTACAAATGATAAAATATGTCGTTAAAGTGCAAGAATTATTTACATATTACTAAATCACGTAATATAAGTTTTGACGATATTCAAGTTTGGCCCTCTGATCTGGCCTTGGCTATAATCCGGCCCTCAGTCAACCTTAAGTTGGCCACCATTGAAGACAAACTAACTACTTTGAGACTGAGAGCCACTTGGGTAGCAAAAGAAAACGGAATCACCGTAATGATGATCGGTAGCTGCCGGTTGCAAGCAATGATGTTGACCTCAGACTTGTGTTTCTCTGAAACATTGACATTGACTATACTTTGTGACATGCAAAAATAAACATAAAATGGTATGAAACAGTTAAACAAATAAAAAGGCAAAGCAGACTACGGCGTTTCGGTAAAGGCCATTTCAGGTATAACAAACTATACAAGGTAAAAAAATTAATCCAAGCAAGAAAACACAACACAGATCTTTAAAAAATGGCTGAAGGAGACGATGGGATATATGTGCTTTTCTCTATACTTTCCGACAGAGCGTTTTACTAAAACGACGGCATCGATCTTGGGTTTCTAAGTGACGCAAGCGCTTATATTCATGTCACTGCATCATATATCGTTGTTCTGTGCAAAGACTTTCCCGGAGATGACGTTAATACTCATGATGATTAGAAATATAAAGGAATGAATTTCTGAAACGTTACTTCAGTCCACCAACTGCTTGTTTACCCTTGCTGAAATCACCAGGCATCACCTATTTCAGTGCAATGTGTGCATACTTGAATCTATTGCAGTAGTATTTAGATGTTTGTAATTGTGGCTTTCATCAGGACTTTTGAGCATAGTTGATTATCTCGCCACTTGACTCTCATTAATTATCTGTGAAGAGAAACTCCCATGTGGAAGTGATCATGTCTCGGTAGTGTGTTTAATTTTAGTTTAGGCGACAACTCATTTTCATTGCATATCAAATAACTCCACAGTGCTCAAGTTCCCTCCACAGTTATTTACGGTCTCAGTAATCATCGTTGTCACCATATGCTATGCGAAAGCACTGAAGATGTGTTAGACTCGGGTGCAAAAGCTCCGAAGCACTGGCAAAGACCATAAAAATTGAATGGTGATGTGGGGTGGGTAAAGTGGATAGATTTGATTTATTAACAAAGCAGGTATATTTGGTTTGTTTACTCTTTCCGACTTAGCTACCAAGGGTTCTTTAAGGTGCACAAGGCATATATCCTGCATTTTCTATTATCTAAGAGGGGTAGACATCAGATCTCATACTCACAGACCATGGGTGAGGAACGTCACAAGGAAATCACGGATTCAAAAAGAAAAAATTGCCACCGGCTCTGGTGGCAGTCGAACCTAGAACCTTCTTCTTCTTGACCAGTGGCCAACGTCCTATCTTTAGACCGCCAATACCTTGTTGAAGGGTAGTTTGTATTATATCATGGCATACATCCAGTTTTGTTGGGCGTCGTGCAGTTTTCAGAATGAGGTATGTCCGCAAGATTATGTTGATGATTGCAAGATACATTCATTCTTGACTTTGATATTTGAGTTGTAGTAATGCACGCTGGGTTGTTTCCATCACACTGGTGAAGACTTCTCAGTTTGGTCTGTAATTCATCATCCTTTACTGCTCTAACCATCTCAGAAAATGGCAACAAACATTAACCCAATAAACTTTTATACGTATTATACGCGATCAGAACGGTTTTTTTTTTCAAATAATGAACATTTGTTACTGTTATCTTCTGGAAAAAAAATTGCTATCAACACACAGGCAAATTAATGTTGCTGATGTTAAAAAAAATGTGTTTCTAATAGTTATCCGTCATTTAACATACGACTATGATGCACTGGTGAAATTAAAGGATGGAAAATCAAGATTCGCTAGCCCATCTCTGATAACTCAGAAAACTGCAAAAAGCTTGTATCAATTGTTTAAATGTCAAGTGAATGTTATATAATTCTGCTTTTAACATTTCTCCTAAAGTTAAATATCATTATCACTGTTCTTAGATCTGCTCTAAAGTCATATTGATATTATACACTTTAAAGTAAGTAAAGAACCCCGTCACGCCAAGTGGCGTATAGAGAATATGGTGTTAGTGACCATAAATTTTACAAACACTTCAGCACATGATTTTCGGGGTAATGTGGTCGGTATAACGCCCGTGCCGCTTTATTTTCCCAGAAAAACTTCGGTTCCCATTTAAGGCTGGGTGAACCCGGAAGCCGTCGGTTGGGATCGAACCTAACCCTTTGTCCTTTGTAGTCCAGTTTACTAACCACTGAGCTATCGTGGCTCCTTATTATACATTTTACCTATTAGAAAAAAATATGTATTCTATTTTATCCATGGAATCTGTTTCATTACAGTCAAGGCTTCTCCATATCTGTTCTACTGTCTACACCAGCATTTTTCAAAACGTGATAAGACTGATTGTCTTCAACTTATTTGGGAATAACTTTAGGATCATTTATTTCAATGACCACGCTAGCTATGTAATGGTCATCTTGCGCATCATCAGATGCGCATAAAAGACAGCATAGAAGAACTGGATACACAAATGCAGCAAGTTATGGACAGAGAAGCGATGTTACCGTGTGACAAAGCTCGGCTGTATCAGCAAATTCTTCGGCGCTATCTGAACAGAATCGGTCAATACAAGAAGAGGTCACTAGGGGTTGTGGCCCAAACATCAAACCACCCCCTCAAACTACCGATCACCCCACAAAGCCAATAGAGATACTTAAAGAGGAGGTCAAGGAGAAATCTCCTCAGTTACCAGGTAAAGATGGTCCGCCTCGCACGATGAACTAAGTCGATGACAAAGTTGGTGATGCGGTCTAGTACAAGCTCAGGAAAAGAAAGAAAAGTAAGATCCCGACACCAAAGTGGGAGGTCAGACGAGTAAATACAATTTTAAGACGCCACTACTACAAGCCGGCTAAGGCCCGGGGCCTATGGTGGGGTCGCTGGCTTACAACGCGGCGTCGATCTTGATTCTAAAAGCGTTAAAGAATGGCTAAGTCACCAGGATACATATACGCTGTATAAACCGATTCGTCGAAAGTTTAAGAGACGAGCAATCATTGTGGGAGGTTTCAATCACCAATATCAAGCCGATCTGATAGAGATGAGAGTTCTAAAGAAATACAACGACTGTTACTCGTATCTAGTGACGTGTATCGACGTGTTCAGTAAATACGCGTGGGCCATCCCCATCGAGAAAAAAAACGGGCAAATCTCTGGTGGAGGCAGTGAGTAGAATATTTGCCGAACGGAAACCGATCAATTTTCAAACTGACAAAGGATGAGAGTTCGTCAATGGAAACTTTATTAAATATCTCAGAGGCGAGGGCGTTCACGTTTTCACCACTGAAAACGAGGACATAAAAGCCTCGATAGTGGAGCGGTTTAACCGTACGCTAAAAGAAAAAAATGTGGCGATTTTTTAACAAGACCAATAAACTCAGATAAGTTGGATCCGCTGATTCGAAAGTACAATCGGTCGTATCACAGGAGAATCAAGATGGCGCCGCCGATGTTAACGCGCAAAATCAAGAGGTGCGGAAATCTCTGTATCATAAGTTGGCTGATGACGTAAGACAACCCGCGTTGAAAGAGGGGGATCGTGTCAGGATCGCTCAAGCTAGACAGATTTTTAACAAAGAGTACACTCCCTCGTGGACAGAATAGTTGTTTACAATCAGTCGGTTGAACAAAACAGATCCGTTAACCTGTGTTTTGAAAGATGACTCGGGCGAAGAGCTGAAGGGATCGTTTTACACTGAGGAAATCCAATACGTCGCAGATAAACAGGTGTATCGCATCGAAAGCGTTTTGCGTGAACGACGAGGAGTAAGGGGTAAAGAATATAAAGTCAAATAGTTCTGCTATAACTCGTCATTCAATAGCTGGCTCTCGGACAGGCACATGTCGAGATATAAAAACTGAAATGGAACTTGAAGACAAAGTATTAGAAAACAGCAGTGGGGGAAGAGCTCTGGCCAATTTTCGGTAAACTACTCCCTCGACCAGAGATTGTATTTATCGCTCAGATGGTGGTTATATACGTGGTCATCGTGTGTCGCTGTTCAATCTAACACGCGAACGGACCGATCCACACGACGGAAAGCTCTGGATTACATTACTGAGCAGTTGCCTAGTATATATGCTGTCAAATCCTAAGGTAGAGACGCGACACTAAAATGAGTTTCTATGTAACGTTGCCGAGCAACTCGTCTATGAACCTGTACCAGGGCAATAACCCCGGCAACTTTTTTGTAAAACTGCCTCAGCCTATAGATATAAATTCGCAGTACGAAGTCGGCCTGTCCGAAATTCAGGTCTCTAATAGGTACTACAACGTGCTGCAAGACGACGTCTGGTTAGAGTACTCTCTACCGACAGAACACATATTAATAAACGTACCACCGAGCCTATACTCCAATCCCGATAAATATATCGACGAGGTAAATCGGATGGTTGTGCAAAAGGAGGTGAGTGAAACTAAGCAGTCACCCAACTTAGGACTCCACTACAACAAGAATTCGAAAAAGGCCGTCCTTAAACTGCTTGAACAGAAAGCTGAAGTTAAAATTAGCAACGTGATGCAAAACATTTTAGCGCTGACCACGAACTATCTAACGGGCGACAATCCAGTATTAAATGGAGAGACTAAGGTAAAACTGGACTCAGAAACGAAAAATATATACATCTATTGCGATCTCGTTGCATCGAGACCTGTCGGGGATGTGATGGTAACTTTACTGAGAACAACACCAGTGTTAGATAGGGCACCGGCATCCATGTTCCGCATCTACGACAAACCGCACTACGTCCCGCTGAATCGGTTCTCGTTCGACACCGTGGAAGTCCTTTTAGCCAACGATATGGGAAAGACGATCCCATTTAAGTGCGGAACA
This sequence comes from Megaustenia siamemsis, assembly GCA_032433765.1. NCBI lineage: Eukaryota > Metazoa > Mollusca > Gastropoda > Stylommatophora > Ariophantidae > Megaustenia > Megaustenia siamemsis. The sequence goes on from JAVIAB010000051.1 coordinate 88,322,305, forward strand.
TCTGTGATGACGTTACACTTTCGGACACGTAAACATTTTGATCTGGAGTATAGGAGAAAATGGTGAGAAACGCTACGCTACGTAGAAATGTTAAAGCATACGAAGACTTTTACTGTCAGCAGGCCGGACATGGGCTGCCCGTCTTTATCGGTGGGAGAAGTCAGAGATATCACGGGATCGGCAGTTTTTTCAACTGTCTGGGCAGAACTATCCTAGCGTGGATTAGGACTGGTGGAAAGGCATTACTCAAAGAGGGACTGGGCACGAGGTTATAAGTGGCCCAGGACGCCCTGGGCGGTAGGAATGTGGGAGAGTCCTTTAAAGAGCACGCCAAGTCTGCTGGTCAGCGCCTGCTCCAAGGAGCAGTCAATCATCTGGCAGGCGGCAACCAATCGGGAAGCGGCCTGAAAAAACGCAGAAAAAGAGCAGCTCCTCCTGGTGAACCGTTCGTTAAAAGGATAAAACTAGCCTCGAAACGTAAACAGTCTCACTCTGCGCATAAGCGGAAAACGGGAAAGAACAGCAAGAGATATACGGATATCTTTGGATAATGGCTCTCATTCATCCAAGCTCATCTGAATGTCTGCATTCTGGTCTAGACATCTTCAGCGTACCTCCAACTCAAACAGCGGTAAAGGATGGTCAATTTTTAGAAGTACATCCGCTGGCCGCCCAGGCACCTGGGGCACCGATTGAGTTTGCAATCTCTGGAAATAGCGAGGAGTATCTAGATATCTTCAACACTTTTCTACACGTGAGGGCCAAAGTCACATTAGCCAACGGCGACAAAGTACCACCCAATGCTCACGTGGCACCGGTCAACTATTGCCTGCACAGCTTATTCTCTCAAGTTTACGTGTAAGTGAACGATACGTTGATTACCTCTAGCGAGAACACGTACGCTTATAGGCGTTGAGGGACGCTCAGTGAGGGGAAAACCTCTTGCCGTGGACTATGACCACAACGAATACGTCAGAGCTTTCTTTGGGACCAAGTTGGCTATGAGATTGGTAGGAAAGGATGCCGGAATGAACCTCGAGTATAACGATTTCAAGTACGGTTATGCTCTGTATCGATTCGATCTCAGCCCATCACTTCTCGACGGTGACCAATTCGAGATAGTCAGCCCCTCTATCAATCGAACTTAAATTTTCAACGACTACTCCAGAACCCTTACAAGTTATCGTTTACGCCGAAACCCACTCAGTCATATAGATCTTTAAGACGCGACAAGTTATCACGGACTCGTAGTTACAGGATGAATGCTCAAGAAATATCCGCGGTACTACAGTCTGATCTGTTTGTGCGGCGCACACCTGTGGTCAGAGTCGTGGCTCGCGATCAGTTACCCCAGTGTATTGACCCATATAAAGCTGCAGCCTTCGTTGTCAGCACCGATCCTAGTAACAGACCTGGCACTCATTGGATCACTCTGTATTATAACGGATTAGGGCAGACCGAGTACTTTGACTCATTTGGACTACCCCCTATGTACGACGATGTGATCGAGTTTATTGCCAGGATCTCATCCAAACCGCTCGGGTACAACGCACGACCTATACAGGACCTACTCAGTAGCACTTGTGGACTGTATTCCGTGTATTTCACATTGACTAAAGTTCGCGGAGGATCGATGCGTGTGTTGATGCCTTCACCTCATCTACAAGACAACACGTTAACGACAAAATCGTGTATCGTCTAGTCAAGCCGTGGGTAATTAGGTCGCGAGTGCTTACGCAACCTCTATAAATAAACTGGAAAAGTCTAGACACGTAAAAATCGGATTCATCTGAAACTATACCGTTGTAGCGTATATAAGATCAGTGAGAAATACGCAGAGCAGTCACTGCGACAGCGTTCGCCGGGAGCCGATAAGGAAGTCAAAATGATGATAAACAAAACCGCGAGTGCACCAGTTTTCGATAGTAGGGTCTATGTTATTAATGGTCATGATAGGGTCAGACCACTGGCTTCTGGTATGAAGTCTGTATACGTGACATCGTGCAGAGGTTCAACTATTCTGCACATACGTAATTTTTTCGGGGATATGAATGAGAGGTACCCCACCAAGACTGGAATTACGCTTAGTAGAGAGGAGTTTGAATATTTAGTTACCCTTAAAAATGACATTCTGACAGATTTTGTTAAGTTGAGCATCTCGTTAGATACTACACCAGCCTCATATCATATGAATAACACACCGGTAATGAGAGACTACAGCCCTTTAAATAACTGGCCCACACATCCTGCTATAAGTGCTAGTAACAGGACTTATTCGATCCTCAGAGACTATTCTCCCGCCTTCGATAATTTTGAAAACATTGAAACCTTAAAAGCGCTTGCACCAGGAGCACAAGGTACAGTTGCGACTGCAAAAGGAACACAAACAGGATTTCTCAAAAGAAAAAGACTAAGAATAGACATTTGATGCACACAATATTTGATGTTTTGTGTGTGTGTGTGCCTTCGACACTTAAATGTTCTTCTGCTTAAAATACTTAATGTTAGATGGTAATAAAAGTTTTTAAATGCCAAAAAAAGGTTTGTGTTATATTTTAAGTGTGTCTCAGGGGAGACATTGGACAACTAAGATTTTGACAGATGAAACATTTGACAGGCGAGATAGGTGGACAGATAAAAGAGATGTTAAGACAAAACACTAGCAGTTATAACAGAGTCAGCTTTTTATTTTTTTTTTCTATTTATTTTTTTCTCATTGAAAGATGACAGCGAAAATATCAGTATATAACAAATACATAACATTTATAATAATGTCTGTCTACATCATACGTAACAATAGATATTCAATGGTACGTTTTTTTCCTCTTTGTTCCTGTTGTTCCGTCAAAACCTTCATAAAAATACTTGTATCTAATTTGTTAGGTATTTACTAAGCCCTTTAGTACTACTCTTGTCGTTTTTTCTCGAAACAGTGGTATGTTTTGCTACATAGCGATACCATACCATCTTCTTCGTACTCTAATTTGAATAGACCGAGGGTACGTTTATGGTACAATTTTATCTTTTCACAATCTCGACAATCCATCTTAACGCTACCTTTATTCCTAACAAACTCCTCCCGATGAATGATACAAGTTTCGGGGGGGGGGGGGGTGGGGAACCACTGATAGTACTCTTTATAAAACTCGTCTAACTTCTTTGGCTTAACAGCGTCAGCTAAACTAGGTTTACTTAACGCCAAATAAAGACTGTCAGTGTCCATCTCGCAAAGTTGGAAATCTGATCTGCCTACGTACCTATCGATCAATTCGTAGTAAAATTCTAGCAACCTCAACTTGGCATATTGATAGACAAAGAACCCTATCTGTAACGGTAAATATAAGGTCGTTGTTTTCTTAAACATCTCCACCTCAAAAATATCCCCTACTCTTAGATTAGTCATATGTTTAAATAGTGAATCGTTAACAAGATTTGAGGCGGAATCACCCACGTGGTACGCTACGGCTGTATGTCTCTCCTTATTCGTGATTGTCTTCCCGCACACGGCGTTTCCTAGCAACTTCATCGTCTCACCCGTGATGGACTGGTTTTCGTCGACATCCCCCTATCGTCTGGCGTCTGTGACGGCGTCGTCAAACTTTTTGAAACTTCTCACCCCCTCGTACTCGATCACTTGGTAGATTTTGGTTACCATAGACCATTTACCAAGTACCACCGCAATAATAGTGTTGCTAAGAGTATCTTTTCTCCACATAACTCCCGATGAGCGTGCGTCTCGGAGTCGTCAGTAGTGTGTTTTCTACTGCATATTCCTTCATGAAAGGATCGATATCGTCTCTAGAGACGTCGATATTTTTGAATATCGGGTTCATTTCTGAAAAACGCTCCCTCAATCGATCGAGGACGTGGATATCGCACTCTACCAGGCCGAAACACGTCTCATCTAAAAGAGTCAATAATATTTTTTTTCTGTTAGGGGCAAATCTTCTGTTCCGTACGAGGGGGTTCCTCTGGTAAGTTTTACCTCCTCAAGGAAAGTCCTTACGAAGTCGTCGGTCTGCTTTAGTGCCTGCCACTCACACTCCGACATAACGATTACTGTAACGTTGACTTCGCTGGTTAAGTATTCGTGTATCTGCCTGGTATTTTGGTATAGCTCGACGAGAGGTTTCTTATTCACGGGATTGACGTCGTGTTTGTCAGAGAGTCTACATTTATGGCAGTGAAAAAGACAACCGTGGAACTAGTAGACCGTCCGAGTCGCCCTATCCCACCCATCCACAGGTATTCTCCTGGACCCTAGTCTAAACTCCTCTCGTTAAACTAACTGGGTTCTCAGCTCAATATTGTTAATATGGGCAACCCACGTTAACCATTCTCTACATTGAACAGTATAGTTGGAGGCTCTATGAGGTTTGAACCCGTCCTCTCTGCTACGGCGGATGGGGAACCCTGTGGGCATTTTTTGGGTGAGAGCCCAGAGATACAGAGCGTTTGCGTCGTAGCCTTTTAAGTTCCCTACTACTTTTTCAGGATTACCTCTATTATACGTCACCCCTTTCTCGTGATGCCGATGGAAGATAATAGAGGGTCCTCCCACTATGTTCCGTCTAATAGTTTTGTGCAGGTCAGCCTGTCGTTCACTGCATAGGGAAAATACTACATCTCTTGGAATGGTTTTAAACAGATACCGTAACGTGACTCCAGGAACTGATATAGTGTACTTGAACATGTCGACTCCCAGTTTGCCATAAAAGCGAACCTGCGGATCTAACGCCTCCAAAAAGGGAGTTACGTCTATTTTTTAAATAGAAAATGACATAGTATTTGAGTGAGGACATGTTATTGTCTGCCCATACCCGTTGACAATATTTGTATTCCTCGACCAAAATATTAGAGTTTTTGAGAGAAGAGAAAAAGGCCGAGTACGGATGTAATGATGTTTCGTCTAGTTTTTTAAGGTTGGTCACATACTCATAGCAGAATATCCCCTTATTCTCCTTTTCCTTATAAGCTGCTAAATACTCTGAATAATTAAAACCTGGTGAGAGAAAATTAATAATATCGACCATTTTTAGCGTTTTGGTGGAGACGAACATAAAATTATTATTGCGCTTTACGATAAAACTAAAAGGGGAACCCTTATCTTTACTAAAATTGTCATCTTTCGGTTCTTCGTCTTTTTCTTTTTTTCGCCTGAGTCTACTACTACCTCACCCCCTACTTTACTTGCCTGTTCTATTATGTGTTTTATTAAATACCCCTTGATTAAATTCAAGTCGTATTTCCCGAGTTGAACCCTCGAATTAACTGTCGTAGGTAGTCTTTAAGTATTCGTATTAGATCACTACAGTCATCCAGTTCCTTTAGTTGTTCAAACACGTCGTCAAACTGCTCTCGTAATAGTCGTTATGCCACGGCTGATAAGTTATCTAGGTACGTGATCATTTTACTAATTAATTCCTGGGGATCCCCCTCACTAAAAAAACATACAGGTGTCTCATACCCAGGGATATTGCTAGCTATGGCGCAAGACATTGGAATGTGCTTGTCTATATACTCGGTTGCACTACCATCGCCAACTGTCCCTGGTATTTTCTCCATATAACATTCGTAATCGAAAGTTGCCTGATAGGTATAGATATATTCACTATTTACGTCTATCCCGTTACTAGCTATAGCCTCCCATATAGTTTCCTGGGGTTTATAGACCCCACCAACAAACCTATACTTTCGCTTATCCCCTGTACACGTTTTCTCATGCCTCTCCATAAACCTATAATCCTTCCACAATTTTCTGCATTTATTATAAGCACAGGATCTAGCGGCCTTATTAATATCGACGATGTACATAAAATGATCGTTGTAGTGTAGAACCCTTAGGGTGTTGGTATAAATAGTGCTACCTCGTAACATTGGGGACAGCGCTTCTTCTTTATTAAACATATAGACGTCAATATTAACCCCAAAACACTGTTTTAAATGGGGAATATGTGCTAACGTCACACCCTGGAACTCTGTATCTAACTCCAGGTTCTGATGCCTTATCAACTGTTTCAGGAGAGCTTTAGTTGGTTTGCTTAAATTATTGCATTAATTCCCCTATGTAGAGCATCTAAAAAAGCAGAGATTATCGTTATAGATTATCCCGTTAACGTTATGTTGTAAAGTATAAATAGATTTGTTGTTTGTGATGTATGATGGGAGTTCGGATGTTAGGCATCCAATAGAGTGTTCTACAAAGTGGAAGAAATAGACTGTCGTAGAAGAGAATATTTATATATCTGTCTCCAGAGAATATTTACTACTGGGTTTTAAATTGTGTGGCTGAGAATATCGCTTTCGTGCAAATGTATTATCGAAATCTGCTCTGTTGTTGATACTCATTGGACATTCGAGGACAGCATAATTATTCACACAAATATGAAAGAATCTTAAATCGTTATTTTCTTTATTTCTTAAGATGACGTTGTGCAAGTAATTTATCTTAAGCCTTCGTGCTTGCACATTAAATATTGGTGTGAAGATATTGTTCCAATTAGGGGATAGAGTAGAGTTTGGTCTGTGAAACACCGTATGCACTGAGAGGTGTCTATTAACGCTATTATGTGTTCTAATCGCGGTCCAGTGGTCAGTATATACTTGTCTAACATCGCTTTGAAGGACGGCTAAACTATCTAAATCTGTGTCACTGCGTGGTTTCTTAATGTCGGTGTGTGTCTCTGTCAGGGGTGCGTTTTTTCTTTTATTCGTTGCTATGGACAATGCAGCTGAGGAGGTAGTAAAGGAGGAGGGACCTGGTTGTCTTGATGATGATGCTGTTGCGGATGATGCCGTGGAGGAAAATGATAATGATGTATGTATACTAGCTGCATGTTTTCTTAAATTGTATAGGCGTGTATATACAGATGGACACAAAGGGCACTTGTTTAAGTGATTACTGTGAGCTGTGTCAGCATGCTTATCTAGTGTGTCTTGTCCTGTAAATGACTTCCCACAGTATTTACAAGTGTATTTTATATTTGTAGACGAGTCTTGCTTATTCATTGCCCATTCCATAGACCCGTCATCACGATGAGTTTTTTTTTAGGCAGGGGCTGTTCTACCGATGTCCCTGCTGCATACTGGTCCGTTGGTGCTGTAGAGGACACTGTTTGAGCTCCTGATTTTTTGGCCACTGGCTGGGTTTTTGGAGAATAGGAAACCGGCTGGGGGCCTGGGTTATAGAGCGGTGTCACTGATGATAATGATGATGTAGCCCCTGGGTGTTTAGAGGACAGATGTTTTTTAGGTTGTTTGGTCGAGTAAATGTACACCCGCAGATTGGACATTCATAGCACAGGTTTCCGTGAATACTACCCAGGTGTCTTGTGAAGATCATGTTGTCTTGTAAAAGTTTTCTCGCAGATCTTGCAGGGGTAATGAGGTCTGGTTGCCAAGTCCATACCACTTGGGAATATCTATAAATTAAAAATTGAAAGTTCCTTACTCATAAAGATAAATTATCTATCCGACCTATACTATATAATACATACTAAATAATAAATGGTCAGTATAAGACCTACTAGCTATGGCATGTATATATTTAAATTTCACGGCTTGATGACCTGGATGCACATGACGATAAAACCTCTCTGCATTATTTATACGTGTTAAAATACGTGTCTACTACGTTTAATTAATAAGAACCTACAATTGTTACGATATGATATAAAATATGGAACATTTTTTTAAATTTATCATCCCACCTAGACAATGTATATATTCAAATTACGTTCCTTGACGAGCTGGATATAAATGACGAAAAATAAAGACGACCTTTATTTATACCCACTTAAAACATTTAAGAGCAGGATGAGCGTACACAGTTTTTTTTTCATCCGATCTGTGCGATGTACATATTCAAATTACGTGGCTTGACGAGGTGAACACTACTGCCAATAGATATAGACGGCTATTAATACACACTTAAAACATGTAAGAGTACGATGCGTGTATCCAACAGTTTTATTTTTCATCCGATCTATCTTCTTCTTCTTTTCTCGTCTCACTGATACCTAAAAGGTGTCGTGGTTATATCATTTGTCGTTCTTGAGCTCCTCGAACTGTCTGAATTAGTGATTTTCCTTTGTTGTTACATGTCTCTGTTACTGCATCTATTCATCTTCTTCTGGGCCTTCCTCTTGGTCTTTTTCCATGCATTCTCGAGAAGAACGCCCTTGATGGTGATTGATAAGGATTCATTCTGACCAGGTGGCCAAACCATTTAAGTTGTTGTTGTTCTATATATTCTTGGCAGGGTTTTGATCCTACTATTTTTCTTACGGTTTCATTTGGTATTCGATTTCTTCCTGTGTTGTTTGTTACTTTTCTCAAGCATCGGATCTCACATGTATTGATCTTTCTTAAATGTGATTTAGAAACGGTTCAATGTTTGACTTTCATGGCACAAAGTTGGTATGAAAATGATATTTATCATTTGTTGTTTAGCTTGCATAGAAATGTTTGGATGTCTTAGGAATGGTGAAAGCTGGTATGTGACAGCATTTGCTTTTTGTATTCTCATGTCAATTTCTCTGTCTAGTTTTCCATCATCTGTGAACATTGTGCCTAAATACTTGAATTCCTCTACTTGTTTTATTTCTTTATCTTTGATCTTAATGTGTAATGGGTGTCTAAATTTACTTATTCCTGTAGCCTCCGTTATCCGATCTATGCGATGTATATATTCAAATTACGTGCTTTGACGAAGTGGATGCAACAGGCAATAAATATAGACAGTTGTCATTATTACACGCCTAAAACTTTTAAGAAAATGATGAATGTACTCACCTTTTGTGTTTATCACCCGACTTATACGATGTAGATATTCAAATTACGTCCCTTGTCAAGATGGATATAACTGTCTATATATAAACACTGCCTTGGCAATACTTATTAAAGTAGGGAACAGGCAAATAATTGCAATGCTGCAGTAAAGCTGGTAGCAAGGAGCCAGTGGTGGGGTGTGTTAGACACTCCAAGGTATGATGGCAGCTTTACAAGGAAGGAACACAACACAATACTGACGTTTCGGCCTGTAGCCTTTTTCAGAATACAAGGACAACGACAACAAACGGTGAAGCACAATTATCTATAACTACATGTTAGATGATCAAGTGGAGGGCTAGGAAAGTAGGATGTAGAAATAAGAAAGGAGAGAGAAATTAATACTACATGAGGAGAGGTGGGATGGGCGTCAAGATATATAAAATGGAAAACGAGAAGGAGAAAAATAAAAATGAATTTAAAAATGCACTTAGCTTAGAGCAGCAAGTCAGTCCTCCGTGCTGAAACAAGTCAGAATGACTGGGAGCGTAGAGAATGTGTGAAGAAAGTACCGCGTGATTGAGACAGGCGAGTGGGGGGGGGCGCAAGTGGCGGGGAAACAGAGAGAGGTGGGTGGGGAAGCTGCCAAACTGCTGGGAAACGATGGTCAATGGTACTAGGGAAGCTAGAAGCCCGAAAGCGAAGGCCGAGAGAGGCCGACATTGCCATAAATCAGTCTAACACTGCAAGTAGGAGAACCAGCGAGAGGTACAAAGAAAGAGTGAATGAAAAGACAAAGTAGTGAACTGGGAGATGTGTGTGAGAGATAGACTCTACAATATGGAAGGTTAAAACTGGAAGAGAAGAGAGGTAGTTCTCTGTACTTAATAAAATACACCCTTAAAATCATTAATGGTAGAGTAAACAGTTAAAATAAGATAGGTAAAGAAATAAAATCGCAACTTTTTTATTTAGTATCCCATATTCCCCAATATTGGTATTAAACGACTTAGTTAGTTGTCCTGGATATAATGATACATAAATAAGATGTTTTTTGTAGATTTTAAATTGCTGTCAAAAAAGAATAAAATACTTTTCCTGTAAACATTTTATAACAGTAATAAAACACAGGTTATTTTATTCCGTCTCCCCATATGATAATTGACATGGCTCACGAGATAAGTGCAGTGTAATTATCTATTCAGGCTTCCGCACGACGACCGTCTCAAGTATCTATTCATAGACGGTCCTCCCGACCGTGAATTTCAAAAGAATTCTTGTTATTGCCGTAGGCATGCAGTGGCTGAGGTAATAATGACTTTAGTCTATTGTTAACCATGTTTCTATTTCGCTCCTTTTCACACGGCCTACCGAACTTGAGTGAGTAGTCTAATAGATAGACAGAAAAGAGGGAATGAATAAATTTGCGCTTTCCATGTTTTTAAGCCGATTTTCCTAATATTTATTTCAAAATACGCATGATCGTTAGCTGATTAATATTTCCTTTACATACATCTTGCATTAATTATGTACGTTCTCTAATGGACATAAACATTGAATGTTTACTTTAACGTTACATTGACAAATAAAGATCCACAGTTTTATTTTGGCTAGCATCGGATTCCGTTCCATAGATCATAGCGCTTTACCTGTGGGCTGCAGATCCAGACTAGATAAGTGGCACTTATCTTTCACTATCGAGTGGATAATTGAAGTTATTACATTGCCCTGTCTTCTGTAATGACGGGGCGGGCGGTTAACTATGTTGTTACGTTTGTTTTGTTTTAGTAGATGGTACTGTACTGGATCGCCTATATAATATTTGGAGCTGGTTACTATCTATACTGTTATTCTTTCCTTTCTCTCCGCCTTTCACTTCTCTCTTTCCTCTCTGGCTCTCACACTCTCCTCTTTCTTAGCCTCTTTCTCCCTGTCTCTCTCACACTGTCTCTTCTCTCCGCCTTTCTCTCCCTCTGTCTCTCTCTCTGGCTCTCTCTCTCTCTCTCTCTCCTGGTAGGACAGCCATACATATGATTCGTTGTCTTGTCGTCGGTGTGGAATATAGATCACGTGAGGCTTGTTATTCCGGACGTTATTTTTCAGTTTCAAGCATAGTTATATCAGAACACACGAAGTGCTTAGCATTTACAGAGCAACTCCAATGGCGAACACACGCTCTAAGAATAGCTACATGAACATGCATTCCGATAGACATTCAGTACATAAGCTGGCCATGTCAATTTTATGTATTAACAATCACAGACGGATGTTAGAAAATACACACATCTTTTGCGTCATTTGCGCAACTATGTAGGAGACTTTTCCGCCAAAAATTCGGACTTTTTCACTACCTAAGGTGAACTATAATGGAGCACGTTAAAGAGGAGAGGGGTGTTGTGGTGATTTTCGCAAGTATAATGGATGAGCTGCTTATCGATAAACGTTACAATACCGGTCGTGTGGTAGCCTGTCACGCCCTGGGGCAATTTGTAATTAGACGTTACTTAGCGAGTCTATATGATTCTGACATAGACAAAAATAAAATAGAAACTGCTTTGGCAAGTTCGATATCGCATACCATAGCCGACAAGATTATCCTATGAATCTCGCAAACGGCGGGCTTGATGTAATATTTGACGTATCAGAAAATAGATTTGGTAGGATTATTCATCATCATCAATAAGTGCCGTCTCCGCATCGAAGGTTGGCTACCATGGAGCGCCATTCCACTCTGTCTCTCGCCTTAATGGTACAGATTGCCATAGGCTGACTTGACCATCTTTTGATGTTACTCGTCCATGTTAGTCTTGGTCTGCCTCTGCCTCTTTTACCTTGTATTTTCCCTTCTAATATTAATTTTATTAGACTGTTGTGTCTTTTAACATGACCAAAAAATTTCATTTGTCTTGCTCTAATTGTGTTTAGTAGTTCTTTCTTCATTTTTAGTTGTTTTAAAACTTCCTCGTTTGTTTTCTTTTCTTTCCATCCAATTCTACCTATTCTTCTATAAATCCACATTTCAAAGGCTTCAATTTTCTGTTCTGTTGTCTGGTCTAATGTCCATGTTTCTGCACCATATAGGAATATTGAGAAGATGTAACATTTTGCTATTCTTAGTTTTAGCCCTGGTGTTATTTGTTTTGATGTTAGCATATTTTTCATGGCATTGAAATTACTTTTTGCCATTCCTATTCTTTTATTTATTTCAGTTGTACATTTTCCATCACTAGTTATAGTATGTCCCAGGTAGTTGTAGCTCTGGACTGTCTCTAGATGTATTCCTTCAACTTTGATATTTAAATGTAGGTCTTGTAAATTTACTTTGTTTATGATCATAGTTTTAGTCTTTTTGATATTCATATCTAGTCCATATTTTTTTGCTTGTCATGTTTATTACATTAAGTAATTGTTGTAGATCTTTAGGATTTTCTGCTAGTAGTACAGTATCATCAGCATATCTTAGGTTATTGATTATCTTCCCATTAATGTTAAAATACGTGTAGGGCCTGGCATCTCATTGATGTTTTTAAAGATTTGTTCAGTGTATAAATTGAACAAGCTAGGTGATAGGATGCATCCTTGTCTTACTCCTCTTTTTATATCAATGGGTGTGGAGTTCTCCTTGTTATATTTTATTATTGCTGTTTGCTCCCAGTACAAATTACATATCAGTCGTATGTCTGTGTCATCCAGATTTATATCTTTTAGGCAGTCTATAAGTTGCTCATGGTGTATTCTATCAAATGCTTTGGTGTAGTCTATGAAGCAGGCATATATTGGTTTGTTTACTTCTATGTACTTTTCAATCAATGTCCTTATGCTGAATATGGCTTCTTTTGTTCCACTGTTTTTCCTGAATCCGAATTGCTGCTCATCTAATTCATTATTAATTTTATTCTGAATCCTTCCTTGTATAACTTTTAGTAAAATTTTTGTTACCTGGCTCATTAGGCTTATTGTTCTAAAATCGCTGCATTCAAATGCACCATTCTTTTTTGGCAATGCTATAAAAGGGGATGTTTTTAGTTCCTTAGGATAATTATGCTCATTTATACCACTCTTTTACAGTAATAAAAGCACAATTAACCTACACGACTTGTGTGTTAGTTTTCTTACCTTTGTAATGATATGAGTTGAATGGATGTTGTAATTGGCCTTGAGTGGCTATGGCTTCTGTTTTATGACGCTTCACGTGTCACTAGATATGGCAGATCACACTGTGTGTTAGCCGCGATAGCTCAGTGGTTAGTGAACTGGACTACAATGGACAAGAGGTAGGGTTCGATCCAAACCGACGGCTTCCGGGTTCACCCAGCCTTAAATGGGTACAGGATTTTTTATAGGAAAGTAAAGCGGCACGGGCGTAATACCGACCACATTACCCCAAAAATAATGTGCTGACGGTCTGTAAAATTTATGGTCACTAATACCATATTCTCTATACGCCACTTGGCGATATAGCAGGAAGGATTTGAATATTATTTGGCCCGTAAATTAACAAAGATATATAGTAGGCGCCCGGCGCGCCTAATGTACTGTAGGCGCAGGGGGAGTTAACCATGACAGTTCGTGTCGAGATGTTGACCTCTAATCCCGGTGACCATGGAAGTGACCTGTTTATGTCTGGTGTGTGATGACTTTGGAGTTCTTGATGTACTTGATCGATAGTTATAGGTTAGTAGATTATACAACATCAATGAAAAACCATCAATGTAAAACAGAAGACAAAGATATATTTTATTCTTTTATTATCTCAATAGGTGTATAACATACAGTGGATATTATATAACATTACAAAAATATTTAGTATACGAAGTAAATATATAGTACAAGGATAACATTTATTTATAGCTATGTAGTTGGGTGTCTGCTTAGCTCTATGTCATAAATGAATCATAAGGGGTGAAACTGTTAGAGATTCCTGGTTAGTCTATGCTGGTAGTGTAAAGAGTTAAATATCCAGAGGCGTAGTCGAGACGTTATCATCGGCTACCTTTCTTTTTATATAGAAATAGGAAAGAGCATTTCTTGTTTGACTGTAGGAAAATATGGAATTATTTAAGACTTTGAAACCTACATTTTTCCCACCCTTAGCCTTTTGCGTAGTGAGAACCTCTAAATCATATCTTTATCTAATTTGTTGCGTTGATTGCTTAGCCCTTTACAACTGATTTTATCGTAATCCCCACTACAATGGTACGTCTTACTACATAAACTAACAAGAGTTGTCCCTTCGTACTCTAGTTTTAAAAGACCTGGCGTTGGTTTGGTATTCACTTTAACACCCTTACAGCTTATACAATCTGTCTTGCTAATATGTTCAGATAAAAAACTCGGCGGTAAAAAATTCTTTATATACGCTATTAAACTCATCCCGCAGACCTGACTTAACTATGTCCTCTAATCTAGATGCGCTTAAGGCTAAGTATAAACTATCAGTATCTGTTTCACATAACTGAAAGTTGGACCTATCTACAAACTTATTTAAGAACTCGAAATAAAAATCTAATATACGAAGTTTTGCATATTGATAGACGAAGAAACCGATTTGTAGGGGCAAGTCCCAAACAGTTTTCTTTTTCTCCATCTCAATTTCAAAAAGATCCTCCCCTATTTCAGTCATCTTTTTAAAACGGGAATTATTTATCATTTTCGATATCTCATCCCCCTGAACGTACGAGACATCGCTATGATTGGCCTTATTAGTTAGGGTCTTCCCGTAGGCTGAGTTTCCTAAGAGCTTCATCGTATCGCTTACTATAGATTGATTTTCGTCTAGATCATCAGCCCTCCTAGCGTCAGAAACCATTTCTCCAAACTTTTTAAAACAACTAGACGGTTGATATTCTATCACTTGATAAATTGTTGTTACCTCTAGCCCATGATCTAAATACCATTTTAACAGTGGTGCTGCCAACACAATTTTTTCCCCGGCATAACTACCGATTAGGGTACGACGAGGGGTTGACAACAAGTTATGTTTGAGGGCATATTCACCCATAAACGGTCCAATATCATCACGCGTGACGTCAATATTTTTGAAAATTGGAGTCATCTCACTGAAATGTTCCTTCAGGCGGTCGGAGACGTGTAGATCACATTCCACTAAACCAAAACACGTCCCATCTGAAACAGAACTCAGAATCTGCTTATCACTGAGAGGGAGCCCTTCTTTAGAGTAAGAGGGTCTAGCTCGAGGGATGGCTTTAGAAAGGAAAGCCCTAATGGTTTGGTCAGACTTTTTCAGAGCCTGCCACTCACATTCCCACATAACTTCTACTGGGACTTTGACCTCCTCGGTTAGGTAGGTGTGTATCTCACATGTTTTTTCAAACAACTCGAACAAGGGCTTATTATTAACAGGGTTTCTAACTTTATCTTTGGTGAGGGGACAGTCTTTGTGACCATGGTACAGACAACCATGAAAATTGTAGACTATTCTATTCATTGTATCCCACCCATCCACGGGGATATTTCTATCACCTAACCGAAACTCCCTCACATTAAACTGAGTTTTCAACTCCACCCCTTTTTGGTGAGCGACCCACGTTAGCCACTCTCTACTTGTTGGACATAATAGTTATCTTTTTCGACCCTAAACCCGGTCTCCATCCTTCTAATAATTGGGTAATCTGTTGGCATTGGGTTCATCAGAGCCCAAAGATACAACGCATTGACATCGTAACCTTGGATGGATTGGACCAGCTTTCCGCCCCTAATAAACGTTTTGCCTACCTCGTGATACCTATGGACAATTCTAGAGGGATCCCCAACGATATTATCTCTAATCTTTGTGTGTAGACTCGCCTGTTTGCTCGAACATAAACTAAACATTACACCCCTATCAACAGTCTTAAAATTATACTTTAAACAAACACCCGGAACCGAAATGGCGTCTTTAAAACAGTCCACACCCCGCTCCCCATAAAAGCGAACCTGTTGCTATAATGCTTCTAAGAAGGGGACTACATCTTTGTTATTATACCACACAAAAAGTCCCTAAGTATGGTCATGTTATTATCCTTCCAGACCTTTTTGCACAGAGCGTACTCCTCCTTGGAAATGTTAGAATTTTTTAACGACGAATAAAACGCTTCGTGTGGGGGTAACTGCGCCTCGTCCAACTTTTGGGGGTCGTCTATATATTCATAACAAAATTAACCCTTTGTCTCGCTAATCTTATAAGATGCCAGATATTTACTATAGCTAAACCCGGGGGTTAGGTAGTTTACTATATCTAAGAATTTTTGATTCTGCGTTGCAATACACATAAAGTTATTGTTTCTTTTAACTATAAACTTGAACGGTTTTTCTACTTTGTAGTCTCCTTCCATTTTATCTTCCTCTTCTTCGTTAACATCGGCTTCTTCTTCCTCTTCCATACTATCGCCTTCTTCGTCCACTTGTGGAGTGGCATCCATGAAGTGCTTTAATAAATAAGGTTTAATGACGTTGATGTCATATTTCCCCGAGTTAAACCCTAGCACGGGAAGCTCTTTTAAATACTCATCAAACCTAACTATTATCTTGTCTGTATTTAGATCACGGAGTTGAGTAAAAATACTTTCAAACCGAGCTCGCAACAACGAGTATGCCGTAGCATCTATACTAGTGAGATAATCAAGCATCTGACTAACTAAAACCTGTGGGTCACCCTTCGTTGTGAAGCATTTTGGTTCCTCCCACCCGGGGATATTGGACGCTATAGAGCAGGAGAGGGGCACGTGTTTAACTACAAAGTTAGTCAAGTGTGTCTCTCGGGGAACATTCCTACTATCAAAATAACATTCATAATCGAATGTCGCCCTGAACGGGTAAATAAAAGACTCTGGAGTACTTATCCTTTCAGCACTGATCGCGTCCCATACACTTTCAGGTGAAGAGTAAACCCCACCCTTATATGTCTCTACAGTCATATCCCCATTGCAAGTTTTTTCGTGCTTATCCATACGCCAAAACTCTTTCCACAATTTTCCACATTTTCCACAAGAAAAGCTTTTACTAGCCCTAGAAAGATCGTTTATATAAAAGAAGTGGCTTTTGTAAAGTAAAAGACGGAGAGTTTCGCTATAACTACTACCGCTTCTCAGTACGATACGCAATGCTTGTTCAGAATCAAACTCAAAAATATCTATATTTATTGAAAACAATTTTCTAAGAGAGGTATTTCAACCAGAGTTTTGACGGGTATTAATACCATGGTTCGATGCAATGTAGGGTGGGATATCTAACAGACACCCTATAGGATAATCTTGAAGTTTATAAATATAAACACTCGTACTGACTAACGCCTCCAATATATATTTGGTTGTCTCCATATTTTTGTCTGCATACCCTAATATATCACTTTCATTTAATCTATCTACAAATGTTTCAAAATCATTTCTGTTGTTAATTAACAAGGGTTTGTCTAACCCTGTCGCTTTATTTGATCTGGCGTGAAAGTAACGCAGCCCCTGTTTCTCTCTATGTCTTAATTCTAGATGATGACCATAATTCACCTTGAAACGCTTTTTCTGGCCTTGGAAAATTGGGTTTACAAAAGTATTCCAATCTATAGGAGTGTCAGGCTGATTAAATAAAGTGTACGTGTCCATGTATTTAGTCCTACGTTCATGTGTTCTAATAGCTAACCAGTTGTTCTTATATATCTTCTTAATATCTTGAGGTAACTTATTTAGAGAGTCAACTTCATTAATAAGTCTTGGTCTCTTTGAGAGCTCTTGAGTCGAACTCTTTACTGCCCTTTTGCGTGAGGTTGTCGATACCAGTGGACCCGCTTGCGTTGATGGTGTTGAGGTGTCCACGGCTGTGTCATGACTTGCAAGATGTACCTGCAGGTGGCTTGCCTCAGTGAATATTTGTTGACAGATGAGGCAGATATGTGGGGTAGCACTGGTCTCTTTTGAAGGTACGTGACCTGTTGACACAGGAGTTGGTGAGACAGGAACTACTGAAACAAGAGATGCAGGATGCTCTGTCTTGATATGTTTGGCTAGGTTGTCTGCTCTATTATAAACTCGTTCACAAACATCACATTTGTATTCTTGACACGCATGTACACTAGCAACATGTCGCTTTATGTCCCGCCTCCTGGTGAAAGTTTTGGAACAGAGATGACAAGTATTAGACATCTGTGGAAAAGAAATTGAAACATTACAATTAAAGAATAAAGAACAGTAAACATTACAAGAAAACAAAACAATAAAAGTAAACTATGAGAACTATCGAAATTAGGTTAAAAAATAACACGTGGATACTAAAAAAACCAACTTATCGAAAATAGGTTACTAAAAAAACACGTAGATACTAAACAACCAACTTATCGGAAATAGGTTACTAAAGTAACACAATAATTTTTAAAGAACTTTTTACTTTTTATGTGTTTGAAGGCACGAGACACATCCGTCGTCAACAACTGTAAGCAAAAGTCTGATTACAAGCTTCACGCTCGCCTTATATCACCCCTAAAACACCGGAAGTGTTACTAAAAATAGAACTGACCTCTGATGCAATACCGAAAGTGTTACTAAAAATATGTTTTGACCGCTGACGCGATGCCCGAGGAGTTTCTAAAAATAGATTTTGACCTATGATGCAATTCCAGGCAATTTTATGAGTTTTTCCCTTGACCCTTTTTGAGGGCTACACCCATGAAATAGATAAAAATCGTAAATTTACACTCTAGGCTTACCCCAAACTTTACATTAGACATCCCCATAGCTAAAATTTTCTTAAAAATAACTTTTAGGTTCCTTACCCCTTACCATTTTTATGGCTACGCCTATGAAATCGATAAAAAATTAAAAGTTAACCTCTAGACATACCCCAAACGTTATAGTAGACATCCCCGTAGCACAAATTTACATAAAAATACACTTTATGATTGCTACCCCCACCCCCGACCATTTTTGGTGGTTACGCCCATGAAACTATTAAAGATAGTAATTTAACCTCTAGGCATACTCCAAACTTTATTTTCGACATTCCCATAGCAAAAAATTTACTTAAAAACCACTTTTAAAATGTTTACCCTTTACCCATTTTTGGTGGTTTATTACTGATAGTTTATACTTAGCCTTAAGCGCATCAAGATTAGAGGACATAATTAAGTCAGGTCTGCGGGATGAGTTTAATAGCGTATTTAAAGAATTTTTTTCCCGCCGAGTTTTGCGCTGAACATATTAGCAAGACAGAATGTAAAGGTAAAGTAAAGTACGAGACATGAACCGGCGTCTTAGCACGCGAGTTTACACCCATATGTGCTCGGCCGCCTATCCAGAAATGTTCGGATATTTCTGTATAGTGTAGCCTCAAGCATCGAAACTCAGATGCGAAGCGACATTCCTCACCTTCCCAGGATAATACCCTGGTACCCATTTCTGCCAACGGCTGGGTCGACCGTGGGGGTAATTTTTTTTTTTTAATTTCCAACCACGAGTACAATTCACACTGCTCCCAGCGGGAATCGAACACGGGTTGTCCGAACGTCGCTAGTCTAGTCGGGTGGTTTTCCCAACTAGGCTACCGAGTGTTAAAGCGTATACCAAACGAACGCCAGGTCTTTTTAAACTAGAGTACGAAGGGACAGTTCTTGTTAGTTTATGTAGTAAGACGTACCATTGTAGTGGGGATTACGATAAAATCAGTTGTAAAGGGCTAAGCAATCAACGCAACAAATTAGATAAAGATATGTTTTTAGAGGTTCTCACTACGCAAAAGGCTAAGGGTGGGAAAAATGTAGGTTTCAAAGTCTTAAATAATTCCATATTTTCCTACAGTCAAACAAGAAATGATCTTTCCTATTTCTATATAAAAAGAAAGGTAGCCGATGATAACGTCTCGACTACGCCTCTGGATATTTAACTCTTTACACTACCAGCTTAGACTAACCAGGAATCTCTAACAGTTTCACCCCTTATGATTCATTTATGACATAGAGCTAAGCAGACACCCAACTACATAGCTATAAATAAATGTTATCCTTGTACTATATATTTACTTCGTATACTAAATATTTTTGTAATGTTATATAATATCCACTGTATGTTATACACCTATTGAGATAATAAAAGAATAAAATATATCTTTGTCTTCTGTTTTATATTGATAGTTTTTCATTGATGTTGTATAATCTACTAACCTATCACTATCGATCAAGTACATCAAGAACTCCAAAGTCAGCATACACCAGACATAAACAGGTCACTTCCAGGGTCACCGGGACTAGAGGTCAACATCCCGACACGAGCTGTCATGGTTAACTCCCCCTGCGCCTACTATATATCTTTGTTAATTTACGGGCCAAATAATATCCAAATCCTTCCTGCTTTACTACTACCGTATTTACTACGTTATATCTAGACTGATCACATTAGCAGATATTGTTTTCGGCTGTGGTCAATGTGATTTTATACTTGGTTACCTGTAGAAACTGGGCACCGGGTGAGTAACTAGTCTACTGTTCAGTCTGGTATATGGAATCTCTAGTCATACAGTGTTTCATCGATTATCGCTTGTTGCGCGTCTTTGAGATTGCGTGACGCTTTTTCGATATTCTCTCCCACCACGCGATGATTCCTGACTATGTTTTCCCTGCACACCGCCTGACTTATTCTAAATCGATTATACAGCGTCTCCGAATATAGGCGGGCTCTTTATGATTGACAGACAGTGACATTCTGACTGCTGTTACCCTTTTGTCCATTGTATTCTCAACATTCTTCTGTAAAACCACATTTCTAAAGCCTACAGTGTTTCTCTTGTCTGTTGTTCTATTGTCATGATTCATATGGAGCCTATGAATTCTAAGTAATAATACTAATTTTAAAAAAAATAATCTAATCAGCGGTCATAAAACATTTGAAAAAAAATGCATGCGTAAAATAGTAATAATAGAGACACCACTGTGCACCAGTAGACTATTCTATTCATGGAATCAGTTTCACTGCATTCGAGGCGTCTCCATATCCGCTCTACGATTGTTCCTGTAAGATGTTGATTTTAGCTACACCTGCTTTTCACAGCAGCACTCCGGATCGACCAGACCATCTTTAGACTCCTCAACCTCTCTGTCTTATCTTATCTTATCTAATCTATCTTATCTATCTTATCTATCTTATCTATCTTATC
Organism: Megaustenia siamemsis; assembly: GCA_032433765.1. NCBI lineage: Eukaryota > Metazoa > Mollusca > Gastropoda > Stylommatophora > Ariophantidae > Megaustenia > Megaustenia siamemsis. Next base: position 88,343,206 of record JAVIAB010000051.1, read on the forward strand.
TATCTTATCTATCTATCTATCTAATCTATCTAATCTATCTATCTAATCTATCTTATCTATCTTATCTATCTTATCTATCCTATCTATCCTATCTATCCTATCTATCCTATCTATCCTATCTATCCTATCTATCTATCTTATCTATCTTATCTATCTTATCTATCTTATCTATCTTATCTATCCTATCTATCCTATCTATCCTATCTATCCTATCTATCCTATCTATCCTATCTATCTATCTATCTATCTATCTATCTATCTATCTATCTATCTATCTATCTATCTATCTATCTATCTATCTATCTATCTATCTATCTATCTATCTATCTATCTATCTATCTATCTATCTATCTATCTATCTATCTATCTATCTATCTATCTATCTATCTATCTATCTATCTATCTATCTATCTATCTATCTATCTATCTATCTATCTATCTATCTATCTATCTATCTATCTATCTATCTATCTATCTATCTATCTATCTATCTATCTATCTATCTATCTATCTATCTATCTATCTATCTATCTATCTATCTATCTATCTATCTATCTATCTATCTATCTATCTATCTATCTATCTATCTATCTATCTATCTATCTATCTATCTATCTATCTATCTATCTATCTATCTATCTATCTATCTATCTATCTATCTATCTATCTATCTATCTATCTATCTATCTATCTATCTATCTATCTATCTATCTATCTATCTATCTATCTATCTATCTATCTATCTATCTATCTATCTATCTATCTATCTATCTATCTATCTATCTATCTATCTATCTATCTATCTATCTATCTATCTATCTATCTATCTATCTATCTATCTATCTATCTATCTATCTATCTATCTATCTATCTATCTATCTATCTATCTATCTATCTATCTATCTATCTATCTATCTATCTATCTATCTATCTATCTATCTATCTATCTAAAATAATATAGCGGGAGCTTCCGCTATAAGAATGCGGTTTCATGGGTTATTTCTAGTTCTAGCCAATCAGAATCGTCACAAATTAAAGTGAAACTACATCTGATTACCGGAACTTCCTTAGCTATTTATAACTACGTTACGCGCATCAGTATCTGTAGAAAGAACTTTTTCTGCGCTGAAGAGAATCAAATCTTATTGTCGCTCAACTCAGACACAAGAACTCTTATCTGGCTTGGCATTAATGTCCATTGAAAAATAATTCCCTCAGAAACTTAGAAACTAACCCAACAGTACTTTAAATGACAAAGTCATCAAGACATTTTCGTCCCAAAAAAGACGGATATAATTAAAATATAAATAAGTAAGTAATTTAAAATGTAGTGATGTCATTAGAAAATATTACTTTATGTTAGCCAACTGAATATAATGTATGTTTTTATTTATGATGTTGTCGGTAGCCCAGTCACATCCAAATGTTAAGACTGGCTCTACATATCATTTAAGAACGTTTTCTTGTTTCTATTGTCAAATATTGATTGCACAATATCTTGCTTATTTTTTTTGGAGCTGCTTTTGCCTTAGCTATTCTGCATCTCTGCTGTACATCTACTATCTGTGGTTTACATTGTTCCCAAATATTAAAATGTATTTGCCTGTTTTTATATGTTCCACTTGTCTTTATTGTGCATTGCGGTGATGTCTTTTTCTTTGTTGCTACAATTACTTCTGTCGTTTTTGCTATTAAGGCTGAGTACTTTATTTTTTTATTTCCTTCACTATTATGTATAACATTTCTTGTAACTCATTTTGATATATGACGTCATGGGACGCACCAAGATGGAGGCATGATCGAGTCCGAGCCATCGTTTAAACAATGTTGACTGTGAACATCACGCTATTTGTTATCACAGCAAGTTGGCGGATTTTTAGAAATGTAACCACGGTTTGATAATAAATGTTTGTAAACAGTTCGTTAACCACCGATGTAGATCAAGTCTTTATTTTGCTGGCTTCGTTCGATACCTTGGAAGTTAATGACCTAATTTGTGTAGCCGGTTGGTTTGGGACGAATTGTACGTTACAAAGTCACTGCTATAATGACTCAGTTTGTGACAAAACTACAGGGACATGCCCAAACAAAGACAGTTGTCAGCACGAATATTTCGGACCCCAGTGTCAGTACTTGGATCTCGTTTACAAATACGCTCAAAAATCTGAACCTGCTTTCCTGTTTGATAACAACGACATCACATGTAATCCGGACACGAATTCTACATCAGTTGAGGCAACTCTCAATCGATCTTTGCCGTTCTCCTGGTTTAGAATTTATGTGAATGACTTAACATATCTGGACAGTTTCACGGTAAAACTAAATGGTTCTGCCCCATGTAGCAATGAATCACGGTTTGTGGTTAGTTCGCACGAGATTGATGTCTTTTTCTCTGGGGCTGGTCTGATCAACAAGTTACGGATTGAAGGGGTGATAGTTGCAAATACCTGCTCTATCTGCATTGGCGGGGGTTGGAATGTGGCTCTCAAACAGAACACAAACCAGACCGACACATTTAATGCTTGCTATACAGGAGACGGATGTGGACCAGAGGCTGCAGTTAATCGCAAGACAAAGACCGATCTATATGACAGTGACTGCGCACACACACACAACTGAGAAGTAGAACCAATTCTGTTTACTGGTATCTGAACTATACCACGTCCAGGAAGATTCACACCATTCGAATTTATCATCGAGCTAGCACTGTGGTTCGGGTGGAGAGTGCCACTCTAAGGACTTTCTCTGACAGTGGCGGTGTGGTGTTCCTGTATTAGATATCTCATACCCAAACATTTCTGTGAACACTAATATAGTCACCACACAAGCGACAATGGCACACATTAAGATTGAGTTCTCATCGACAATTTCGCAGGCCGACAGTGCACTGACGGTGAGTGAGGTGCAAACATTTACAGACACCTATTGTCTGGACGGGCATTCTTGGTCGTTTTGTGCAGTGTGTAGTGGGTGCTGCAAAGACTACAACGTCATCATCGGTACGTGTCACGGCAACTGTTCACATGGGATCTATGGACACGACTGCTCCGGGTCTTGTCTTAGTGTCTGTCCTTCATGCGAGGAAAAATCCGGAAAATGCCTACAATGTAAACGTCCTGGCTACACCTGTAGTGACACTTGTCCCGATGGTAATTTTGGGCTACAGTGCAAACAGACGTGTTCTGATGGCTGTGACATCATATGTGACCCGGAAAGTAAAGAGTGTACGTGCAAAGGAAACGTACTACGGATCAGACTGAACTCTCAAATGTCCGGACAACTGTTTCAACGACACCTGTGAACAGTCAATCAGGAACTGTACATGCAAGGGAAGGGTCTACGGGTCAGACTGCACTCTCAAATCTCCGGACAACTGTTTGAACGAAACCTGTGAACAGTTAATCGGGGCCTGCGTCTCGTATGTCGATGATTCCCAATTAAGAAAAGTACTACAACAAATCCAAGCATATGAATACCTTAATGTGTTTCTGTGCTGGACATGGTTCATTTCTTGGTGTTTTTCTGTACTAGCTATGGCTCATATCTTAGCGTGTGTGTGTGCCGGCCATGGCTCATATCTTGGTGTGTGTCATGTTAGTCATATCTCATATCTTGGTGTGTCGTTGTTAATCATATCTCATATCTTTATGCGTGTATCTGTGTTAGTCATGTGTCATATCTTTGTGTGTGCATGTTTGGGTTAGATATCTCATATATTTGTGTGCATGTTTATGTTAGTCATATCTTTGTGTGTGCATATCTGTGTATGTTACATCTCATATCCTTGTGTGTGCATGTCTATGTTGATCATATCTCATATCTTTGTTATTATTGGTTATTGGTTATTGGTTATGGAAGGCCTCGGTATCACAGCAAACGAATTAAAATCCATAATTGCTCAACCGCCCGTGCCAGTGGAATCATCCGAATTACTAACTCATCTCCCAAACAAAGAAAGGTAACTGTAGTCCCCATCGTAGCAGTCTCAGCACACGCCAAAAGACATAAGGCGAAACCGCGCAGAAAGTGAACACAGCCAACTGTTCCCTGTCATACGATATCATCATTCATCGTAAACAAGCGGGATTTCGAAGCAGGATCAAAACGGATGAGACACACAGCTCACGTTGTGCACAGAGCACTTAACTCAGTAGCTCCTGCAACAAGCCGGTCTTGGAATATGAGGAAACTGCAAGAAGGAACACTTTTCAGACATAGCCTTCAATGGTTCCTGCCGCCTATCCACCATATACCATGGGAGTTCACGTCCTCCCGAAAATGATGATCGTCATAGCACTTGATGATGTTAGGCCATCATTGATGACTCCAATTCCAAACATATAGACACACAGTGGTGGTAAGTTATCATTTCCAATCCAACAGATGCCACATGACCTGTAGTTAGTAAAACCACAGAGAGAATATGATTTTGTGACCTTCACTGATTTACTCTTAGATGTGAATGTGTAGTTTACACAAGAGGAGAAGTTTTCAACTACAGTGATCCCATTTAAGACAATTCTGGTATAGCAAGGCAAGTCTTCTTTATAGCAGCAGAACTTGATGTTCTCCGCTCCCTTCTTGTAGCTGCCGCCACACGATTCTGATGTCTCATTAACTTGGACATCATTCAAGAACAATGTCAGATTAACATTCCATAGATATGGCTCTGCTGATGAAATGCTTGGTGCAACAGTTGTATCAATCATACTGGAGGCTCCTGGCCTGTGGTCATTAATATCACAGACGGCACATGATGTTGTTATATTCAGTATTTCTTTCTGGGGTGTAAATATGTGGCACACACATGGAGAGTGGTTTGTGGTCACAGTAATCCCATTAAAGGCAATTCTAGGGTAGCATGGTATAGCTGTTTCAGAACAGCACAATCCTGTGATGTTTTCTGTGTTCGCTATAAAGCTGCTGGTGCTACACAATCCTGACCAATTATAGGTGTGGACATTATTCACTTGCAATGACAAAACTGCTTTGTTTACATCATAAACCTCTGGAAGCGAATCATTTATGGGACTAATAGTACAATTTATTCTTCCATCGGGGATATCTTCATTGAGTCCCCCCCAAAAAAAAGTCTTTGGTTAAAAAGCACATATGCTTTTGAGTTAAACACAAAATGAGCCCACTTCATAGATTCAAAATGATCCTTGCCAATGTCATCCGTTTGCACAAGTTAGGTCCTTAGCTACCAAGGTCACAAACGTCCGAAACGAATTAACGACTTTATCTACAGCGAAGGTTAACGAACTGTGAACAAACATTTATGTTCAAACCCTTGAAAACATTTTCAAAAATCTGCCAACTCGCTGCAATAACATATATCGTGGTGTTCAATGTAAACATTGCTTAGTCCATAGCTCGAATATAAATAAGCTGCCATTTTGGTGCGTCCCCTCATATCTTTGTGTGCATGTCTATGTTAGGCACGTGTCATATCTTTGTGTGTGCATGTCTATGTCAGTCATATCTCATATCTTTATGTGCATGTTTATGTTAGTCATGTGTCATATATCTTGATGTGTGTCAGTGTTAGTCATGCCTCGTATCGCTGTGTGCAAGTCTGTGTTGGTCACATCTCCTATTTTTGTGTGTGCATGCCTGTGTTAATCACCTCTAGTGAATCGGGTAGATGGTGCTCGTAAACCTGGGAGGGCCGACCATCTAAGGGCAGAATCCTCCTACAGAAAAGATCATCTGCTGCCTTGCAGGAAGATTGGGGACAATCAAAGGCTAAGGAATGCAAACCTGAATAAAATGCTGGCTGAAATCGGATGCACTGGGCCACTGGCGCAGAACACAGTGCAACGTTTTAACGGGTGTTCAATCAGAGTGAATCTGGCGGACTCTAATTGTGATGTTCTGCTAGTGGGGGCGATCAACACACTTAACCTGACAGCTGACTTCATGTGAGAGTCTGGAATCCTACTCTGATTGAGTCCTGATCGCAGAGAGAGGGGGAGGGGTAACTCATTTTTATTCTTAGCGATTAAGACTGTATCATCAGCATCTTTTAGATCTGTGTGCATGTCTGTGTTAGTCACATCTCATATCTTTGTGTGTGCATGCCTGTGTTAGTCATCTCTAGTGACTCGGGCAGATGGTGCTCGTAAACCTGGGAGGGCCGACCATCTAAGGGCAGAATCCCCCCTACAGAAAAGATCATCTGCTGCCTTGCAGGAAGATTGGGGACAATCAAAGGCTAAGGAAAGCAAACCTGAATAAAATGCTGGCTGAAATCGGATGCACTGGGCCACTGGCGCAGAACACAGTGCAACGTTTTAACGGGTGTTCAATCAGAGTGAATCTGGCAGACTCTAATTGTGATGTTCTGTCTGTGGGGGCGATCAACACACTTAACCTGACAGCTGACTTCATGTGAGAGTCTGGAATCCTACTCTGATTGAGTCCTGATCGCAGAGAGAGAGAGAGACTGTATCATCAGCATCCCTTAGATTATTTATATTATGACCTGCAATTGTTATTCCAGGCATGCCCCTTATGGATCTTAAAATAATCTCACTATCATCATCATGTGCCATACCGGTTGCCGTATGCGATCATGTCCTTCTACAATCTATCTATCTACATTGCATCGTATCAGTTCTGTTGTTGACTGTTTTCCATGGCATGACACCAAGCTATCCACTATTTTCTCTCTTTGTCGTCGCCGATCTCTCTTTCCTTTTATATATATTGCCAGTTGTAACCAGACTTTCTAACTTTCCTCTTCTCATGATGTGCCCGAAAAATTTTGATTGTTTCTTTCTGATGTAATTTAGGAGCTCCCTTTTTGTGTTGAGTTCTTTGAGAACATCCTCATTGGTCTTTTTTAGCTGTTCAGGGAACTTTAAACATTCATCTGAGAAATCCAGTCTCTGTGGCCTCTAATCATCTTTTCAATCTCATTATACATTTTAAATAAGTCTGGTGACAGCACACAACCTGGTCTAACACCCTGTTTTATATGTTGAAACATTCTCAATTGATTTCAAGTTCTTATGGCTGCTGTTTGTTGCCAGTCCATGTTCTTTGTTATTCTTAGATCTATGTTTATGCCTTCTAAAATTTAGATTATTTCTTGGTTCTTTATTTTGTCAAATGCTCTGGTATAATCTATGAAATATAGGAGTAGATCTGTTTTCACCGATAATTTTAAAGATTTATTATGTATATGGGAAAGTTCGTTCCTTTGCCTCCAACAAAACCACATAGTTCATCACTAAATTCTGGAGTGATTTTGTTTCGCACTCATCGCATGATAATTATTAGTAATATCTTATTCATGGGACTCATAGAGCTTATTGTTCGGTGATCATCGGACTTGATCGCACCATATTTCTTTGGTTGGGCTATGAATAATGATTTTAATATTGTCTGGTATATCATCATCATCTAGTACCGTGCCTACTGGCGTAGGTGATCATGTCTCTCCACAATTTTCGATCTCGGCAGCTATTTATCATTTCTGTTGTTGACCTTATGCCAAGCCATTCTCTTAAGCTATCTGTTATTTTTTCTCTTTACTTCCCTCTATCTCTTCGTCCCTCAATTTTTTCCAGTTGTTACAATATATTCTAGTTGTTCTCTTCTCATTACATGACCAAAAAAGGATGATTGTTTCTTCCTAATATTGGACATTAGCTCTCTTTTTGCTTTGACCTCTCTCAGAACATCTTCATTACTCTTCCTCAATGGTACTCTCAACATTCTTCTGTAAAACCACATTTCTACAGACTCCAGTGATTTTCTTGTCTGTTGTCCTATTGTCCATGATTCGCTCCATATGTTAAGACTGGCTCTACGTAACATTTAAGAACTCTTTTTCTTGTTTCTATTGTCAAAAATGGATTGCATAGTATCTTCTTCATTTTTGGAAAGCTGCTTTTGCCTGAGCCATTCTGCATCTCACCTCTTTTGTACATCTTCCGTCTGAGGTTAACCAAGTTCCCAAATATTTAAATTCATTTACCTGTTTTAATATTGTTCCACTTGTCTTTATTTTGCACTGAGGTGATGTCTTTTTCTTTGTTGTTACCATCACCTCTATTTTTTTGCTATTAAGGCTGATCCCTTTCTTTTTGCTTCCTTTCACTATAATGTCCAACATTTCTTGTAATTCATTTTCACTATTAGCGATTAAGACTGTATCATCTGCATACCTTAGATTATTTATAGTATGCCCTCCAATTTTTATTCCAGCCATGTCCCTTATGGATCTTAAAATAATCTCACTATAAATATGAAACAAATCTGGTGACAGCACACAACCCTGTCTAACACCCTGTTTTATTTGTTGAAACATTCCCAATTGGTTTCCAGTTCTTATGGCCGCTGTTTTTTGCCAGTACATGTTCTTTATTATTCTTAGATCTTTGCTGTCTACGTTTATGCTTTCTAAAATTTTGATTATTTCTTGGTGCTTTACTTTATCAAATGCCTTGGTATAATCTATGAAATATAGGTATAGATCTGTTTTCACCTCTATGGCTCTTTCTACTAAAGATCTTATGATATAAATAGCATTGCTTGTTACTTTATCTCTAACAAAACCACACTGTTCATCGCTAATTTCTGGACTGATTTTGTTTCGCACTCTTCGCATGATGATTCTTAGTAATATCTTAGTCATATGACTCATAAGGCTTATTGTGCGATGATAATCGCATTCAGTCGCACCCGATTTCTTTGGTATGGCTATGAATATTGATTTGAGCTTGTCGTCTGGTATATGTCCGCTGTTGTAGATATCATTCAATATTTTTGTTATTATTATTTTTATTCCATAATCACCCATTGTTTCAATCTCTTCTTTAGTTATATTAAATTGTCCAGGAGCTTTGCCTGCTTTCATATTGCGCAAGGCATCTTCCACTTCTTCTCTGAGTATTTCTGGTCCTTCTCCATTATCCTTAATATTTACTTCCGTTTGTTCATCATTATAAAGATCTTTAATGTATTCTGTCCATCTTCCCTTATGTTTTCTTGATCAATCAAACAGTTCTCCTTCCTTTGATCTTAGACATCCATTTTTTTATTGCGTTTTTCTTCCTGTTAATTCCTCAATTTGTTTGAATATATAGCTTTAGCATCTCCTTTTTGTTGCAATTCAATATCTTTGCATCTCTCTTTTAGCCATGCTTCTTTTGCTTCATTGCATTTTACTACAATTTCTTTATTTAATCTCTTATACTCATCTTTATTTTCTTTATTTCTTCTTCTTGTATCCATTAGCTGAAAAATGTCGTCTGTCATCCATTTCTTTCTTGAAATTGTCCTCACTGGTGGTATGAACTCTTTTGATGTTTGTTGCATTGATTCTTTCAGCATATCCCACTGTTCATCAATGCTGTGTATCTTCTCTATTGCATTGTACCTGTTTTGAATTGTGATTTTATATTTGTCTTGCAGCTTCTTGTCTGATTTTAGTAAATCTAAATTTAACTTGATGTTAACTAAGTCTCGTTTTGTTGTTTTTAATTTTACTCTAAGCTTTCCCACAACTGGTACATGTGTAGAGGGGAGGATTATTATGCCCCCTTTTGAATTGATTGAATCGGTGATCGCTGATCGCCTTGCCGTGTCGTCTTGATGTAACCCCGTGATCTCTGTGGTTCTTTCGTACTTCTCTGTCGTTGTGATCTCCCTTCTTTGCTTAACACATGTTCTGCTTAACACATTTTCTGCTTAACACACACAATCCATATTGAAATTTGTCAAAGTGCCCTAAATTCTGGTACCTGTGGCCCATTCACAGCGCAGTTGTACTCACTTGACCTGACGTCGTCACCGGCGCCAATTGTAGAGGGGGACAACTGCCGGAATTGAGTGGCGCGTTCCCCGTGCCACACATCAATAGACAATTTTAACAGTTCAATTAATAACACACCCGTGGCTGACTTTCATAGTGAACTCAATGTATAAATATATGAAATAAACGCTATTGCTCTCACCTTCCTTGTAGTTTACAAAGTTCAGTTCATACACACATTTGGCTAACTTTTAGTATTGATCTCACTGTCTAACAAATCACTGAAACGCTCTGAATTTAGCATTTCTTGTACTTGCAAAAGCTCAGCCAACAACAACACATTTAGCTGACGTGAGTAGTGATCTCACTGTCTAACAAATCACTGAAACGCTCTGAATCTAGCATTTCTTGTACTTGCAAAAGCTCAGCCAACAACAACACATTTAGCTGGCGTGAGTAGTGATCTCACTGTCTAACATCACTGAAACGCTCTGGATCTAGCATTTCTTGTACTTGTAAAAGATCCGCTAATAAGAACACATGTAGCTGACGTGAGTATTGATCTCACTGTCTAACATCACTGAAACGCTCTGGATCTAGCATTTCTTGTACTTCTGGTAGCCATTTCACTGGGCTGTCTACCCTAAGAATTACTGTTTCGTTACACTTACTTAGGCTACACACTACTTGTACTATCACACAAATTTTATGACTAGTTCCTATGAAGACCAGCAGGCTCACTGTCTACCTACCGTCTCGACCAACTCTCTCAGACTACTTTGTCTTGCGCACTCCTGACAACTCACTAGTCACATGCGCATTCCCTTAATTTCACGAGATTTTCTCATCTCTCTCTGACTGACTCGTGTTCACTATTTTCTCGAGCACTTGAACACCTATCAGCTCTCCTTTCTAATTATCCCCCCTTTGTTTACATCTTGCCCTTCACTCACTAATTTCATATCGCTGCTATCTCCTGTTTCAAACTTACTATTGCTATAGTCTGTTTCAACTATACCCCCTCTCTACACTGTTTCATTGCCTTCTATCTTCTCCGAGTTATTGAAACACTCTTAATAACTCCTTAACTCCCATTCCCCTCTTATTTACATCCACTCCTCTTCTCCCTGTTACTTATATCTTCCGTATTTTGTCTCATAAATATCATATCTGTGATAACTTTTATTTTCATCTCTCCCTCTATCATAATGTTGCTTATATCTATTATTCCTTTGATCCCTTGTCCTATCCCTTCTAAAATCATACACACCCGGTTGCACCTCGTATTTATCCTTCCATATTCTATCATCTTGATCACCGTATAAATCATTGTTTCTATATCCATAATCATCAGTTTGATTCTCTCTTACTTCGTTTATATTTCTCTTATATCTGTGAAAACTTTCCCTCTTATTTTCTCTACTCTTACCATTATACGGTTGCCTCTTCTCTTCCACATCAGATATATCCTTAAACATTCTTTCCTCTTGTTCTCTTGTTAGTCTTTCTATGTCGGCTGCGTTTAGATTCCACAGACCCCCCTTACTTTCTGCATCTTGTGTCTTTTCTGTTTCTTGTGATCTCTCCGTTTTATTCATTGTTATTGCGTCTATTCTATGGGTTCTACCCATCCTATGCCTTGCACTTGGCAACATACTCTCTATGTTAGCAGTGAATTTCTCTATTATCTTTAACATTTTGTCCCCACTATCCTGCACCTGCATTTGGTCATCCCCTTTCTCTTTTATTAATAATATGTTCTCATTAATACTATCTACCTGTGTTCCATCCAGTCTATGTCTTGCCCCTTTTAATATATCTTCCTCTATGCCACTACTGCACTCCATTTCACTGCCTAACCTTTCCCTCGTATTTTGAGTTTTAATCCCATCTTCGTCTTTATCTCCCCTTGTCACTACTTTTTCATTAACAATATTAACCTGCACCCCTCTATCTTTTATGTTTGTTTGTTTGTCCGTCGCTGTTCCCCTATTTCTTGTTCCCTTCTGAACCATCTGTGTAGTACTATCTATGCACTCTTTTATTTCAGTCTGTGTGTACTTTTCTTCTTTTTCAATCTCCCTAACTATGTCATTGTCCGTACCTACTCCGATATCAATATATCTTTTTAAATCACTATCTTCCAACCTTGTCTGTGTCTCCCTTGTTTCATGTGTCTTCCTTACTTTCCTACCCTTTTTAGATTTCTTATAGCCTAAACTTTCTACTCCCTTCATGTCATCTTCATCTGCCGTCAAAAACTCTTCATTGTCAGATATATCCACTGTCTGATCTGCTATTGTGTTCATTGTCCTAATAACTTTGTCATTCTGTTTTCTGATCCTGTTATTCACCCGGATCCCGTACAACCTATTATCTATTTTATTCTCTAGCCTATCTTTTCTCCCTCTACTATTGTGTCTATAAAATGGTTTTGCCTTTCGGTTGTCTTGGTATTTGTTTCTTATTACTGGTCTGTAAATTTGCACTGTTATTTTGCTACTCTTTATTGTATGTTCCTTATTTAAAATATTATTAACTATGCTACTGTCTTTATAAGGTACTATGGCCGTATTTCTGTTGTCTAGTCTCTCTATGAATTTGTAAAACATTATATCTCCAAATTTTCTAAAATAATTCCTAACCTGTTGTTCTGTAATATCCTTCTTTAAGTTGTGTACTATTATCTTGCAGCTATTAGTTCTGGCTGCCATCTTTGTTGCTGTTTAACACTCTTCGCCCTCGTCCCTTACTTTAACTGCCCTTTCTTTTTTCCTATCAATCTACTGTTACAACTCGCTTTCAATAGTTTCCCTTCATATACACTATGTCAGTACCCCTGAGTTTCCTCCCCACTCTTACCTGTGATTTACTGTCTCCACGAACTATGTCTCTATGTTTTTACCATTTTAGTACATATCTCATCATACACATCTTACACCACACAAAAAATATGCATCTATGGTTGTATAGCATCCGTCCTGCATTACCTCACAAACACTTCCACTCCCTTTAAAAAAATGGTATACATCAACATATTTCTATCATTCCTGATTCATACACTTCTTATTTGTTGTCATTTTTCTCATACCTTGTTTTCATTCTATAGCACCACCATCATGTGTGTCCTGCGTGGTATAAACCTACTACACTGAACCCCTATGTGTTTACCTTTATATTTGTCAGCCCTCTCTAATGTTTCTCCCTTTCCTTCTCTTCCTACTCTAAAAAAATTCACTGGCCATTTATGATCGCGATTTGTTGTAAACACTCTTTTTGACAACTATTCTTATTACTCATTTACTCTTATCTATCATCTGTGGAGCAAAAAAAAACATTTAATAATACATTACTACAATCTTTAAGATATTTAATTACTCTGCTTGAAGATCCTTGAAATTTCACTATCTCTTGTCCATGAATGTCTTTCTCCTACACAATTTACAATATATTACCGTCGTAACTTCTCTGTCGTTGTGATCTCCCTTCTTTGCTTAACACATGTTCTGCTTAACACATTTTCTGCTTAACACACACAATCCATATTGAAATTTGTCAGTGCCCTAAATTCTGGTACCTGTGGCCCATTCACAGCGCAGTTGTACTCACTTGACCTGACGTCGTCACCGGCGCCAATTGTAGAGGGGGACAACTGCCGGAATTGAGTGGCGCGTTCCCCGTGCCACACAATAGACAATTTTAACAGTTCAATTAATAACACACCCGTGGCTGACTTTCATAGTGAACTCAATGTATAAATATATGAAATAAACGCTATTGCTCTCACCTTCCTTGTAGTTTACAAAGTTCAGTTCATACACACATTTGGCTAACTTTTAGTATTGATCTCACTGTCTAACAAATCACTGAAACGCTCTGAATTTAGCATTTCTTGTACTTGCAAAAGCTCAGCCAACAACAACACATTTAGCTGACGTGAGTAGTGATCTCACTGTCTAACAAATCACTGAAACGCTCTGAATCTAGCATTTCTTGTACTTGCAAAAGCTCAGCCAACAACAACACATTTAGCTGACGTGAGTAGTGATCTCACTGTCTAACATCACTGAAACGCTCTGGATCTAGCATTTCTTGTACTTGTAAAAGATCCGCTAATAAGAACACATGTAGCTGACGTGAGTATTGATCTCACTGTCTAACATCACTGAAACGCTCTGGATCTAGCATTTCTTGTACTTCTGGTAGCCATTTCACTGGGCTGTCTACCCTAAGAATTACTGTTTCGTTACACTTACTTAGGCTACACACTACTTGTACTATCACACAAATTTTATGACTAGTTCCTATGAAGACCAGCAGGCTCACTGTCTACCTACCGTCTCGACCAACTCTCTCAGACTACTTTGTCTTGCGCACTCCTGACAACTCACTAGTCACATGCGCATTCCCTTAATTTCACGAGATTTTCTCATCTCTCTCTGACTGACTCGTGTTCACTATTTTCTCGAGCACTTGAACACCTATCAGCCCTCCTTTCTAATTATCCCCCCTTTGTTTACATCTTGCCCTTCACTCACTAATTTCATATCGCTGCTATCTCCTGTTTCAAACTTACTATTGCTATAGTCTGTTTCAACTATACCCCCTCTCTACACTGTTTCACATGATCACTATTGCAATCTGCCCCTGGTCTAGTTTTCACAGACACCAGATTGTTTCTAAATCTATTGCTTCTTATATATAACCAATTTGATTACGTGCGTTGTCCCCAGGGCTTTTCCATGTCCACAGACGTCTTGGATGTTGCTTAAACCAGGTGTTTCCTATCATCATGTTGTGTGTTCTTGCCCAGTCAATAAGTTTCTCATCTCTTTCATTCCTCTCTCTTAAGCCATAATGACCAACTACTTCCTCAACTCTTTCCTTTCCTACTTTTGCGTTAAAATCCCCTAGAACTATGGTGTTTTCATGTGGTTTGCATTTATGAAGTGCCTCATTTGACTCGTTGTAAAATGTATCAATTGTTTCCTCTAGACTGTCTGCTGTTGATGCATAAACTTGTATAAGATTTATGTCTATTGGCTTTCCATTCAATTTCACTAAAAGGACTCTGTCAGATATTGGGTAAAAGCCTTTCACTGTTCTTGCTCTTTCTGCTTCCAAGATGATACCTACTCCTCTTTGGTGTTCAGTACCTCCAGAATAGATTATTTTATGTTTATCAGAATACATCTCCCCTGATCCGGTGTATCTCATTTCGCAAAGTCCCAGTAATTGTAAACCCATTCTTTTCATTTCTTGTATGATGTTTTCTAGTTTACCCTCTGCATGAGTGTTCTCACATTCCAAGTACCTATCTTTAGAGTTTGTTTTATCTTTATTTTGCTTACAGTAGCTTGATGACGATCGAGTATCACCTGTAGCACATGATGTTCCCTACCGAACGAGGGTTTTCTATTGGAATCCCCCTTAATATTGTTGTCGTTATTTCTATTGTTGTGGCGATTCATGATTGTACAAAGAAATTACGACGGTGGTTTTCTGTTGCCTTCTGTCGGTTTGTTTACGGTTGGCTCCGCTAACCTTTGAATAAAAAGTCTCACCCACAAGGCAGTAGGGTTGTTTTATTTCGGGGTACCCTCCCTTAGCCTTTTACTCTCCCGAGCTTACCTGCAAGGCAGCAGGGCAGCCACAGATTATACTGTTTACTGCATATACAGTAGCAGGTCTGGTATATATCCGCTGTTATAGATATAATTTAGCATTTTTTTCCTCTCCAAAATTACCCATGGCTTCAGTCTCTTGTAGTAGAAGCTGAAGGATATGATAGCCGCAACGCCAGCACCTGCTGGTAGCGTTTAGTGACGTAATTTCCAACCGCAGTTATTCTTGACGTAATTTTTCAGGGGTTCTGAGTAGGATGAATGGTTCTTTCTTTATCATCTTTGCTCCTCTGTGGCTTTTCAATCGTCTTTTTTTTTCTTCGTTGTAAGTTGCTGGCACTCGCTTACATTCTCTCATTCCATACGTTTTGCACACAAACTCCCGAGACTGAATGTAAATAAAAGATTAGAGCCCCGTCACGCCAAGTGATGTATAGGGAATATGGTGTTAGTGACCATAAATTTTACAGACCTTCAGCACATGGTCGTTATTACGTCCGTGCCGCTTTATTTTCCCAGAAAAATCCGGTACCCATTTAAGGCTGGGTGAATCCGGAAGCCGCCGGTTGGGATCGAACCCTACCTATTGTCCCTTGTAGTCCAGTTCACTAACCACTGAGCTATCGCGGCTCTGAGATTGAATGTGGTGTTGATATAATATATACTAAAAATATGTGACTTTGATAGATTTATATAGAGAAACATGCGGGAAAAGTTTTTTTAATTAATGTATAGTGTTATTGATTATTTTTATTTTTTTTTTATTTTGATGATATTGGGTTTTTTTTATTAATTTTTTTAAGGGGCGGAGTTGACTCGGAGGCAGGCGGTGGCATGATTAGGTGATTGAATATGCCGTAAATGTGTTTATATAGAGAAAATAGACGTGGCTTGTCACATCAGAGAGGTACATTGTGGTGTAATGGTTTATAAAGAGAATAGAAGGAATTTGTTGGTTATTAGTGTGTAATGTTATTGATTATTTTTAATGGTTGTTTTTGCGCGGTGTTGGTGGCATGAGTAATTAGGTTGAATTGCTGACGTAATAGGTGGCTTGACATAATTATGTTCTAGATGGTAGGGTTATATAGAAAAAAGACGGAACTATCTGGTTCTATTAATGTGTAATATTACTTAAGTAATTGATTATTATTGTGTATTATATAAGATCCGTTCGTATTATGCGGCGTCAACCGCCAATTTTCTGAGCTAATTAGGCAGCCGCTAATTATTGAAATAGGTGTTGGTGTGATAAACATAGTTTGAAGATGATGGTTGTATATAGGACACACAGAATTTGATGGCTTTGTTTGTGTATAATATTATTGATTATTTTTAAGGGTTTGTTTTTGTAAGTGGTGTGAGGCGGGAGATAGAAAAAGAAGTAGAGGGATCGGAAAGACAGAGGACACACACACCAACACACTCAACTTTTTTGACGAAATTATCTGTTCTTTTAGTGGGTTGGTTTTCTTGTAATCAATGACGTGGCATTTATGAGCGGGAAAAATGTATCCGGGTAAGCTCTGTAATATTTACTGGTTGTTTGAATATATACTCGGCTTTCTGTGCACAAGTATTAAATGATTGTTATTGAAATATTAAACTTTTCGATCGATGGCATAAGGCCCATGTCTTTCTAGATTTGGTTTCACTTCACACGTTTATTTTTCAATTAGCTGTTTTAGGTGTCTTCGTGTTGTGCTTTTTATTTGTGAGTCTTTTATTGTGCTAAATGTTCCTATTTTGCATGGTTAGGTGCTGTATGGATGAGGGTTCCTTCCTTAGCATCTCTGTTCCTCGTTGTCGATTATTTTATCGTCTTTTTTCAGTGTAAGTTACTGATGCTCATGTTGTCTCTCATTCGATACGTGCAACACACACACAACAAACTTCGTGTTTTCTTCAAACTTAACACTCGCGAGCTATATTAAATTTTCACTTACCCCCAAACCACGAAACCAGAAGGCCAAGCTATTACCAGCCAGACAATAAATTTGTCCACTTCAATTAGACATGTGAGAAAAGTCAACATCTGTTTGTCCGATTAACATAACTACAAACGCTCTTATGACCCATTGTGAAATCAATAATATGAATCCGATAAGACGAAAGTCATAGCAACATCGAAGCATAAAGAGAACCAATTCATGAAGATGAAAACATCAT
This sequence comes from Megaustenia siamemsis, assembly GCA_032433765.1. NCBI lineage: Eukaryota > Metazoa > Mollusca > Gastropoda > Stylommatophora > Ariophantidae > Megaustenia > Megaustenia siamemsis. Next base: position 88,360,765 of record JAVIAB010000051.1, read on the forward strand.
CATCATCATCAAGTACCGGGCCCACTGGCGCAGGTGATCATGTCTCTCCACAACTTTCGATCTCGGCAGCTATTTATAATTTCTGTTGTTGACCTTCTGCCAAGCCATTCTCTTAAGCTGTCTGTTATTTTTTCTCTTTGCTTCCCTCTATCTCTTCGTCCCTCAATTTTTCCAGTTGTTACTATATATTCCAGTTGTTCTCTTCTCATTACATGGCCAAAAAATGATGATTGTTTCTTCCTAATATTGGAAATTAGCTCTCTTTTTGCTTTGACCTCTCTCAGAACATCTTCATTACTCTTCCTTAATGGTACTCTCAACATTCTTCTGTAAAAACCACATTTCTACAGACTCCAGTGATTTTCTTGTCTGTTGTCCTATTGTCCGTGATTCGCATCCATATGTTAAGACTGGCTCTACATAACATTTAAGAACTCTCTTTCTTGTTTCTACAGTCAAAAATGGATTGCATAGTATCTTCCTCATTTTTTGGAAAGCTGCAGATGAAAACAGGTGTGCATAAATGAACTACATAAATAATACCCCTTACCTTGATGTTACACTTAATATTTTGTGCTAAAGTAATATAACTTAGGTGTGATTTTACATTAACTCCCCTAACTGAAAATGTCTGCTCTTGATTCATTCCTTTGTTTTTAAACTCTAAAGCGTTTATCTACTAATCGCCTAGTGATTTTATTTTCAGCGCTTCTCACTATCTGGATACCTAGGCAAAATATGTGTTTCCTGACTCATCGGACTTATTGTTCTCGAGTTACTGCGTTCCATCTCACCAGTCCTTGTTATTAGCGACGTATTATTTGTTATTAATGATGTAACAATGACCATCTGGGAAAGTATGTTTGCAACGTAAATGATGCAACTGTGAAATTTAATGTAAGAGCATCTACAATTAAAAACAGTGCCATGTTATCACCCCATTACTCTTCTTTTGATAACCGTTGTCTTAAAGAGTGAGTAAGATTTTACGGCAGAGGCTCAAGTAAGCCATGTTGTGACCGTTGACGATCTTCTCATACAAAACCGTGACTTTCACTGGACTGACAGCATTCAGCAGCTTATACAGCGTGTTTCACTCGCTATCGAACCCGATATATCTGTCATGCCTTTTATAGTACTACACGCTCGCACCTCTAGAGCATAAGAACGCATTTCTCATCTGTCCCGCGTGACCACACACGGTCTCAACACTAACAGTCACGAATAACTTCTTCCTCTTCCTCTTCTCTTCTCTTTTCACTGATACCTAAAAGGTGTCGTGGTTTATATCATTTGTCGTTCTTGTACTGCTCGAATTGTCTGAATTAGTGATTTTTCTTTGTTTTTACATGTCTCTGTCACTGCATCTATCCATCTTCTTCTGGGTCTTCCTCTTGGTCTTTTTCCATGCATTCTCGAGAAGAACGTCCTTGATTGTGATTGGTGAGGATTCATTCTGACCAGGTGACCAAACCATTTAAGTTGTTGTTGTTCTATATATTCTTGGCAGGGTTTTGTTCCTACCATTTTTCCTATGGTTTCATTTGGTATTCTATCTCTTCTTGTGTTGTTTGTTACTTTTCTCAAGCAACGCATCTCACATGTATTGATCTTTCTTAAATGTGATTTAGAAAGGGTCCATGTTTGACTTTCATAGCATAAAGTTGGTATGAAGATGCTATTTATCATTTGTTGTTTAGCTGGCATAGAAATGTTTGGATGTCTTAGCAATGGTGAAAGCTGGTATGTGACAGCATTTGCTTTTTGTATTCTCATGTCAATTTCTCTATCTAGTTTTCCATCATCTGTGAACATTGTGCCTAAATACTTGAATTCCTCTACTTGTCTTATTTCTATATCTTTGATCTTAATAATTAATGGGTGTCTTAATTTGCTTATTCTTATGGCCTCTGTTTTTGCTGTGTTAATTTTCATACTGTAGTTTGTGCAGCTTTTATCTAGAGATGTTAAATGCTGTTGTAGCAGGTTTTCATTCTCATATATTAGGCATTGATCATCTGCGAAGAGTAGCTCATTGATGTTGGAGTTTTCTACCTCTATGTTATTATTTGATTTGTCCTTATTGTTGGTTGTTTCCTGATTTGTTTTGTCCATATATATATATGATGAAGAGGAGTGGTGAGAGTGTAGCAGTTGTTAACCTATAATGTAGCAGGTTTGTTAACACAGTAATGAGTGATCACACGATTTGTAAAGACTTCTCTCGGAAGCCTGCCCTGTACTTTATGCACTAGTGCGACATGGTATACACCACACCAATGCCCACTATTGTACCACTACACGTGGTGGACGTAGGCCTTTCCCTCGCCTGTGACACTCCTTCACTGCCGATGTGGACCGTAGAAAGTGTCGTAGGCAAGTTACCCTTGCCCGCATTGACTTGACTGGTTCTCTGCTTCACTATTGGAAAGACTTGCCAAGCCTTGCCTCATATACACCTTACACGGAAGATGCACACAGACAGCTCACGACATTTTGAGCCATCTCCCTGCTTGACCTTTAGAACACGTCACACCGCTAATGGCGGTCTGACTCTCCCTCGACTTTCCTCTGTAGATATCTCGATAGAAGCTCGTGGAGATCTGAGTCCCTTATGACTCCTACCAGCTCCTTGGACACCAGCCGGTTGCGCTGGCCAAGACGACTTGACTACCTGTTGATCGTTAGAAGTACTTCGCGCTGTTCAATCTATGGGTCAGGACAACCCTAATCCGTTCGTCGTCAGGACAAGACAATAAGAACACAGCTAGCATTGCCAAGCATGTTTCAACACCCTGGAAGTCAACAATTCAACGTTTATTAAACACAACAATCCATCCCCAGAAATTTACAAAAATGTCCACTGTCACTCTCATGGTGGCCTCTCATTCCGGCTTGATTCTCGCACTGACAACACATTCAATGCACAATACTATTCACCTCCTCAACATGAGTGAGACCTTCACAATAATACAACAGTCTCTGCACTTGTTTAGTGCTAGCACTCACCATTAATTCAAACGTCTCTGTCTTGTGCTAATGAGACTACTCACAATTACTTCAACCGTCTCTGCTCTATGCTAGTGAAAACACTCACAGTTAATTCAACCGTATCTGTTCTATGCTAGTGAGAACACTCACAATTAATTCAAAGTCTCTGTTCTATGCTAAGTAGAACACTCATAATAATTCAACATCTGTTCTATGTGAAAATGAATACTCACACTGAGTCTAAAGTCTCTGCGCTGTTAGAGGCTGTCAGCTCCGTAGTCACTTCTCTCCATGACTATTTCTATTCTAATTCATTGAAAATTCGGTGAGAACACTCACAATTAATATACATGTCTCTGCTCTATGCTAATTAGAACACTCACAATAATTCAAACATCTGTCCTCTGTGAATAGAGTACTCACAGTGATTCAAAAGTCTCTGTGCTGTTAGAAGCTACCAGCTTCATAGTCAATTCTCTGCATGACTATATCTATTCTAATTCGATGAGAATTCGGTGAGAACACTCACAAGTAATATACATGTCTCTGCTCTATGCTACTTAGAACACTCACAATAATTCAAACATCTGTCCTATGTGAATAGAGTACTCACAGTGATTCAAAAGTCTCTGCGCTGTTAGAAGCTACCAGCTTCGTAGTCAATTCTCTGCATGACTATATCTATTCTACACGTCTCCAGGAATTCACAATTACATAGCTAACTACCACTTCCTAACACTGACCTGTTCTGGACAAACTCTCTGAATTCCCTCAACCCCCCGTTCACGGTAATCGGCTGTCTATACACAAGCCGCCCGCACTAAACCCACTTCTGAATCGAATGACCAACTCTACTCTAACTACTCTGTCTTGCGCACACCTGATCCCTCAACACTAACCTCTCAACTTAATCCTTTGTTCACTCACCTCTGGCTTTTTTCCTGCCCCCCCCCCCCGTGATTCTTGCTTACTCATTACCTCCTCGAGCCCTTGAACACCTATCAGCCCTCCTTCCTAATTATCCCCCCTTTACATTTTGCCCTTCACTCACTAATTTCCTATCGCTGCTATCTCCTGTTTCAACTTACTATTTCTATAGCCTGTTTCCACCATACCCCCTCTATACTCTGTTTCACTGCCTTATACCTTCTCCGAGTTATTTAACCACCTCTAATAACTCTTTAACTCTCATTCCCTTCTTATCTACACTCCCTCCTCTTCAACTGCTATCCTGGCTCTCCTCTACCCTCATCGGAGCCTCCTCCACAATTTCTGATAGGGCCCCTACAGAACTTCTGGAGGTTGCTCCTCTCTACTATATCTTCCTTTTCTATGTCCTCTACTCTACCTCCCCTATCATTTCTTGGCTTCTCTCTTCTGTTGTTTGGTAACTCTCTTCACTCTCCCACTGTTCACTCTCCTGTTCTCTATTCTTTTTTCTGCTGGTGATTCTCCTGACGACCACCTCCCCTGTCGCTTCCTAACGACGCTCCTATTCTCCTGCGTCTCCTTCTCCGTCCTTCCTCCCACTTGTTTTTCTCTAGTTTCCTCTTGTCTTTCCCCTTCTTGTTGTCTTTGGTTTAATCTTAGTCGTCTTTCTGGTATTGGCATGTCTTCCTCTTCTGACGACGTTTACCTCTCTCTCTTTGTACCCTTCGTTCTTGTCTTCTTCTCAAAGAGAGAAAATACCAGACAGCTTAAGAGAATGGTTTGGCAGAAGGTCAACAACAGAAATGATAAAGAACTGTCGAGATCGAAAGTTGTGGAGAGACATGATCCCCCACGCCAGTAGGCCCGGTATTTGATGATGATGAATATGTCTATAATCAACTAAACCGAAACTATAACATAGGATAGTCACGTTTTGTGATGGCCGCTCCTTTACAAGGGATGAACAGGCATTATTAACTTGGTTGCTGTCCACACAGAAAATGTGTGGCTAAATACATTTTTTTAATGTGTTTTGTTTCATTCTTAGTTATATTATATTCCCATACCTTGTAAGGATACCGATATCTGTATTTTGTTCCTGCATTTTTTTTTTTACATCAAATTATTATTTACTTGTGTGTGTTCTCTCTTCTTACTTATTAGTAATGATAATGAGAATACTTGTATCATTCTTATTTTATATTAACCTCAAGTGGTAGACGTAGTTCAGAGATGTAGAAGACCTCCAGACAAAGATCGCATCACAGAAAATTATAAATATTAACCAATACATCCAATAAAAATAACAACCAATATTTATCAATACAGATAAGCAAAATCTGTCTTCAGTGATATTGAGTTATTGAGCTATTTGCGGGTCATCGTCACTGTGCTCCGAACATGTCCATAGGTGCTCAGATCCCCTCCTCAGCAAGTCTCGCAGTGTCCAGCGACTGACGAAGTTTCTCGTTTCTGGCTGTGTCCATCCATCTTAACTCCCCTCTCTTTCATCCGAAGGAGCGACGTGGACTCATGGTTGTCGAAGTCCTGTACCCTTCCCACATCTCGAAGGGCATTGATGATGTCCGCCTGATCCATTGGTTGATCGTCTTCAGCGACATCGCAGCTAGTCAGGCTGTCCGCTCTTTCATTTCCCAGTACTCCCCCATGTCCAGGGACGTAGACTAAGTTGACCTTTCGTATTTTTGACTACAGCAATAACTCTATCCATTGCATGCGTACAGAGCCCGCCTCCACTTTTGTAATCATGCTCATCGAATCACTCAGTATGCACGTGTGGGTGTAGTTTCGTGACTAACCAGATGCAGAGGTCACTGCCATCACTTCCATCGTCATGCTACTCGTAGTCATAACGTATGCACCAATGTTTTCCTTTACTATTCTACCTGTCGCGCCTGATGTAAATGCCCATGCACTCTTGTGTGTCATATTACAGATCCGTCTGTATAGATGACTGCATCTTTCTAATCGGTGTTATCGCAGGTTAGACCGTTGACATCCGCAATGACCACGATTGAGTTCTGTTCCCTACATTTCCTGTCGAGTGTGACAATACACGAGAATGTTCCCCTAAATGACGTAGGCACCGGTATCTATTCCTCGCCAGCGTTGATATTGGTAAACCCACAGACCTATTTGATGACATCTTCTGGTCATCACACCCATGATTTCACTCTTTTTAGCCTGATTCCCTTCCCTGTGTAAAGCTCATGATGTAATGGATGCTCTTTATCTGCACTTATCTTCGGGTATACTTGTGTCCTCCAGATCTTGACCCTGTCATTCATGGTTGGAAAGTAAAAGAAATACTTCATTGCTATACAGGGGGTGTCCCTCGTACAACCCAATATAATGCGCACAGCTTCATTTTGTATTTTCTCCAGCTTGTCAATTCGCGTCGTACTGACATTAAGTATTGCCTGGGCATACTCGATTGGTGCGAGGAATCGTCCCTGGAACAGAAGGGTAAATAGCCTTTGCTCGATGTTGGCAGTTGCCATGACCTTCAAGGCGGCTAATCCTTTGTGGGATTTTGTTATCACATGGTCGACGTGGTCGCTAAAACACAGGCTGTGATCAAACTTAACTCGGAGGTACGTCATAAACCTGTTCAGGTCACCTCATCAGCTCCTATTCGTACCACTGCTTTTTTGCTGTTAACGATATGATTGTTAAGGGAGAACCATGCACTGATGTTTTATTAGGATTAACCAATAAACCCACCTGATACTCCACACCAGGAAGAGATGCGATCGAGTTCGTTTTGAAGTGTGAAGGCGATTTCGCTGCTGTCTCTTCCCTGTCGATATAACAGAATGTCATCAGTAAAATTCATAGTTCTTTCCCTTGCATCCAACTGCTCTTTCGTGATCGTTACTGTGTACACGTTAAATAGAGCTGGTGAAAATTGTGAGCGTTGTGGCAGCCCTGAACAAATGGATGTTGGCTCGGATGACCAACTTACACATTTGAGTATCATCATCATCAAGTACCGGGCCTGCTGGCGTAGGTGATTATGTCTCTCCACAATTTTCGATCTCGACAGTTATTTATCATTTATGTTGTTGACCTTCTGCCAAACCATTCTCTTAAGCTGTCTGGTATTGTTTCTCTTTGCTTTCATCTATCTCTTCATCCCTCAATTTTCCCAGTTATTACAATATATTCTAGTTGTTCTCTTCTCAATACATGGCCAAAAAATGATGATTGTTTCTTCCTAATATTTGAAATTAGCTCTCTTTTTGCGTTGGTCTTTTTCAGAACGTTTTCATTAATCTCCTTAGCTGTCCATGGTATTCTTAACATTTTTCTGTAAAACCACATTTCTCCAGTGATTTTCGTGTTTGTTGTCCTATTGTCCATGATTCGCATTCATATATTAAGACTCACTCTACATAACATTTAAGAACTCTTTTTTCTTGTTTCGAATGTCAAAAATGGATTGCATAGTATCTTCCTCATTGTTTGGAAAGCTGCTTTTGCCTGAGCAAATCTGAGTATCACCTTCCTCTAAAACAGTGCTGCAGCGATCCATCTAATGAGGAAGGGATGCACCGCCAGTTTGAGGAGCATGTGCATGAGGTTTCCAAATGGTACTCTGTTGTATGCATCCTCCAGATCTATAGCAGCAGCACATGTCTCTTCTCGTTTGTGAAAGCCTTCGAAGACGTAAGAAGCGAAGACCGCCGCATTGAGCCATGTCTCTTTGTTATATCTGTAACCTCCGAGTGTGGGTGGGAATGCGCGTATCTGTTCAAGGTGACAGGTGAGTACACGGGCAATTATTTTCTCCAGTAGCTTGCCCACAGTACTCTGCATCTTGATTATTCTATAGGCATTGATCTGAGAATGGTCCTTGTTTGGCTTCGATACCGGTAGTAAGTAGCTGTGTAGCTGTAACAGTGAATGTATGATGTGGGGAAATAATGGATTTGGGGACAGTGTAAGGAGAATTGAGAGAACCATCGTGTGTTTAGGGAAAGTGACGTTCACGGGATAGTTTGTGAGCTGGTTGTTTAGGTGAGTAGAGATAGGAAAATCTCGTGATTATGAGAAAAAGAGTTAGAATCATAAAGGGGTGATTACAGTTAAGGGAAGTGTCAAGTTTAAGATAGAGACTGTGACGTGGCAAGATTTCATTGGCTGGAGGTTTGACGTAGGTAATTTTCAATTAGTTGAGACATGAGATACTTAAGAGCCGGCGCAGAGATAACGACAAGAGTCACATGTAAGGTAAGTAGGTAGGAAGACACAGTCGATCTAAGTTAGTAGAGAAGTGGACATATTTTAGTGGTAACAGGGCGAATGCCCATATCAACTAGTCGTGTGTAGGGACAACCATAAGGTGGATATTTCTTTTAAGAAGTTGAATGTAGTTAAAGGAACGTGTGAGACTGAATCCTTTAGCATAGGAGCTAGCAATGTTGTAATCATACTGTGGCGTGACAGTGAGCAGACTAGTGAGGAAGTGTCTGTAATGAGGTGTTTCATGAGATGGATTTATGACGTTGACATTATGATGGTTGTTAAGTTCTGTACACTGTTCAAGAACTGTGTACAGAGGTAAGTGATACAATGCTGATGAGAAAGCCCTGAGATTAAATAAAAGATTTCGGAGGTGACTGGAACCTCCTTAGCATTTACTTTGATACTCGAGCGGTGATACCACGCCACTGAGCTGTTTATATTGATAGCCTCTGTTAAGTCGTCATCATCATCATCGAGAGCCGTCTCCGCAACGAAGGTTGGCTACCATGGAGCGCCATTCTGCTCTGTCTCTTGCTTTGATGGTGCAGGTTGTTATAGGCTGATTTGTCAATCTTTTGATGTTACTCGTCCATGTTAGTCTTGGTCTGCCTCTGCCTCTTTTACCTTGTATTTTCCCCTCCAGGATTACTTTTAGTAGGTCTTTTAACATGGCCCAAAAATCGCATTTGTCAACTTTGAATGTAGTTCTATTTCATTTCAACTTCGTAGTTCTATTTCATTTTTAGTTGTTTTAAGACTTCCTCGTTTGTTTTCTTTTTCCTTCTATCCAATTCTACCTATTTTTCTATATATCCACATTTCAAAGGCTTCAATCCTCTGTTCTGTTTTCTTGTCTAATCTCCATGTTTCTGCACCATATAGGAATATTGAGAAGATGTAACAATTTGCTATTCTTAGTTTTAGCCCTGGTGTTATTTGTTTTGATGTTAGTATATTCTTCATGACATTAAAATTACTTTTTGCCATTCCTATTCTTTTGTTTATTTCAGTTGTACATTTTCCATCACTGGTTATAGTATGTCCAAGGTAGTTGTAGTACTGAACTGTCTCCAGGTCTATTCCTTCCATTTTGATATCCACTTGTGGGTTTTGAGTATTTTCTTTGTTTAAGTCTGTTAAGTTGATTATGTAAATAAAGTATTGCTATTATTTTGTACAAGAAACGTGTGTGTGTAGTCAATTTCATATAGACAGGTATGACGTATTCCTGTGGTATACACGTATTGGTGTGTTAGTGTGACAATGACATCAGTAAAAACTATATGAACAATTAGTACATCAAAACGTTACAACGAGTAAATATAATCTGTAATAAAATACTAGTATACATATATATATATATAACGACTTCAAGAACGCCAACAGTTTGTTGGCATTCGAACTCAGCCCTAGTCTTTTGAACGCACAATAATTTGAACTGGCAAAATCAGGCCCATCGCCATTGAACTTAAATTTGCAACGGTAACGCCTAACCCAATACAGGTTCTAGTTTACGCAGAAATGGATTCAGTGCTGTAGATCTCTAAAACAAGACAAATTCAGAATTTGAACAGCTCGTTTCTATGCAGGACGAGTTATTGGCCGAGTATGATCGTCTGGAAGCTAATGCATCAACACCAGAGGCTCATCCAGTGAACGACACGGCGATCAGCCTAGATCACCGACCCACAGTATCTACATCAACATGCAATGATCCTTATTCTATAAATAATGTTTTTACAGGGCTCCTGTCTACGATACTGACAACATTGAAAATATTCAGCCAAGACCAGCGCTTGCTCCAGGTCATCTTAGAAGAAAAAGGCTAAGACTGAACATTTACTTTCGTACACTAGATGTTGTGTTTTTATATCGTATCTAGATGTACTGAGTACACAATATTGCTGTTGCTGTAGCAATAAAATATATATATAAATTACAAAACATGCCTCGTGATTGTTTATTATTATATAATATTGAGTGTCTGTGTGTAACTATTATATCAACCCGAGCTCTCTAAGGACTGTCGTATTTGGTTGGTGTGCAGTAATAGCACCTCCTCTGTGGCCAGTGGAAGAGATGTTTGTCCAAGGTCTGACTTTACAAATGTTATAGTACTGTTTAAGCTCAGAACAACTCCCTAATATCTCTGTCCAACCAAGTGATGTTACCTCTTTAATAACATCCTTGCTTGTGTAATGCAGATATAGTATTGGCGCGGCGATAACTCTATAACTAAATTTTAATGCATCCGCACTAAGAAGTAAGTCTGCTAACTAGCCATCTCCACTCTCAACTGGTTTGTAAAAAGGATTGATGGGTGGGCCGTCTTTAATGCTTCAGTATACAAACTGATATAAAACATCGTGGTTGGAGTAGTGAGTTTAAAATTAATCGTCTTTAAAATGTGCCTCTCTGAATCTAGAAATGATTTTGGGAGATATATCGGCGTCGTTAAGTCTAGCAAATATCTCATTCTTAAAGCCACATTTCTTCAACTTTACTAGCTATCCACAAACACGTGAGGCCTATAAGTTGAATATCGGTAGTAGGGATCACCCTGATTTCACGACTAACATAGTTGTGGAATATGTCAACACTTAGATGATATGTAGGTATATAAAAGTCATAACAGTTGCACACCTCAGCCATCCATTCAACAAAAGGGCTCTGTTGTTCTTAGATATAGACGGATGGTGGGTATATAGAGTATTTGCTCTGAAATATAATACATCTCTTTGATGCATCGTTTCGATTATGTCTTTCAGTTTTGAACTAAATTTAATGGAGTTGTTCGTTGTGTCTGCGTCGTCTATCATAGACTTACAGGAAACATTTCTAGCCATAATGTAGAATGGCGCAAAAGAAAATAGATACCCATTGATCTATGTATGTCACTGCGACTGACAGAACTTGGCGATCTTCACCAATAGAATTCAGTATTCTCCTCAACGCTTTTTAGTCTAAGACATAGACGATTCGGCGTTTAAGATAACCCATCCGGTACTCATTTTATAAACTTTCTATCTATCTTAGAGAGATTCCTCTAATCTAGGAACAGTTATAATTACGTTTCCTTTGGACATACATTTTCCCCAGAGATTCCCCGTAAATTACCGACGCTACATTATCAATTATTAGAAAAGATTACTTTGAGAAATTTTCTTCATTTTCTCAAGAGAAACGTCAATTATTTTGTTAACCTTTAATAACACAAGTACGAATGTTCGCTGTACTGTCACATGTCATTATGAAAATTGTATGTCTACGAGGTCATTGAATCAATGACACGACATACCGTGGCTCTTACGACCTCGCAATTATGAAGTAAAGATAATCAAAGTGTTATTTTAAGAGATACAAACCAAATATATGTCATTCATTTGTTTACCCTGAAGGAAGAAATTAACCTCCCCGAACACGAAAAAAATGTTCAAAATAATTACTTTTTCCCGCAACCTAGTTTCCATCTCCATCTAGTGACACTCAAGAGTCTGAGGTTACCCAAATTCATACTTATGTTTGCATAGCTACAATTATTTTGGACTTTCGATATCGCGGTAAACTTAACACCATAATTCACCTACAGTTATGAGTCATCTAAGTGTAACTGTCGGAGACTTCTAGTTAATTTATCGATTCATTAGTAGGCGGAATCTGAGGACTACACCAGAGATATAATAGCAGGCATCCTCACCTATCGGCATTCAGCACCGATGATGCCAATACAATTCCTTCTATAGCCGCACATAAAGCAAGCCAATTAATTAACTTCGGACCATATATTGTTCTTCGTTTTTTTCTATTGTTGTTTGTCTGTCAGTTTTTCCGAGTGCTAACACATACTTCTTTGTTCTATTATTCCCAATTATCTAGTTGTCTACTCACGAAGCGAGCGTGCCACACCTAGCCACACACAGAGACAGACATGAAAAATCACTTTTATCAAGCAACAACCGGTCAATGGTAATCTATACTAACAATAAATGAACACAGATTTACATTATATAATATTATATAACGTCTTTACTAGATAGTTGTACATATATGCATGACTAATTGTATAGGGTGTTTATAAAGTCTCACTACACTTGGTATCTAGGTCAATTTGAAAAAAATGTTTATGACGTCATCACAATATGTGCTCAATGGTAAGTTCACTTGTTGCGACAGTTTTCTTAATGACTTGTCTGGACTTTTAAGGATTCTGTCTTGGATATCTAAACATATTTCATCATTCACAGCAGGCCTACCAGATCGTGGAGCATCTTCCACATTTCCAGTAGCAATAAACTTATTCAACAAATTTCATTGACAGTGGGAGCACATATTGTGATGACGTCATAAACATTTTTTTTTTCAAATTGACCTAGATACCAAGTGTAGTGAGACTTTATAAACACCCTGTAGTTCTCAGTCCACTGGTTCACATAGTGTAAGCGTTTGTGTCTCATCTGTATTATCGGACCAACACTGACAGGATTTGACGATTCTTTCGCACACTGATGTGTTCTGTTTGTAGGTGCCTTCAAACTGTAGCCAACCGTCCTGACTCTAGACCCAGGAGCATTTTTGTCAGCACTCCAATACCGAGCTAGCTAACATTTCTTCATAGGCGATAACGTTGATATCAGAACTGTACAATTTATTTACACGATTCTGAACTAAACACTGGCCGAGCGCATGAAGTTATTATTCAAGAATATTTGATCTAAGAGCTCGTTAAATGGAATAACATCATCTTCGATGTTACTTAGTAGTACAGAAAATAAGACCTTGTGTTTCTGCAACATCATGTTTGTTAATTTGCTCATAGTTTTTGTATATTCATTCAATCTGTCTGTGGAATTATAAGTACACAGTAGTCCCATACCAGCATTTCTGCAATCGATTTTATAACTGGTATAAATGTCATATCTGCGGGTGTGTCTATACAAGAGCGCTCAACTTGACAAGACATATTGCCAGTAAACACTCACACTCATCGGATACACCCTCGACATTGCACAAACTGTCACCATCTGCAGACTCTATAATTGAGTTACCTCTAATGGTAGATAATGCTATTGTGCTACCCCGGTTAGAGGACACCTTCTTTAATGACAGTCAGAAGTTCTTCTAAAGTAGAACATTTTTGCAATTAGTGTGGCCGTTATTTCACTAATCGGAGCAGTAGAGATAGGTACATTGATGGTGTACATTCCACTCACCGATACCCATGCCCGATGTGTGTGTACCTATACCAGACGTGTCTGTCTGAATACGCACATTGCTACTAAGCATGGCTCATCATATGTTGTGTCGCCTATACAATCTACAGCATCATTTATATCAGCATCATCATACTCCGCCTCATCAGCTTCGACAGCGTGGGCTTATTCAAAATCCTCCGCTGCACAAACAAAAAAGGGGAAGGGGAGAGACATGGTGGTAGAGAGGCAACACAACAAAAAATCCGGATGGATATGGTATTAGCTAGTTTAATGAGTTTACCGACAGATGTTAGACAGGTCTATATCGACAACTGACCGGCGATAAGATCCCATAGAATTATTAACAGACATAGTGCACACTCAGTGCACACTGTGTTTCACAAACAAAATTCACCGTTCTCGCCGAACTGGCCCAGTCTCCTCACTCCCATCTTTAACAACTAAAAAAGGAGACTTAAAATAAATTATTATCACAATTTCGTCATGAGGAATAAAGAGAACAATGACCTTCACTTATTCCATAGTAGTGTCAACAATAGTTATCTACTCCCAGCTCTGTTGGTTATCAATAACAGAGCAGATTTTGATAAGTTCCTTACACAGCTACAAGATAGCGACCCCTTAAATCACGCAATCAATTCATAACAGTAGATTTTCTAGCAGTAAATTTTCAGTTGAAACCATCCCATCTACAAACTCTACCTCTTTTATTACATCGAACATCCTATTGGCTGTCTAACATACGAGCTCCCACAACACACTACAAAAAATAAATCTATTCATCATTACAAAATAACATAAACGACCCAGCCTACACTGGTAATCTATGTTTCTTTAGATGCGTAGCTTTATTTGGGGGCGCTAATCTTAATCACTTACACAGACCCACAGACGATCTCCTGAAACAGTGGCAGAACAACAGGGGTTAGTATAGCGGCGTGTTCCCCGGTGTAACGCTAGCTCAGATCCCTTCACTAGAGAAGTGTTTCGGTATTAACATAGACATCTTCGCGTTTGACAACGACCAAGCCCTATCGCCACTGTTAAGAGTTAATACAATTTATAGGGACACCATACGAGTGTTATATTACAACAAGGAACATTGTATGTATATAACGGATATAGATAAGGCGGCCCGTGCTTTTTGTTGTCCCAAATGTAGAAAATTTTGGAAAAAATGTTGGCTTATGGATAGACACGAGAAGACATGCACCGGGGATAAGGGAAAAGATAAGTATGTAGGGAGAGACTTTAGAAACCAGGAAACCATATTTGAAACGATAGCTAATCCGGGTATAGAGGTTCCTAATAATTGCGTGTATCCCTACAGAGCAACATACGATTACTAATGTTGCTTTAGTAATGTACCGACGGCAAATGGAGGTAGTAGTAATGTAACTGAATATGTAGCCAGGCATATATTCCAATGTCGTGTGCCGTAGCCAGCAATATTCCTGGGTATGAAAAACCGGTATGTTTTGTAAGCGAAGGTGACCCCCAGGAATTAGTCAGCAGAATGATAGATTATCTAGAGACATTAGCGAAACGGGCATATAGAATCTTACGCGCCAGTTTTAATAACGTTTTTGACAGTTTAAAAGACTTGGGTGATTGTAGTGACCTCATTGGGAAAGTCAAATCATACGTAAAAGAGCTCCCCGTTATAGGATTCAAATCCGGAAAGTATGACTAAAACGTAATAAAACCATATTTAATAAGGCACTTCGTAGCTGCGGCGAACAAAGTAGAAAAAGCGAACGAAGAAGATGATGATGATGTTGATGATGATGATGATGATGATGATGATGATGATGATGATGATGATGAAGAAGAAAATGAAGAAGATAAAGAAGTAGAAGAAGAAGTAGAAAAATACCGAAACAAAGCAAAACTAAAAAAGTGGTGACCTCGCCTTTCAAGTTTATCGTAAAGCGCAATAATAATTTTATGTGCATCTCCACGAGGCGACTAAAGTTCTTAGATGTTATAAATTATCTCGCCCCGGGGTTCTCTTATAGTAAATACTTGGAGGCGTACTAGATTAAAGAAACTAAAGGCGTATTTTGTTACGAGTACATCACCGACCTGAAGAAGGTGAGACGAAACCTCTCTACCTCCGCATGAAGCTTTCTTATTCATCGTTAAAACCTGTTATATTTCAGACGAAGAGTACGCAGAGTGTCAGCGCGCCTGGGTAGAGAATAACATGAGCACACTCCTAGTATTCTACAATTTAAAATATTTGACACCTATACTTTTGGCAATTGGTCTTCAGATCAAATTTTACAGCGACCTCGGTGTAGATATGATTAAGGACGCCATTTCCGTTGCCGGTGTGACATTAAGATGCCTCTTTAACAACATACCTAAAAACGTAGTCTTTTCGTTATGAGGTACACGAGAAGCTGAGGTTCATAAAACCCTTAGAGATAATATGGTGGGTGGCCTGAACATAATCTTTCATCGCCACCACAAGAAGGGACAAACGTTTATTAGAGGTAATCCTCAAAATGTAGTAGAAAGCCTTAAAGGTTTCGACGCTAATGCACTGTATCTCTGGGTTCTCACTCAGGAAATGCCCACTGACTTTCCAATTATACGAAAAAAAGAGGACGGGTTTAGACAGCGTCAGGTTAATTATTACGATCAGCAGAGTAGAGAGTGGTTGACGTGGGTAGCTCACAAGCATAACATTGAGTTGCGAACTCAATACAACGGGGGTAATGTACCTTTGGGACCTCGTAGGATTAGAGTAGATGGCTTCTGTCGAAAGAGTAACCTGAGCCAAAATAATCAAGCCTTTCAATGTATGTGATGTCTGTGCCATTGTCATAAAGACTGCGTGCTTACTCGAGATCTCCACAAGTAACCCCATAAACAAGAAACCTCTGTCCGAGTCTCTCTCTCTCTCTCTCTCTCTCTCTCTCTCTCTCTCTCTCTCTCTCTCTCTCTCTCTCTCTCTGCGATCAGGACTCAATCAGAGTAGGATTCCAGACTCCCACATGAAGTCAGCTATCAGGCTAAGTGTGTTGATCGCCCCCACAGACAGAACATCACAAGTAGAGTTCGCCAGATCCACTCTGATTGAACACCCGTTAATACGTTGCACTGTGTTCTGCACCAGTGGCCCAGTGCATCCGATTTCAGCCAGCATTTTATTCAGGTTTGCTTTCCCTAGCCTTTGATTGTCCCCAATCTTCCTGCAAGGCAGCAGGTTGTCTTTTCTGTAGGGGGATTCTGCCCTTAGATGGTCGGTCCTCCCAGGTTTACGAGCACCATCTGCCAGAGTCACTAGAGGTGACTAACACAGACATGCACACACAAAGATGTGAGATGTGACTAACACAGACACGCACGCACAAAGATGTGAGATCTGACTAACCCAGACATGCACACAGCAATACGAGGCATGATTAACACTGACACACATCAAGATATATGACACGTGACTAACATAAACATGCACATAAAGATATGAGATATAACTGACATAGACATGCACACACAAAGATATGACACATCCCTAACATAGACATGCACACAAAGATAAGAGATATGACTAACATAGATATGCACACACAAAGACATGAGATGGGACTAACATAGCCATGCACTCACAAGGATATGAGATTGACTAACATAAACATGCACACAAAGATACGAGATATCACTAACCCAGACATGCACACACAAAGATATGACATATGACTAACACTGGTACACATAAAGATATGAGACATGATTAACACGGACGCACCAAGATATGAGATATGACTAACATGACACACACCAAGATATGAGCCATGGTCAGCACATACAAGCCAAGATATGAGCCATGGCTAGCACAGAAATATATCAAGATATGAGCCATGGCTTCACGGAAAAACACCAAGAAATGAACCATGTCTAGCACAGAAACACATTAAAGTCCATATGCCCATATGCTTGGGATTGTTGTAGTCGGTAGACTCTTCTGAACGTGGGAATCACAGGTTTCGTTCAAACAGTTGTCCTGAGATTTGAGAGTGCAGTCTGGCCCTTAGAATGTTCTCTTGCATGTACAGTTCCCGATTGATTGTTCACAGGTGTTGTTGAAACAGTTGTCCGGATATTTAAGAGTGCAATCTGACTCGTAGTACGTTTCCTTGCACGTACAGTCTGCACTTTCCGGGTCACATATGATGTCACAGCCATCAGAACACGTCTGTTCACACTGTATCCCAAAATTACCATCGGGACAAGTGTCATTACAGGTATAGCCAGGATGCTTACATTGTATGCATTTTCCGGATTTTTCCTCAAATAAAGAACAAACACTAAGACAAGACCCGGAACAGTCGTGTCCATAGATCCCATGTGAACATTGGCGTGACACATACCGATGATGGCATTGCAGCCTTTATTACACCCACTAGACATTGCACAATAGTGTTCACAGAAATATTAGGGCATGATATATCATTATACTGGAACACTACGCCGCCACTGTCAGAGAAAGCCCTTAGAGTGGCATTCTTTACCCGAATCATATTGCTAGCTCGATGATAGATTCGAATGGTGTGAGTCTTCTGGGGCGTGGCAAAGTTCAGATACCAGTAAACAGAATTGTTTCCACTTCTCCATTGTGCGTGTGTGCAGTCATTGTCATAGAGAATGGTCTTTGTTTTGCCATTAACTGCGGCCTCTGGTCCACATCCGTCTCCTGTATAACAAGCATCAAATGTGTCTATCTGGTTTGTTATCTGTTTGAGAGCCATATTCCGACCCCCGCCAATGTAGATGGAGCAGATATTTGCAACTATCGCCCCTTCAATCCGTAACTTGTTGATCAGACCAGCCCCAGAGCAAAAGACATCAATCTCGTGCGAACTAACTACAAACCTTGATACATTGTTACATGAGGCAGAACCATTCAGTTTTACCGTGAAACTGTCCGTATATGTTAAGTCATTCACATAAATCCTAAACCAGGAGTGCGGCAAAGATTGATTGAGAGTTGCCTCAACTGATGTAGAAACTGTGTCCGGATTATATGAGGTGTCGTTGTTATCAAACAGGAAAGTAGGTTCAGATTTTGGGCATATTTGTAAACGAGATCCAAGTACTGACATTGGGGTCCGAAATATTCGTGCTGACAACTGTCATTGTTTGGGCATGTCCCTGTAGTTTTGTCACAAACTGAGTCATTATAGCAGTGACATTGTAACGTACAATTTGCCCCAAACCAACCGTTTGCACAAGTAAGGTCATTAGCTTCCAAGGTCGCGAGCGGAGCCAGCGAATAAAGACTTGATCTACAGCGATGGTTGACGAACTGTGTACAAACATTTATTATCAACCCGCCATTTACATTTATAAAAATCCGCCAACTCACTGTGGTAACAGATAGCATGAAATTCTCTAATTGAATGAGATAAATCGTTGGAGACAAGGAAAGTCAACATTGTTTACATGGCTTGGACGCAGGTAGCGTCCATCTTCCTGTCCGAGTTATAAGACAAGACCTGCGAAATTGGAGACAAGACCTGCAAAATTTGCAAACATTTAACCAACGACGTTGGAGTTGAAGTAGTTGAGTTGTGGGAGTGCCAATGGCAAGAGCTAAAGAAAACCGATAGCACCATTATTCCATTTCTTAGACAAGCCCTCCCCAGATTAAAACCATCGTATGCCAGGGGAAAATTACCCCTAACCGTCGCGAAGATTTTGAAATCTGTTTCAGACGAAACGTTGTTTTGTCTGGTAGAATGTGATATACATGTCCCCGATCACTTCTAGTAATTGACTGCGTCTCATTTACATCCCCTATTCGCCTGGCGTCGGATACAATGTCCCCAAATTGCTTGAAACATATAGCATGGTGATATTCAATCACCTGGTAGATGTTAGTTACCTCTAGACCGTGATCTAAATACCATTTTAATAAGTGAGTGACCAAAAGTATTTTCCTCCCGAAAAAAAAACATTTTAGCGAAATGGCACCCGTATTAAAAAATATCGATGTATCTAGAGACGATATAGGAGATTTCATGGAGGATTACGCCGTGAAAAATAAATTATTGACGATAGACACTACTACTTCCTCCATTTGTCGTCGGTACATTACTAAAGTAACATTCGCAATCGTATGTTGCTCTGCAGGGATACACGCAATTATTACAAACCTCTATACCCGGATTAGCTATCTTTTCAAATATGGTTTCCTGGTTTCTAAAGTCTCTCCCTACATACTTATCTTTTCGCTTATCCCCGGTGCATGTCTTCTCGTGTCTATCCATAAGCCAACGGCCTAGACGTACCCTGATAGGTAGTTATGTCGGGAGGAAATACTTTTGGCCACCCACCTATTAAAATGGTATTTAGATCATGGTCTAGAGATAACTAACATCTATCAAGTGATCGAATACCACCATGTTATATGTTTCAAGCAATTTGGGGACACTGTATCCGATGCCAGGCAAAAAGGGGATGTAGATGAGAAGCAGTCAATTACTAGTGAGACAATGAAGTTATTAGGAAATTCGGCATACGGGAAAACTCCCACTGATAAAGCGAAACACGCGAATGCCGCGTACTGCGAATATGATGTCGCCTCCAAGCTTGTTAATGATCCACTATTTAAACATATGACAGATTTAGGAGTAGGAAATATATTCGAGGTGAAAATGTTAAAATAAAACGAGGTGGGATCTCCCGTTACAAATCGGGTACTTTGTGTATTAATACGCCAAGCTACGCATGTTAGAATTTTATTACGATTTTTTAGACAGATTCGTAGACAGATCATACTTTCAACTGTGTGAAATGGACACTGACAATCTGTATTTGGCGTTAAGTAAACCTAGCTTAGCTGACGCCTTTAGACCACATTTACTCGACACTTTTTATAATGAGTACGAAAAGTACGATTAGTGATTGCCCTCAGAGGCTTGTAGCGTTTATCAGAAGGAATTTGTTAGGAATAAAGGTAGCGTTAAGCTCGATTGTCGAGACTGTGAAAAAACAAAGTTTTACCATAAACGTACCCCAGGCTATTCAAGTTAGAGTACGAAGGGGATGGGATGGTATCGTTATGTAGCAAAACTTACCACTGTTTCGGGAAATACGACAAGAGTAGTACTAAAGGACCTAAATAACATCACAATAAATTAGACAAAGATATATTTATGAAGGTTCTCAATGCACAACAGGCAATGGGAGGGAAAAATATGGGGTTCAAAATATATAAATCGAGCGTCTATACATACACACAATATAGACAGTCTATATCCTGTCTACATCAAGCGCAGTGTACACGAGGATAATTTGATGACTTCCCCTTTAGCTGTTTAGTGTATAAAGTATTAAACTTGACTACAACCTAGCTGTGTGACGTCTCCTTTCATTACACCTACTGTACCTGTTATCTACATACACAAACCGTATATTTCGACGCCTTCCCTTTCCTTCACCTTTGTTTCATGATAGTACGATTAAACAGATTATTATGGCTGATGATCTTATGTTTTTTTTAATATTTACTAGTTGTAACTTTTGATGTACTAATTGTTCATATCGTTTTCACTTATGTCATTGTCACATTAACACACCATCTCTAATACCATCTAATATCTCCCACCATAAACTCTATATATACAACTATCACATTCAGACAGGTCAGTTTACACCCTAATCTACACCCTCATTACTGTAGTCCGTTCAGAAATTCATAATCACACCTGAATTAGTTTTGCGTGATAACCGCTTGTTATTTTGGTTTCAAAATTTGCATGCAATCTTAGAATATTGATGACGCAAAGATTTTGTTTTTTTTTATTCCACAAACACAACATATTTTGCACATCAGCGAATTTCTTTGATCTTTTATGACGATATCACACAAGTTGATTCAAATTTTAGAGTTTACAGTAATCGTGTTAAATTTTCCAGTTTACTGCAATTCTTGTCAGAGGCGTACCTACATAGTGCTTAATTGTGGGTGTTGTTCGTTATGTGTATTTGCAAACATGAATTCAATTGGTTACAATTAGTCTTGTCCTTCGGTCACCATTAGACCCCAGGACGTCCTAACTGCAGCTGGAATTGAATTCATCTTAATTTTAATCATTCCGAATCTGACGATTCCAAGAGGTTGATAATCATTACTGGCTGGACAAATAGTAATCCATCTCGTTTCCAGTACTCATCTTCCACCCGCTGCACATGTTCAACACACTTCTTCCAGAACGGAAAGTCTATTTTTGAGAGAGACTCGCGTGTCAGAACTTCAACATCACACATTTTAAACGTCCTGTTCTGTTCTGCAACTTGTCCTTTGACGTGAGCCCAGACAAGTTCGATTGGATTAAGGTGCACATGATATGTATGCAGGGAGTCGAAGAGAGGTGTGGCCGTATTTCTCAATGATTTTGTCAACATGGTATACCTTTTTCTTATTCGTATTCATCACAAGTTGTAACAATTCGGGTTTTAAATATGTGTCGTCAAATTTGACATTTTTATTCGCAAGCCATGTCCTAATGTCTGTCTGCGATCAGGACTCAGTCAGAGTAGGATCCCAGACTCTCACATGAAGTCAGCTGTCAGGCTAAGTGTGTTCATCGCCCCCACAGACAGAACATCACAGTTAGAGTCTGCCATATCCACTCCGACTGAACACCCGTTAAAACGTTGCACTGTGTTTTGCGCCAGTGGCCCAGTGCATCCGATTTCAGCCAGCATTTTATTCAGGTTTGCTTTCCTTAGCCTTTGATTGTCCCCAATCTTCCTGCAAGGCAGCAGATGATCTTTTCTGTAGGGGGATTCTGCCCTTAGACGGTCGGCCTTCCCAGGTTTACGAGCACCATCTGCCCGAGTCACTAGAGGTAACTAACACATACTTGTAATGTGAGGAAACTGCAACAAGGAACGTTTTTCATGCATAGCTTTCAATTGTTCCTGCCGCCTATCACCATATACCGGTAAGTCACGTCCTCATGAAAATGATGATCGTCGTAGCACTTGATGATGTTAGGCCATCGTTGATGACTCTAATTCCGAACATATGGACACACAGTCAGTCGTCAATTATTCCCGTCGCACATCAAACAGCAGACCGTAAGATTTACGCACGGCCGGTTTAGGGAACCATTACGATGACGTAGCACACAACAATGTCGCCGGACACTAATAATCTCTATACCTTTAGATTTCTGTCTGATAACTCAAGTGTAAGCAGCCTACGATGAACAAAACACGAAGCAAATTCCCCAAAGAGACAAAACTGCGGCTGACGAAGTAGTTTACATTAATGTGTACATGGAAATTACTTGCGTCAAAGAATACAATCAACGGTCATGAACAGCACCAATGTGTGACGTAAAGCGCAGATCAAGTCTAGACGGTGGAAGGTCTCACTCACAACACTTGAGTCGTCAAAAACGGACTGTTGTCGGCCTACAACCTCGCTTTAGCGACACAGATGTATCAAACATATCATCATTTCTAATTTGCTCTTTTGTATTTTATGCAGTAGGCACTTTGTCTTCCTCTGATACGACATTGTGGTTTGATGCATTATCTATGACTATGCATGAAGGTCTCTCCAGGATTGTAAAAGATCGTTCTCCAACCAGTGCCTGAAAATGTTTCCACTCATTTCAGTATGGTAGTCCCTACCGTCGGTTCTTTTTGATTGGAAAATAAGTCACGCATCATGGACAAGGCCGTTTTCAGTGCTTCCAACATGCGTTAATATAATGCGCTGGCCTTTGCTGCTCAGAATTGTTCTTTTGAGTTTGCCATTTACTGACTGCCATTCTTTAGCATAGGTGTGGTGTGCGTTGACCCATGATTCGTCCAAATATACAATATCATACCGTTCACTCCGCCGCTCATGGATCTGTCTCAGGTATTTGTTTCGAGCAATGACCAAGTGTGGTTTTTCACAAATAATATTCCTGCCCCCAACAGTTTTTCTGAAAGTGAAGCCGGCTCCTCGCACAATCTTCCATAGAGTACTTTTAGAAATGTTAATATTGCAGTCTGCATGCAATTTTAATTTCAAATTCCTGAGAGTAACAAGTACATTATTAGCAAACATTTTCAATATCTCACGTTTTATGACATCCATGTCATAGCTGTCGACCTTCTTTTTCATTCCTTGATTGACATGAGTGCACTCTGAGTCTTGTTTAATCCAACGAGAAAATGACGATCTATTAAGACCAAGCGCGAGTTGCGTTCGTCTCTCTGGGTCATGAATATCACAATATAAATGCCCCATCTTGGATTCCCTAAGGAAGTGCTGATATAGTAAAAAAATGTAACCTTTTGCATAGTTATAAATTTGCATTTCAAACTCATTGTAATTTAGATATAAATGTTGGTATTTAAAGTCAACAAATTGTTTACTGAGTCTTCCCAAAATTACTAAAGATACACCTTCCCTTCGGTAATTAATGCCAAGGCCGTGGTGCGTCATGTCGTTCAATAACAATTCAGTTTTGTGCACGAGATTTTTCCTGAAGTTAGTGTTTCTGCAATAGCCAAACTATTTTACGTGAAGACCGCACCAAATTAATGTATATATCCTAAAATGGTGTCAAATTCGAACAGGGTGAATTTAATATAGCCTAAAGAAGAAAACTTTTAGACTAGATCAAATTTCTCAGAGCAAAAAATATTTCTATAACGTCATCAATATTCTAAGATTGCATGCAAATTTTGAAACCAAAATAACAAGCGGTTATCACGCAAAACTAATTCAGGTGTGATTATGAATTTCTGAACGGACTATAACACACACACACCAATTCCATAGACTTTCCACCTACCACTTGACAACCACTTCTCATATACACTACCTAAATCATCCAGACTGGTACAGTTCCTCTATATAACCATTGTTATTGTCAGCTGATGCCTGGAGCACGTTGCAGCACATTGGAGTATTCCTATATCCCTTTGCATCCAGATCTGATCAAAACACCATCTTATACTACTGTTGCTGTGTCTTTTAACAAAACCCAAAAATACTAATTCTCTTGTTTGAAATGTGTTTAGCAGTTATCTTTTCATTCTTAGTTGTTTTAAGACTTCATAATTTGTTTTATTTTCTTTCCATCAACTCGTCCTATTCTTCCATTAATCCACATTTCAAAGGCTTCAATTTTCTGTTCTGTTTTCTTGTCTTAATGTCATTTTTCTGCACCATACATAAATGTTGAGAAGATATAATAACATTTTCGTATTCTTAGTTTTAGTTCTGGTGTTATTTGTTTTGATGCATTTTTTCATGACATTAAAGTTAATTTTTGTCATTCCTATTCATTTGTTTATTTCAATTTTACCTTTTCCAGCACTGGTTATAGTATGTTCAAGATTCTATGCAATAAAATATATAATTTATTGGTAGATAAAAATTAACGGAAAAAAAGATAAAACAGTTATAGATAAGGAATTTTAAAAGTCTTACGTTTGATCTGTGTCTATTTTCCAAACTCTCTCTCTGCAGTGTGTGTCCTATCCACCACTATCGTCTTTGCTGTATCTCTTTATCCACGGGTATTTCCCTGGTACTGATCCATAATTCTATGTTAGTGATTTTACAGCACTAGTTATAGTATGTCCAAGGTTCTACGCAATAAAATATGTAATTTATTGTGCTGATAAAAATTATCCCAAAAAAATTACATTAATTTGTGTTGTACACGAAGGGTAGTTTACTTGCGCAATTGAAATAAGAACAGAAGTAAGGCAGAGATGCTTTCTATCACTATTTCTCTTTCTACTGGCCATAGATTGTATGATGAAAATAGCTCAAAACAACAGTAATGGAATCCAGTGGTCACTGACCAAGCAGCTTGATGACTTAGATTTTGGTGATCACATAGCTCTCAAATCATACAATCATCAACAGATGCAATATAAAATTAGCACACTTGTTGATAGACCACATCAGGCGAGCCTGATAATAAATAGAGAGAAGACCAAAATGATAAGAATGAATTGACAATAACCAAATAACAATAGGAGAACTACCTCTTCTAGATGTAAAATCTTACATATATATGGGTAGTAATATTGACAGAGAAGGAGATAATGATTCCAAAATAAGGATATCAAAAGCAAGAGGAGCATTCGTTGCACTGGGAAACATATGGAAATCCAAAGAAGTTAGGTTAAATACAAAATAAAAATGTTCATCTCCAATGTTAAGTCAGTCCTATTTTATGGCTGTGAAAAATGGAGGACAACAAAAATTACAATCATGAAGATACAGTCCATTGATGGATGCTTACGCTGAATAAAAGGATAGAAATGGAAGGACTAAATCACTAACATAGAATTATGGATCAGTACCAGTGAAATACCCGTGGATAAAGAGATACAAAAGATATATAAAGAAATAGCGAAGGCGATGGTGGTGGATAGGACACACACTGCGGAGAGGGTTTGGAGAATAAACACAGATCAAACATATTTGGCCCTTTTCGTCTTGTCAGACTGTCTAGTGGAGGCTATTGTGTATTTTTTTGAAGGTTTGTTTTTGTCGAACAACTTCTCTCGTGGCTAATTCTACCAATGTTTAACAAACACACACGGCCACAGAATGAGCAAGTCAGGCCCACTGATCCACATGGTTTTCCATCCTTTTTCATGAGTCTTTTCTCTTCTAAGTTTTGCCTTAGCACAGTCGCAAATGATGTTATACTATTCCTTATACATGCTCTCCATGATGTGCGATTAACTGCCAGATGTTCCCAGTCATTTTCACATATGGAGAAGTCTTTCAGAGATGATTTACAGATATCTCTATATCGTAGTTTAGGTCTGCCGATTTGTCTTTTTCCGTGTATTAGTTCACCATATAGTATTTGCCTGGAAACGCGCTTTTCTTTCATTCATTGGACATGCCTCATCCATCTTAGTCTTTGACATCTGAGCATCGACATGATTGTTGGGGGTCTTAGCACGTTGCAGGACAGTTAAGTTGGTTATTTTGTCCTGCCATTTGATGTGCATTATTCTGCGGAGACATCGCATGTGGAAGACATTTAGTCTTTTTCCTGGTTTGAGTATGTTGTCCAGGTTTCAGATCCATATAATAGTGTGCTAAGCATACAAGTTTAATAAATTAAGAGTTTAGACTTCAGTGTTAGTTTCGTTTGTTCCAGGTCTTTTCTGTGAGTTTGCCGAAGGTCGTAGCTGCCTTACCAATTCGACTGTTTATTTCTTCATCAAGAGAGATAGTTTGCATAAGGGAGATGGTTGAGATCAAACGTAAGACTTTTTAAAATCCTTATCTAACCGTTTCACCTCTTTTTTTTCGCTCATTTTTTCATAACTACAAATAAATTACATATTTTATTGTGTAGAACCTTGGACATACTATAACCAGTGCTGGAAGAGGTAAATCTGAAATACACAAACGAATAGGAATGACAAAAAGTAACTTTAATGTCATGAAAAATACACTTACATCAAAACACCAGAACTATTTATTATATCTTCTCAACATTTATGTATGGTGCAGAAAATGACCATAAGACAAGAAAACAGAACAGAAAATTGAAGCCTTTGAAATGTGGATTAATAGAAGAATAGAACGAGTTGATGGAAAGAAAAGAAAACAAATGATGAAGTCTTAAAACAACTAACAATGAAATGATAACTACTAAACACATTTCAAGCAAGAGAACTGGGATTTTGGGGTTATGTTAAAAGATACAGCAACCAACCTACTAAAAGTATTGTTGGAAGGGAAAATACAAGGTAAATATGACAGAGACAGACAATAACTAACTTGGACGAGTAACATCAAAAGCTGCACAAGTCGGCCTATGACAGTCTGCACTATCAAAACAAGAGACAGTTTGGAATGGTGCACCTTGGTAGCCAACCCTCGATGCGGAGACAGCACTCGATAATGTTTGCATAAATATCTCTTCAATCAAAACTAGTATCGAAAACCATATTACAAACCACGTATATTTCCCTGAAATTAATGGCCAAATGTCATCGCTACTATCTAACACGGAAATATTCTTTGGAGTAAGTGATTGACGAAAAATACCTTTTTTTCCAGTGTTCGAAGTTGGCTTTCTATTTGGTTTTCGTTGAAAAGGTTCTCGCTACTCGACTGTATCTTTTTCCCCTTCTACAATGACCACCTTTAATGTTGCCTATTGGCAATTTTCATGATCATCCTTCGATTGTTATCTCACATATGACATTACGGGCTCATATATCATGGAAGATAGATTTCGCTCATCTGTATTGATCAATATTGGTTGTTTATTTTTCTAATTTTCTGTAATGCTTACTTTGTCTATTTGTACTACGTCTACCACTTGAGGTCAATATAAAATAAGAATGATACAACTATTTTCATTATCATTACTATTAAGTAAGAAGAGAACACAAAAAAGGTAAATAATAATGTGACTAGCACTGTGATGTCTTAAAAAGGCAGGAACAATATACAGACATAGGTATCCTTACTAGGTATGTAAAAGCAAAGAGCCCCGTCACGCCAAGCATAGGGAATATGGTGTTAGTGACGATAATTTTTACAGACTTTCAGCATATGATTTTTTTGGGCTAATGTGGTCGGTATTACACAAATGCCGCTTTACTTTCCCAGAAAAAATCAGGTACCCATTTAAGGCTGGGTGAACCCAGAAGCCGTCAGTCAGGATCGAACCCGACCTCTTGTCCTTTGTAGGTCAGTTCACTAACCACTGAGCTAGCTAATCGCGGCTCATTTACTAGGTATGTGAAGAGAATAATATAACTAAGAAAGAAAGAAACACATTAAAAAATTGTATTTAGCCACACATTTTCTGTATGGAAAAGCAACCAAGTTATTTTGCATATTGATCTCTGGTGAAGGGGCGGCCATTACAAAATTTGACTATGCTATGTTAAAGTTTCGGTTTCGTTGATAATAGACATAGTAGAATCGTGCACATGTGTGGACATCCCTATTCCCACCTTAACTGCTGAAATATTTGAGATATGGTGATAACACAGTCTTAATAACAGATACCGCCAATCAACCACTAATATCTTCAGTTATCAAGAAAAGGCGATGGTCATATGTTGGACATGTGATGAGGAGATATAATAACCGAATAACAAAGCAAGCCCTCGTGTGGGACACAACAGGTAGCAGGAAAAGATGGCAACCCAGAGAGACACTGAGAACAATATTGATTAGAGAGGCAAGAGTAGCAGGAATCGGCTCCCTCAATGAGATAGAGTTTCTTGTGCAAAACAGAGACAAATTGCGAGATTTGATAAAAGATCTTTACAAGGATTGAAAACTGCTAGAATAAAAATTTAGATAAGAGAAAGAATATCTGGGCCTATGGGCCGGCTACGGCTCGAAAGGTCAATAGATAGATAGAAAATCAGAGACAGGGAATAAGGTACAAGAAATTATATATGTTATAGAAATGGAAAGGTACTGAATAGTAAGAATACAGAAGTAATGGTCATATCGAAGAAACAATCATCACCATTATGTAGCATAAAAAAATAAACACGACAAATCCGAAACATGTGCAACGCGTCAAGTACTTAAGCACAATAACATCAGATGGAAGATCCACCACATAAATAAAAAGCAGAAGTTCTCAAAGAGGCCAACACAAAAAGGGAGCTCCTAAAAAACATCAGAAAGAAACAATCAACATTTTTCGGGCACATCATGAGAAGAGGAAAGTTGGAATACTTGGTTACAACTGGCAAAATGAAAGGAAAGAGAGATCGCTGACGACAAAGAGAGAAAATGCTGGATAGCTTGGTGTCATGACTGGCAAACAGAACTGATACGATGCACTGTAGATAGAAGATTGTGAAAGGACATGATCGCCGACGCCTACAGGTATAGCACATCCTGATGATGATGAGAATAGGTCAGGTCTAAAAGTAGCATTTCAGAAAATGAAAAACGTCTTAAACAGCAAGTCTATGGCAACAGAAGTGAGGAAGAGAGTTCATTGGTCGTATAGAGAACCATTTCTGAATATCTCTCTCTCTCTCTCTCTCTCTCTCTCTCTCTCTCTCTCTGCGATCAGGACTCAATCAGAGTAGGACTCTAGACTCTCGTACGAAGACAGCTGTCTGTTTAAGCTTGTTAGATCCACTCCGATTGAATACCTGTTAAAACATTGCACTGTGTTCTGCGCCAGTGGCCCAGTGCATCCGATTTCAGCCAGCATTTTTTCAGGTTTGTTTTCCTTAGCCTTTGATTGTCCCCAATCTTCCTGCAAGGCAGCAGGTGATCTTTTCTGTACCGGGATTCTGCCCTTAGATGGTCGGCCTTCCCAGGTTTACGAGCACCATCTGCCCGAGTCACTAGAGGTGACTAACACAGACATGCGACTTGTAATATGAGGAAACTGCAACAAGGAACACTTTTCATGCATAGCCTTCAATTGTTCCCGCCGCCTATCCCCATATACCGGTAAGTCACGTCCTCTTGAAAATGATGATTGTCGTAGCACTTGATGATGTTAGGCCATCGTTGATGACTCCAATTCCGAACATAGAGACACACAGTCAGACGTCAAATTATCCTCGTCGCACATCAAATAGCAGACCGTAAGATTTGCGCACGGCCGGTTTAGGGAACCATTACGATGACGTAACACACAACAATGTCGCCAAACTCATAATCTCGATACCTTTAGATTTATGTCTGATTACTCAAGTGTAAGCAGCCTACGACGAACAAAACACGAAGCAACTTCCTCAAAGAGACAAAACTGCGGTTAACGAAGTAGTTTACATTAATGTGTAACATGGAAATAACTTGCGTCAAAGAATTCCAATAACGGTCATGAACAGCACCAATGTGACGTAAAGCGCAGATCAAGTCTAGACGGTGGAAGGTCTCACTCACAATACTTGATTCGTCAAAAACGGACTGTTTTCGGCCTACGACCTCGCTTTAGCGACACAGATGTATCAAGCATATCATCATTTTGACTTTAACGCAGAAAAGTGCAATGAAGATCCGAAATTAATCACACCCAGGATGCATTTTCTGCAGCGATCGAGAGGACGTGGACTAGATCCGCTATCTTGGAGACGGAAGTCATTTCTGAATTATGGGAGCGAAACATGGAAGGTAGACAAACAAAATGAAAAGACGATTAGAGGCCACAGGTATGTGATTTCTCAGAAGAATGTTGAAAGTTCCTTGGACAGCTAAAAATACCAATGAGAACCATTCTCAAAGAGGCCACCACAAAAAAGAGCTCCTAAAAAAACAACAAAAAGAAACAAGCAGCATTTTTTCGGTTACCTGAAGAGAAGAGGAAACTTTGAATGCTTTGTTAGAATAAATATATATATATATATATATATATATATATATATATATATAGGGAAAGTGATATCGACGATGATAAAGAGAGAAGATACTATATAGCTTGTTTTTATAAGACAGAAAAACATCAACAGAATTGACAGGTTGCAGTGTGGGTAGAAGGTTGTGGAAGGACATGTTATTTTTTTTTTTCTTTAAAAATAAGGTAATCAGAATTATGTCAGTGGGGAATAGAGATGCTAAAGAAGGAACCCTCATCCATACAGCACCTAACCATGCAAAATAGGAACATTTAGCACAATAAAAGACTCACAAATAAAAAGCACAACACGAAGACACCTAAAACAGCTAATTGAAAAATAAAACGTGTGAAGTGAAACCAAATCTAGAAAGACATGGGCCTTATGCCATCGATCGAAAAGTTTAATATTTCAATAACAATCATTTAATACTTGCGCACATAAAGCCGAGTATATATTCAAACAACCAGTAAATATTACAGAGCTTACCCGGATACATTTTTCCCGCTCACAAATGCCACGTCATTGATTACAAGAAAACCAACGCACTAAAAGAACAGATAATTTCGTCAAAAAAAGTTGAGTGTGTTGGTGTGTGTGTCCTCTGTCATTCCGATCCTCTACTTCTTTTTCTATCTCCCGCCTCACACCACTTACAAAAAACAAACCATTAAAAATAATCAATAACATTTTACACAAACAAAGCTATCAGATTCCGTCTGTCATATATACAACCATCATCTTCAAACTATGTTTACCACACTAATTGGCGGCTGCCTAATTATCTCAGAAAATTGGCGGCTAACGCCGCATAGTACGAACGATTCTTACATAATACACAAAAATAATATAATCAATTACTTAAATAACATTATACACTAATAAAACCATTCATCTTTTCTCCATATAACTCTACCATCTGCTCTAGAACATAATTATGTCAAGCCACCTAATGACGTCAGCAATTCAGCCTAGTTACTCTTGCCACCAACACCGCGCAAAAACAACCATTAAAAATAATCAATAACATTACACACTAATAACCAACAAATTCCTTCTATTCTCTTTATAAACCATTACACCACAATGAATGTACCTCTCTGATGTGAAAATCCACGTCTATTTTCTCTATATAAACACATTTACGGCATATTTAATCAACCTAATCATGCCTCCG
This sequence comes from Megaustenia siamemsis, assembly GCA_032433765.1. Taxonomy (NCBI): domain Eukaryota; kingdom Metazoa; phylum Mollusca; class Gastropoda; order Stylommatophora; family Ariophantidae; genus Megaustenia; species Megaustenia siamemsis. The sequence continues at coordinate 88,392,685 of JAVIAB010000051.1, forward strand.
CCTGCCTCCGAATCGAACCCGCCCCTTAAAAAAAAAAAACAAATTAAAAAAAACAATCAATAACTATCTTTACGTCATATAGTACCATTGCTGGTGTATGACGGGGGGCAACGATAGGACCAGAGAAATAAAGGCCGCTTGGTCAAAGCAGTCGCCACGACTTGTGAGACTCAGGATTTTTATTTCACTCCCGATAGAAAAAATCCTTTCTGTCTATCGTGGGCTTCGAACACCGAACGTCGGCTTTTCAGCCAGCGGAATAGTGGTTTTAGCCGCACGGCCACGCGCTCAGCAATGTCACATATTTTCTGTATATCAACGCAACACTGTGCAGTGATCAAAACACAACACAACGACCTCTCAAAAAAAATTGCACTTCCTCGGTCAAGTAAGCGTATATATCATGCGTTTTTTTTTTTTCTATACAGGTCGGACAAGGACTTTTTATTGACGGGGTTTACATCTTTGCTCATGAAAATCATGAAGTCTGATTTGAAAAGCCTGGAGTACGTCTTTGAATGTCTTGTGTATGGTTTCTTTTTACATCCTCCTGACGATGTAACACTATAGCTCGTTTCAAATCACTTGCCCAACTTCAAAACGCTATTGCTCAGAAACCGTTTGTTAAATACTGTTGAAATTTTCCAAATGTTATTAGAATGCAAAAGACCCTTTAAATGTATATTTAACAAATATCTTGCAGCTGCAGTTTTCTTAAAGCGGTGAATTTCTTTGATGTTTGTCAAAATTGTGTAAATTGTGAACCCCTAAATAATAGAAATTACCGTAGTTGCTGGTCTATGATTAATTTTCACTAGGTAAAGGCGTGGCCGTAATGGGGAAATAACCTAATAAGACAAAACACCAGGAGAATTATTGTCTTCTCAGTTCGAGACGGACGATAATATCAAGGTATACCTGTATGTCCAATTTTCATAGTTGTGTGGTCCTGAAAAGGACCGTTTGTTGAGCTAATTTAAGGTAATATAGGGGCCAACATTGTGGGGGCTATATACTTTCATTCTGAATCAGACGAGTCTAAAAGATTAATAACTGTTTGGGGTTGAACATTCCACAAACCATCATTTTTCCAATATTCCTCTTCCTGTTTTAAGACGTGGTCTTCACATTTAGCCCAATAATCTTTGTCTATATTTAATAAAGCGAGATTAGCAAGAGTCTTTACATCGCATATTTTGAATGTTGTATTTTCATCTGCCACTTGTCCTTTTAATTTTGCCCAGATTAGTTCTATTGGATTTAAATGAGCATGGTAAGGTGGCAGCCTCAAACTTATATGACCGTGCTCTTGGATAATCTTATCTATTTGAAAAATCTTTGTCCTTTGTTTTTGCTTTACTAGAGATAGTAATTCATGTTTTAAGTACATGTTATTAAATTGTATGTGCTCTTTTGTGAGCCATATCTTAATAGCATCTTTTGTACTGGATGACGTCGGGACTTTATCTTCAAGTGCAACAATGTTGTGGTACGCTGCATTGTCCATTATTAGGCAAGATGGTCGATCTAGTGATGGGAGAACAGAATTTTCAATCCAATGTCTAAATATGTGACCATTCATCTCAGAGTGATAATCCCGATTGTCTATGGATTTTGAAAGAAAAATGAGCTCTGCATTCTGTATTAGTCCATGTTGTCGACTACCTGCATGAGCAATTATCAAGCGCTGTCCTTTGCTGCTAGGTATTAATCTCTTAATCTTTCCATCTGATGACTGTCATTCCCTTTGGTTAGTGTGGTGAGCATTGATCCATGTTTCATCCAAGTACACAATATCATAACCTTGCTTGCGCACCTCTTTTACTTCACGTAAGTACTTGCTTCTCATGACTACTATATGTGGCTTCTCACAGATGATGTTTCGTCCATTGGAATACTTTCTGAATGTAAAGCCTGCAGCTCTCACATTCCTCCATAATGTAGACTTTGATATTTCAATACTGTTGTTCTTTTTCAGCGAAATTTTTAATTTTCTTATTGTAACAGTTTCATTCATACCCAACATTTTGCGAATTTCACTTCTAATAAGTTCACTGTCGAAATTATCCAACATTTTTGCTCTTCCTTGTGATTTTGTATATTTTGAACATTGACGGTCACGTGCTTGAATCCAGCGATTAAATGACCGTTTAGATAAATCCAAAATGTGTTTTGTCCTATTCTCAGGGTTTTCTAAAGTATGAAATAATCTTCCTCGTTTAGCCTCTTTGCAAAAATAGTCATACATTTTTATTGCGATGTTTTGTAAACTGCAGAATTTCATTTTAAGACTCATGATAAATGGTATCGTTCCACGTCTACACCTATGAATGAACGGAAATGGAACACACAATTTCTCAAGTGTCTAATTGTGTCAAAAAAAACCACGGGAAAAGCGTGCAAATTCGTCAATTGTACCGTGTATGGATTTGTACTCGCTATTTTTAGTTTAAAATACTGTAAACACTAAGTTTTGACTACATCAATGGGTCGTTATAAATTTATATAAATCAAATAAGCAACAATAATAACCAAATGTTTTTTTTAAATGAAATTAATTCCCTGTTGGGTTCTAATCATTATAACTTTACATGCAAATTTTGAATATCTTACAACAAGCGGTTAAAAAGCTATCGATTTTAAATGTTGGGCACTAGTTATGAAACAAGCTATAACTAGGTAAACTCTAGCACATTCAAGATTGTTCGCTGTTAGTCACTTAGCAACATCTCATGGCATTGTTTTAGTTGCTGATCAGGAAGTCGCTCTCTGCACTGTCAACAGATGTAAGTTACTTTCCGAAGAAATCGTTGTCTGCAAGCTTAAATATTAAATGCGTCTTTTCTTTAAGATTGACTTCGCCTAAGCTCGATTTGTGGTGTTCAATCAAAACAGAGCCATGGAGAATGTTATAACACCAACGGTGTCTTTAGTTACATAAACAGAATCGTGAAACAAACCACTGCATTCTGTGAGCTTGAGATTTGCGATAATAGACGACTGTGACAGAGTTCGAGGTTTTTACAAAATTGAACTATGTATCTCACCCTAACTATTGCATCCATAGTTCACGTGGTGCTAACTCGGTAAACCCTAGCTAACTGGACAGTTGTTCGCTGTTAGTCACTTATCAACAGCTCATGGAACACGTCGTTTCAAGTACTGATCGGGAGGTTGCTTCGGTGTTGTGAAGAATTAAGTCGCTTTCCGAAAAAATCTTTGTTGGGAAGCTTCAAGAAGTCAAAAATGAAATGTGACTTTGCCAAAGCTTGATATGCGGTCTTTAAATCTTAAGAGAACCTTGAAGATTATTATAATACCAACTGATTGTTTTAGTCACATAAACAGAATCGTGTAACAGAAAAACTAGACAGCTGTATATATGTATATATATATATATATATATATATATATATATATATATATATATATATATATATATATATATATATATATATATATAACAGCTAAATTCTCAAGACCTACAATTAAATATCACAGTTGAGGGAATACATCTGGAGACAGTCCAGAGTTACAACTACCTGGGACATTCTATAACCAATGATGGAAAATGCAAAACTGAAATAAACAAAAGAATAGGTATGGCAAAAAGTAATTTTAATGCCATGAAAAATATACTAACAACAAAACAAATATCAGCAGGGCCGAAACTAAGAATGGCAAAATGTTACGTCTTCTCAATATTCCTGTATGGTGCAGAAACATGGACATTAGACAAGAAAACAGAACAGAAAATTGAAGCCTTTGAAATGTGGATTTATAGAAGAATAGGTAGAATTGGATGGAAACAAAAGATAACAAACGATGAAGTTTTAAAACAACTGAAAATAAAAAGAGAACTACTAAATACAATTAAGACAAGACAAATGAAATTTTTGGGGCATGTTAAAAGACACAACAGCCTACTAAAGTAATATTGGAAGGAAAAATACAAGGTAAAAGAGGCAGAGGCAGACCAAGACTAACATGGACGAGTAACATTAAAAGATGGACAAGTCAATCTATGTCAGCCTGCACCATCAAAGCAAGAAACAGAGTAGAATGGCGATCCATAGTAGCCAACCTTCGTTGCGGAGGAGGCACACGATGATGATGATATAAAAGCTCACCTCCATTTAAAATTAATTACCCAGGTACCGGTATGGTTACAAATATATTAGATCTCTCCTGTAGCAGAAATATATTCATGATGCAACATTATTTGTAATCAATATAGAAAACCTATCATCAGTACTTTACACTGGTCCTTCACTACATTCTTCATCCGAGTTTTGATTTGTTATTACCAGATTTAGATTCAAGGGTCAGGAACAATAAGAAAACTTACCACCACATAGCTGAAATGTTATTTGGTTATGAAAGGCCCCGGTATCACTTCAAACGAATTAAAATCCATAATTGCTCAACCGCCCGTGCCAGCGTAATCATCCGAATTAATATCTCATCTCCCAAACAAAGAAAGGTAACTGTAGTCCCCATCGTAGCAGTCTCAGCACACGCCAAAAGACATAAGGCGAAAGCTGAAATGTTTTAGACGAACCGTATCCATATGTTACAATGTGATAGATACAATCAGATGTGCTGAGCGGAGAGGAAAAATATATTACACACATTAAAAAAATTCTTAGTACTTATTTCATTCATTGACAACTTATGGAGGAAACAGATAAATAGTGTGATCACGTACCTCTATGATGTTTTTACTTCTCAATAATATCATTTGCGGAGTGGTCTATGTACCTCCTTTATTGTCCCTCAATATGTTATTATAAACACCTCTAGCGTCCCATTTTTGGGTCACCTGTGGTCAGTTTGGGTTAGTTTGGTCAGTGGTCACTTTGGGTCACTTGTGGTCAGTGGTCAGTTTTAATCAGTTTTGATCGGTGGTCAGTTTGAGTCAGTGGTCATTCGAGGTCAGTGTTCAGTTTGGGTCAGTTTTGGTCAGTGGTCAATTTTGGTCAGTGGTCAGTTTGGGTCAGTAGTCAGTTTGGGTCAGTTGTCAATTTTTTTCAGTGGTTAGTTTTGGTCAGTGGTCAGTTTTGGTCAATGGTCAGTTTTGGTCAGTTTGGGTGAGTGGTTAGTTTTGGTCATGGTCAGTTTGAGTCACATTTGTTTCGTTGTTATTATGGCTCAGTTTTGGTCAGTGGTCAGTTTGAATTATTTTTACTCAGTGGTCTGTTTGGGTTAATTTTGGTCTGTTTGGGTCAGTGGTTTTGTGTCATTGGTCAGTTTGGGCCAGTGGTCAATTTTTGTCAGTGATTAGTTTTGGTCCGTGGTCAGTTTATGTCAGTTTTGGTCAGTGTTCAGTTTGGGTCAGTTTTGGTCAGTTTTAGTCAGTGGTCACTTTTGGTCAGTGTTCAGTTTAGGTCAGTTTTAGTCAGTGGTCAGTTTGGGTCACATGTGGTCATTGGCCAGTGCTCTTATGTATAATTCTTCTCTTACCGATATGAAATTACGCAGGAAGGTCATCACAAAGATATGGAGATCCCTTACTAGTGATATTATACTATGTTGTACTGTCTGTTAGCTACATGAAGATACCGCTGCAGTTTATCATAAACATTTCTCATTATCCGATATAATCTATTTCCCCGCCCCACTATCTTACATTCACGTTTTAGTAAAAACTATCCACCATACTACTGTTGTTATCGATGTTTAATTGTTGTTGTACTAACCACTAGATAGTTGAGACAAATACAGTTCACATCTACTATCGATGAGTGGAAATTAGGTGGTCATCTAATACCTTGGACTTATAAACCTTACAGATATGAAATTACGCAAGCAGGTCATAAAGAAAGTATGGAGAGCCCTTATGAGTGATATTATACTATGCTGTACTGTCTGTCAGCCACCTGAGGAGACAGATACCACGTCAGTTTATCATATACATTTCTCATTAACCGATCTAATCAATATCCCCCCCCCCACACTTACTGTCTTACATTCATGTTTTATTAACAAGTATCCACCATACTACATTACAACACGAGCGGGCCCTAATATGATAATACGTAAACAAGGGTAGCATGTCACAGAAAATAAAAAGAGTATGGAGACCCTTAGTGGTGATATTAAACTAGGCTGTACTGTCTGTTTGTTAGCCACAAAGAGAGACAGACCAGTAGTATATAAAAGGGTTGGAGCAACGTTTTTTCATGGCATCGCACCGTACCTGCATCGTTATGGCAGTATTTTTGGCACCATTTCTGCATATTTCTGGTACTATGCAATCTTGTTGTTGACCTCGATTATCGCGGGTGGTCGGGTGACCAGTGGCCGGGTCTTATCTCGAGTGGGCAGCACGCCGGGGGCTTATCTCAAGTGGGTCTGTCGCTGGACACCAGTGGTTCTAAAACTTGTGTGTCAGCGGTTCTAAAACTTGCGCGCTCTCGCGCGGGGCGGGTGGGGAAAATCCTTTATTGGTCGAGTGTTATTAGTATCATGTGCCAGGATAGCGGTTCTTGGGGGAACGGGGTTGGTCGGCACAGGGTGTGTTATTGTAGTATCATCATATACCAGGTGTTATTATAGCGATTTTTAGTGACACATCATGTGCCACCTCGGTCATCATCATGTGCCACCTCGGCGCGGGGTCGTCGCGGGTCGTCGGGTCGGCGCGGGGGTCGGCGCGGGTCGGTAAAACTTGCGCGCTCTCGCGCGGGGCGGGTGGGGAAAATCCTTTATTGGTCGAGTGTTATTAGTATCATCATCATGTGCCGGATAGCGGTTCTTGGGGGAACGGGGTTGGTCAGCACAGGGTGTATTATTGTAGTGTCATCATATACCAGGTGTTATTATAGCGATTTTTAGTGACACATCATGTGCCACCTTGATCATCATCATGTGCCACATCGGTCATCATCATGTGCCACCTCGGCGCGGGGGTCGTCGCGGGTCGTCTGGTCGGCGCGGGGGGTCGGCGCGGGTCGGCTCGGGCAACATCAGCATGTGTAGTGTGCAAACATTAAATAGTGACTCTTTCTTTCACATTCATTGTAAAGCAAAACAAAAATTCGTTCTATATTTCACAATTTTATTAATACAACAAAATATACAACACATATGAGAAAATATATTTATATTACTGTCCGATTGTTGATCATTTTAAGCGTCTGGGTTTCCTCCCTCCTGTTTTGGCGGTACTGTCTGTTTGTGTTAAATCAAACACAGGTGCATAGGAAGTTCATTAGCCTTCAAAACACAACCCCCCTCCATTTTGACAAAACCTTTATCAAAGCTGGAATAGGTAATTGGTGACTCTGCTGAAACACCCGGGACATCCATATTGGCTGCCGGATCTGTCGTCTGATTAACAAGAGTGAGGTTCCCTTGGTTAACAAAAGGGGGCGTGTAGTTGATGAGATTCGGGTTAACAAGAGATGGTATGTAGTTCTGGTGGTTGACGAGAGATGGCGTGTAGTTCTGGTGGTTAACAACAGGCGGCGTGTAGTTGAGGTTAGCATAAGCGGTTAAAATGTCCTCTCGCATCTCAACTAACGTGATAAATTCCTCTCTCGAAAGTGTTATCCCAGTTCTGGTAGGAAACTTAAAAAAACTCTCACCGCTATATGTCCTTATATTTATCAATGGTCTGTTACGAAAAACACAAATCGAGACTGCCTTAACGCCATCTTTAGACAATGGAACTACAGTCTCATTACCGCGTGACATAAATATGCGCTGATCACTGACATCAAACGAAATTGGCGTATTCAATCTACACGACTCCATATTCAAAGAAAACAAACACAAGCCACCTGGTAATAGACGCTGGTTATCTATGTGTGTGTGCGTGTACACTGATCGACGGGGGGGGGGGGGGGTTTATACCTGTTACGTTTATCGGGTTGAGGACCGTCTATTTATAGTAGCTAACGCAATACGTTATCAGGCGAGGTAATACGTTGTCAGTCGTGTTGCGACATGTTCAGTGACCTCTGGAACGGACCAAACAGGGTGATATGTGGGAAATATGATGTGTGAAATAATTGTGTATGTATGTGCGTGTAACAACTCGGTCTCATGTAATGCGGCTTGAGACTAGGAAACTCCCCCTGTACTGTTTATATAGGATGTGGTTTTTAAAATAAGTGTTAGTTGAAGAGGGGAAACCTGGCGTGCTGACCTAAAATCACTCGTTGTTATTTTTGTCGGTTGTATAATCACTAAAGTTGGTAGCACTTGTGAGGATGGATCCCCGATGGAATCATCCCTTCACAGCTCTGATAGCCGGTCCTACCGGGTGTGGGAAAACGGTATTTGTGCAAAAGTTTATACAAAACCTTCACGAGTTAGCTGTCCCCGTACCGGAGGAAGTTATATGGTGTTATGCGGAATGGCAACCGATATACGAGACTATGGGGTAAGTGCGTTTTATCGAGGGTCTACCAGACGTGGATAAACTGGAAGGTGGTAAGAAGAGAAGACTGATCGTCCTTGATGACTTGATGTCAGAGACGGATGAGCGGGTAAAAAAATTATTCACCAAAGGTAGTCATCACAGAGATATTAGTGTGATGTACATTGTTCAAAATCTATTCGGAAAAAATAAAGAACATCGAACCATAAGTCTCAATAAGCACTATTTAGTCCTTTTCAAGAACCCGAGAGACGGGAGTCAAATTATCAATCTGGCTAAACAAATGTACCCAGGACAGGTGGGGTACCTCCAAGATAGTTTTAAGGACGCGACAGCGTCTCCTCACGGTTATTTGCTGATCGATCTTCGTCAGGACACACCTGATAATCTTAGGTTGAGAACAAAAATATTCCCAGGGAAAAGACAAATCGTCTACGTGACAAAGTAGAGAATCATGTGTGATGAATCACTTAGACGGCACGGTGAAATGTTGAAATGTATGCGCGCCGCCTCGCCGAGCGGTTTAAGAGCCATATTAAAAACAGCCTCTCCCAAACTCATTAACTTTTTGTGTGAGTGTTGTCATAACATTTTAAAAGGTAATGTTAGACTCACTCAGCGACAGAAGTGCGAGCTACGTCGACACAAGAACAAGTTGAGACTTCTCACTAAAAAGAAACCGAATCTTAAGCGGCGAAAAGAGATTCTACAAACCGGTGGGTTCATAGGTGCTTTGCTCCGTCCTATATTAAGTATTCTCGGTGGAGTACTAGGTGCATAACAATGGCCAAAAAAAATGATCTTGATGGATCCTCGATTCCTCGAGGGTCTTAAACAGACTACTAGCACGTATACCCCACCCGAGGCGATCGGTGACAACTTGAGAGATTTAGATGATGAAATGCAACGTATCCTATTCCGCGATGATTTAGCACCCGCCGATAAGGCCAGAGTGTACCAACGTGCCCTGCATCAATATTTAACTAGATTGGAGCAGTATAAACGACGATCATTGGGCTCGGTCGATCTCATTCAACACAACACGGCAACAGAAAAATCACCATCCCCACCACCATCAATCGAGGTACCACCAGAGCAGACCAATACACCACCACCACCACCAGCAGCGGAAACCCCAAAGCTAGGTAATGAAACCACTCCGCCCGTAACCACGTATAAACTGAGACCTAAAAAAAAGAAAGAGCGGAATCCCAACACCAAAATGGGAACGGTGGAGAAAATATTGAGACGTCATTACTATGACCCTAGTCGACCAGGGGCTTATAGTGGTGCAACGGCCCTGCAACGTAACACCAAACTGGGACTCGCAAATATCAAAAAATGGTTGAGTCATCAGGATACCTATACCCTTCATAAACCAATTCGTCGCAGATTTTAAAGGCGTCCCATTATAACGAGTGGCCCCCAACAGCAATATCAGGCAGACCTAATTAATTTGAGACATTTGAAAAAACACAACGATGGATATTCCTATTTGGTTTCTTGCGTGGACGTTTTCAGTAAATTCGCGTGGTCTGTACCGATACGAACCAAAGCGGGAAATCTTTCGTGGAAGCCGTCGGTAAGATATTTCTCGATGGGAAACCCGCGAGTTTTCAAACGGATAAGGGGTCAGAGTTTCTGAACAGAACATTTCAGAAATTCCTCGCTGACAACAACGTTCACTTTTTCACTACGCAGAACGAAGATATTAAGGCCGCCGTGGTGGAACGCTTTAATAGGACTCTCAAACAACGGATGTGGCGATATTTCACGAAATCCAATAAGCTGTCTTATGTCCGAGTCCGACCCGCTCTACTTCAAGGTTATAACCATTCGTATCACAGAAGTATAAAAATGGCACCGGTCGACGTCAACGCAGACAATCAAGAACAGGCATAGAACACGTTGTATAATACCAAACGCAACTTTAAATTTCAAAGACCCCTGTATAAGCCTGGTGATCGAGTTAGACTGGTCCTGGGCAGAGCCAATTTTAAAAAGGGTTATGCCCCGGCTTGGACGGAGGAACTGTTTTCCATCAGTCGAGTAAATGAAACAAACCCGTTACATATGTGTTGAAAGACGATAAGGGCGATGAGATAGAGGGGTCATTCTACACACCGGAAATTCAAAAAGTTGGAGACAAGCACGAGTACAGAATCGAGAGTATCATAACCGAGCGTTGCACATCATTTGGGCGAAAAGAGAGTTTAGTCAAATGGTTTGGGTACGATTCCTCATTTAACAGTTGGATACCGTCCAAGGACATTGTCAGATACAAAAACTAGAGATGAGAGAAGAAGAAGAAGAAGTGGAAACTTTTGGTGGAGAGCCCGATTTGTGAGCCGTAAACTCGGGAGTGAGGAGAGAGAGCGAACCACGCAGGGGATCGGTGTTTGGGATACTATCCCCCTACTTAGAACTTGTCTTTATTTGTCAAGTGGTAGTTATATATACCGTTGTCGCGGTTTCGCTGTTCAATCTAACCACCGAAAAGCCGGACGCAAAGGAGGGAAAACTGTGGATAGCCCTACTGACCAGCTGTTTGGGTTACATGCTACCGAATCCAAACTTGGAGAGGCGACGGTGAAACGAGTAAAAAAATGAGTTTTTATGTCACCCTACCCAGCAATTCATCTATGGACCTTTTTAAGGATAATAACCCCGGCCACTTTTTCGTTAAACTCCCTCAGACCATTGACATTTCGACGCAGTATGAGATCGCACTGGTGGAGATACAGTTTCCGCTAAATTATTTCAATGTAATAGAGGGTGATGTCTGGATTCGCTACGAATCTCTCGCTAACGACGATATTTGCGACGCTAGATTTTATTTCAACGTGACATTGGAGCCTGGGTTATACACGAAACCCGATGCGTTCATCGGCGCGTTGAATGCGTCGATCATTAAAGCGGAGGATGAGTCGAACGGGGATGTGAAAGGGAAAAAAATGAGATTCATTTACTCAAAAGAGGTGAATAAAGCCATCTTGAAACTTTACGAAAAAGGAGTCAGTGTTACCATAAGCGACACTTTGAAAAACATGTTAGCCTTCCCCACGACCTCTATATCAGACACGACTCCCGATATCTTCAGCGTGAGCGTAATGGACTTGGACAGTGTTACAAAGAATGTCTACATCTACTGCGATCTTGTTTCTCCCAGACCGGTCGGGGATGTGATGGTGCCTCTCCTCAGGAGCGTGCCTGTTCTCAATAGAAATCACACCTCGGTGTTTCAGATCTACGATAAGTCTCACTACCTACCCCTGAGTAGATTTTCCTTTGATACCGTCGAAATCCTTTTAGCCAACGAACACGGAAAAACCATTCCTTTCACCAGCGGGACGTCGGTGCTAACGGTACACTTTCGAGTGAAGAAACATCTCGAGCTGGTATAATGGTGAGACACACCCCCCTTCATCGAGATGTTGAGTTATACGAAGACTTTTACTGTTGTCAGGCGGGTGATTGAATGCCCGTGTTTATAGGAGGTCGAAGTCAGAGCGGTCGAGGAATCGGTAGTTTCTTTGGTGGAATCGGGAGGGCTATTTTACCCTGGTTAAAAACCGGCGGTAAGGCCTTGCTCAGAGAAGGATTGGGGACCGGTCTGCAGGTCGCACAGGACGCATTAGCCGGGAAAAATGTCGGTGAAGCTTTCAAAGAACGAGCTAAGGAGGCCGGTCAGCGGTTGATACACGGGGCCGTAGATCACCTGAGTGATAACAACCAATCAGGAAGTGGTTTACGACAAATCTGAAAGCGAGTTATGAAGTTACCCCCACCAGGAGAACCGGTTACGAAGAGGATAAAACCGACAGCTAGACAGTTCCCCCTTCATTCGGTGTACAGCAAGAAGAAGAAGACGAAGACGAGAGTGGAAAAGGATATTTTCGACTAATAATGTCCCTCATTCACCCCAAATCGTGTGAATGTCTTCACTCTGGTTTGGATTTATTTAGCGTTCCACCCACACAGACATCTCTAGACTCTGGCCAGTTTATTGAAATTCGTCCGATCGCAGCCTTGTCGCATAGCGCACCAATAGAGTTTTTCATTTCTGGAAACAGCGAGGAGTATCTAGATCTTTTCAACACGTTTTTGCAGCTGCGGGTCAAGATCACCCTCCCGAATGGTGATAGTGTACCACCCGATGCTGAGGTAGGACCAGTCAACAATTATCTTCACAGTCTATTTTCACAAGTCGACGTATCGCTAAACGACACGTTGGTTACACCGTCGGAGAATACCTATCCTTTTAGAGCGGTGTTGAGGCTACGCTAAACTACGGGGAGGATGCGAAAACGGGATACTTGACGGCCGCTCTGTTCTACAAAGACACAGCTGGCCACCATGACGATTTGAAAGAAAATGAGGGTTTTAAAACACGGCGCGATTTGACTTCGGGTAGTAAAGATGTTGAAATGATGGGTCGTTTGCACTCTGATGTCTTTGTGCAGGATCGTTACATGTTAAACAGAGTCGATATAAAGATAAAACTCACGCCCTCTAAGGATGTGTTCAGCCTTGTGGCTCACGATAGCTCTGTGGGTTATAAGAGTGTTATCACCTACGCCGCGCTCGTGGTCAGGAAAGCTAAGCTAAACCCCGCGATTTCTCTGGCCCACGAAAAGGCTCTCTTAAGCGGGAATGCTCGGTACCCGATCAAGAGGGTTACCATGAAGACATTTTCCATCGCTAGCGGGATGTTCTCCCACAGTCAAGACAATTTATTTTTGTCTCAAACACCGACCCGTATAGTGATAGGTCTGATTACGGCCAGTGCGTTTAATTGTGTTTATACAGCTAACCCGTTCAATTTTCAACACTTTGGTCTGATTTATATGAGCCTGACGGTCGACGGGAAATGTATCTCGCGAAAGCCTCTAACTATGGACTTTGAACGAAATCAATACGCGAGAGCTTTTTTCGGTACAAATCTGGCCATGGGTCTGATTGGTAAAGACGCCGGAATAACGTTGATTATAGAGAGTTCAAGGACGGATATTGTCTATTTGGTTTTGACCTCTCGTCCAGCCTACTGGACGGCTCCCATTTTGAGCTAGCCACAAGCGGACCCTTGTCGATAGAACTCAAGTTTGCCGCTCCCACAACTACTCCCCTACAAGTCATCGTCTACGCCGAGTTGGACTCAGTGCTCGAGATGTCCAAGACAAGGCAGATTTCTAACAGACTTCGCCGTTTGAGAGAGAGAGAGAAGATGAACACGAGGGAGATTTACAACCTTTTGATGTCGGATATTTTCGTTCGACGTTGTTCCCTTGTTAGTGTCATTCCACGAAACCACTTACCCCCCCCCCCCAGCATCGACCCAACGGCGACCGCAGCCTTTGTCATTAACACCGACCCGGCACACGAACTCGGTGAGTATTGGGTGGCCCTCTTTTACAACGGTCTCGGCGAATGTGAGTATTTCGATTCCTACGGTTTGCCTCCCAGACACGTGGATATTTTAAACTTTATAGAGCAAAACTCACACGCTCCATTCGTCTACAACCCGCGGGTGTTGCAAGATTTGTTTAGCAACACGTGCGGTCTATATTGTGCTTATTATATACTTCTTAAGTGTCGTGGCGCGAAACTTAACAGAATTCTCATGCCTTTTCATCGAGACAGCACATAAACGACCGTATCATTTATCGTTTGCTCGCCCCGTGGATAATTCGGCTTCGAGGGGCCCGCGGATGCTTAAAATTATCAACAATCGGACAGTAATATAAATATATTTTCTCATATGTGTTGTATATTTTGTTGTATTAATAAAATTGTGAAATATAGAACGAATTTTTGTTTTGCTTTACCATGAATGTGAAAGAGAGAGTCACTATTTAATGTTTGCACACTACACATGCTGATGTTGCCCGAGCCGACCCGCGACGACCCCCGAGCCGAGGTGGCACATGATGATGACCGAGGTGGCACATGATGTGTCACTAAAAATCGCTATAATAACACCTTGTACCTGATGATACTACAATAACACGCCGACCAACCCCGTTCCCCAAGAACCACTATCCTGGCACATGATACTAATAACACTCGACCAATAAAGGATTTTCCCCACCCGCCCAGCGCGAGAGCGCGCAAGTTTTAGAACCGCTGACACACAAGTTTTAGAACCACTGGTGTCCAGCGACAGACCCACTTGAGATAAGCCCCCGGCGTGCTGCCCACTCGAGATAAGACCCAGCCACTGGTCACCCGACCACCCGCGATAATCGAGGTCAACAACAAGATTGCATAGTACCAGAAATATGCAGAAGTGGTGCCAAAAATACTGCCATAACGATGCAGGGACGGTGCATGCCATGAAAACGTAGCTCAAAACCCTTTTATATACTACTCAGACCTCCGTGCTAGTCTATCATATAACATTACTCATGTACTGATCTATTCATTATTCCCCCCACCCCCTTTTTTCATGTAGTCACTTGGTTTTTTAGCCACAGAGAGAGAGAGGGAGTGTTTGCTCTGTAGCACTTTGACTTTTTTTCCAAAATAATTTCTAATAATTGAAACCAGTATAGCTAAATAGCCCGCGACATGAGTAAAACAATGATACCTGAATCATATTTCTACGACAATTAGGAAAAAAGTTATGATTTTTTAAAGTGAATAATTACTCAAATGATGATACAAAGAAGAAAAAACCATAGCGCCAGATTTGGCATGCAAAACAAAGTCAAATTTAAAAAAGCCAAATTTTAAAAAAGCCAATTTTTTAAAATTAAATTGAAAATATTATCATTATATTTGGTGTACATTTTCAAAATAATCACTATATTATATTTGGTATAAAAAAAAAATAATACCTTTTATTTGATTTGCGTTAAAAATAAGTCATTTAAATTTATATATATATCAAAGTAACTGATATTAATAGGAATTGACGTCAAAGTTAACAGTCATTCTCTGCAATTTATGTAAGAATAATTATAAATTTCTATGATTCAATTCACATAAAAATAATACTAATGTTCTGCTAAAAAAGTCACATCATTATTGTTATTTTATATATAAGAAGTATAATTTTATTATTAATTTTTTTTTATTCATTTAAAAAAATATGTTTTTACAATATAAAAATAAACCAATAAGGTATCAGTGAATTAGACACATCAATAGCTATTTATCATTGTTTATTTAAACTTT
Organism: Megaustenia siamemsis; assembly: GCA_032433765.1. Classification (NCBI taxonomy): domain Eukaryota; kingdom Metazoa; phylum Mollusca; class Gastropoda; order Stylommatophora; family Ariophantidae; genus Megaustenia; species Megaustenia siamemsis. The sequence continues at coordinate 88,408,247 of JAVIAB010000051.1, forward strand.
AAACAGACTTCACAAACAAACAAACGAAGCTAAACAAAACAAACGTGCAAACAAAGAAAAAAAAATCACATTTGGGGAAAAACATCAAAATTTTATTAAATAACCATTGTTTGATGTTATTTATCAAAATCCACAATATGCACCATTATAGGAACATACAAAGGGCATTTTAAAAAATGACATTTATTGAAAACAGAAAAAAATACTGCAGGCTCCAGCAACTGTCGCTTTCGATGGCACTGGATAGGACACACACTACTGAGAGTATTACGCAACAGGCCCTTTTTTGGAATCCTCAGGGGAAGAGACAAAGAGGAAGACCAAGTAATTCTTGGAGAAGACAGATAGAGTTAGAGATGAAGATAATGGGGAAGACATGGAATGATCTTAAAAGAATGGCAAAAAAACATAACGACTTGGAAAGTGTTTGTTGAAGACCTATGCTCCACTGGGAGCTAAAAAGGTAGAAGAAGAAGAAGATAAACACTGCACACAAAGGAGCATGCAAAGGGCATTTTAAAAGCGTTTTTGAACGTTTGCAATCTTTAATTAATATTTTTCACATAAAAACATAGTAGAAAAGATATAGGCTAATAGATATACGCTTTTGCGGTTTGCATAATTCAAAAAAAGAAACAAAAGATCTTAACAATCTTGTGAGCTGAGCGATAAACTGGGAATTTTAACATCATTATTTTAATTCAAATTTAAAGCTGTATAGATGCAATAGTTATACTTCTGAAATTTTTTTTTTAAAAAAAAAAGAAGCAAAATAAACACAATTTTGTTAACTTAAAAAACCTGACCACTAATGATGTTGTCTGGTGAATAACAAGGATTATCTGTCAACTAACTAAAAGACTGAACTTTTTACTAATGTTATTGTCAACATGTAATGAACAATGTATGTCTAATGCTAATATGTATTATGAAAAACCATTTACATGGGATAATAACAGACACTAAACATACATACCATTTTTGACAATAGAAACACGAAAAGAAACAGAATTATTAAATGTTAGGTAGAGCCAGTCTTAACATATGGATGTGAACACTGGGCAATAGGACAACAGACAAGAAAATCACTGGAGTCTGTAGAAATGTGGCTTTGCTGAAGAATGTTGAGAATACCATGGACAGTGAAGAAGAGTAATGAAAATGTTCTGAAAGATGTCAAAGCAAAAAGAGAGCTAATTTCCATTATTAAGAAGAAACAATCATCATTTTTAGGTCATGTAATGACAAGAGAACAACTGGAATATATTGTAACAACTGGAAACATTGAGGGACGAAGAGATAGAGGGAAGCAAAGAGAAAAAAATAACAGACAGCTTAAGAGAATGGCTTGGCAGAAGGTCAACAACAGAAATGATAAATAGCTACCAAGGTCGAAAGTTGTGGAGAGACATGATCACCTACGGCAGTAGGCCCGGTACTTGATGATGATGAGTTTTAACTAAATAGCTAACATTGTATGACTCTGTCGCATTCCGTCTAATTAAATCTATATATTTTCACTTACTAACGCACTCAAAGCCAGCATTTCTGGTCTTTAACTAACTTGGACTCTTGCATGTTTCAATGAATTACAAGAATATAAATAACTTCCATCCAGGGTCCAGTCAGGAACTTGGAAAACATACCCAGGGCTTGAAGCTGAATCTGGGTGTCACCATCCATCAGCTGCTTATGGATAGCTTCTTTCAAAAAACTGTTCCTTTCTTTTAAGAATTCCAGGAAGGTGCTTCTTAAACAGTGAACAGTTGCTGCCATATGGAACAGAACATGAATTCTGTTCCCCACATACCTGAGGATGGTGCCAGATTTCAGGTTCTTACCCCGCAGGAATGTTTGTAATCCCTGTGGATCCCAGAACCTTGTTTGTACCTTAGTTTTGAAAGATTGTGGATCAAGTTTGAAACCACACAGTCTGTTGGGGTCGAAGTTGTACCCTTCCACTCACTGTCCAATCTTGCAAGCGTGAGCCTGGCTGCACTTGCCAGACCATCCAGAGGGTGGACATGACATTTCAGATCATAAATGCTAAGATTGTACCTCTCTTCAAGTCTCCGAACAACACAGTGACTTACAACGAGAAGCCTACAGAGAAGTGTTTAAAGTCATGAATACACCTACAGCTTATTAAACAAGCTGAACTGCCCCGCTTCCATTTGAAAAGCCTTCCTCTACTCGGTCGCTTGTGCGTGGAAAAGTTATGTTTAATATTTTGATGAACTGGAAAGAGCTGAGTGCTTACTTTATTAATGCTGAACCAGCTCACTCAAAATTAGACACAAAGTTTAAAGCAAGATTGTTGAAAGAAATGGTGCTAGATTACAACAATTACTTGTTCTTTGTGTTTGCAACACCCGTAGTCCAGGAGTTTGAAATGATGAACAGGCTTTTTCAACAAATTAAAGCTGATCCACCCCTATCATGAACTACATTTACAAGTCTTCAAAGCAGACTATATCATGCAAACGGACATTTAAAAAATGTTGATCAAGTTGATTTTGAAGTAAAATTGTTAACAGGAATATTAGCAGTTCCTTAAAATTATTTGTTCCTTGTATTAAACTGGATTTGGAGCATTAAATATGATGTGATTATGTCAAAAATGTTTGGCTTTTTTTGCACAGTTTTTTGGGCTTATATCAAAATTTCCATCTGTCAACCCTGGTGGCAGGCACTGTTAGATTGACTCCAATTCTAGGAAAAAAAAATTATTCACCGTTTTATAATTATTTAAATTTAATTGCACATTTAATCATGGTCATTCATTCTCATCCTTCTTAATCTTCATATCTTATTATAATAATATAAACCATACATTTTATTTTGATACATTAAAAACATAATATTTATATAATATTAAATGATTAATGAATTATTATTCTATTATATATATAATTATTATATTAATCATAATTAATGATTAATGTATTGTGCTTCAATGCAATAATTGGGAATATTTATTAATATTCGGCAACTGGAAATACTACATTTTAATTTGCTATAACTAGTTATACAGTTGAGTGAGTTAGAGGCACATGATGATGGTTGAAGAGACCAAGTAACAAACATGGGGGAAACCGGAAATTTCGGGGTAATGGTGTGGTCGTTCAAATGCCAATAATTTCAAATAGCGCTGACAGATCAATTTAAAATTTCCCACAAATATGTAAAATTGGTTTTACAATCAGGTTGTCTTATTATTTCCTTTCAATCGGTGCAGCATTTTAGTCTGCTTTGACTTAAAGGTCGACAGTGGACCTGAGTGGAAATAGTCGCTAAATCGCCCATGCGTATCAATGGGAAATTTTATAATAATGGTGTGGTCGTTCAAATGCCAATAATTTCAAATAGCGCTGACAGATCAATTAAAAATTTCTCACAAATATGTAAAATTGGTTTTACAATCAGGTTGTCTTATTATTTCCTTTCAATCGGTGCAGCATTTTAGTCTGCTTTCACTTTAAAGGTCAACAGCGGAAATAGTCGCCGATCGCCCACGCTTGCCGATGGAGCAAGCATATTCATGAATTTTCGTGATTTTCGCATTATCCTAACACGGATCACTTTAAAATTTCACACACTTATGTAAAAATAGACGCTAAATCTAACTATCCATTTAATTTAACTTAATCTTACCTTATTTTGGTAGAAAATGTGATGAAACCATAGTATGTAGCTGGAAATTAAAAAAAAAAACAAGTAATAATCGACACCGATGGTTTGGCGTCTGCTATAAAACAAAAAGGAGCCTCGTTGTGAGAAAGCTAATTTAATTTCCGTACATGGCGTCCTTACAACATCGTCAGGAAACAATTGATATGATGTTTATTCCGGAGTTAATTGAGATGGCGCGAAAGGCAAAAATGGCTAATTTCCATGGAAACCGAAAATCTGGAAACGGCTTCCATTGGATACCAAAGTACCTAGTTTACACTACTCATTAGTCCACCTATCTCTACATGTACACATCATTATCCACATGACTCACCCAATCTAACAATTTTTATCGTAATAACATACTTTCTATTTTCATACTCAACCAATTACATCTCGTTTCCTAACTCTTACGTCTAAGACGTCATTACTCCGCAATATCACTTGCGGAGCGGTCTATATAACTCCTTTTGCGGAGTGGTCTATATAATTCCAATAATAATCCACCGAAATGCTACCAGTAAACAACGTAATATATTACTAGGGTGTTTGTGTGCGCACGTACGGAATGAGAGAAAATAAATGAGTACCAGTAACTTACACCGAAGGAAAAAAAACGATTATAAGGAACCATTCAAACTACTCAGAATCCCAGACAAAAAAACACGCCAAAAAAGTTTGCGGTTGGCGCTGCGGCATAATTGATCTATGCTTTTCCTGTTTTCATATTCCGCAAGTCGTCTTCCACTTCTTTTTTCTATGTCAGGTCGGGTAATTTTACCTGTTACTGTATGCTGTATGCAGTAGACAGTACAACCTGCGGCTGCCCTACTGCCTACCCTGCGGCTGCCAGGTATGCTCGGGAGAGTAAAAGGCTAAGGGAGGATACCCTAAAATAAAACAACCCAACTGCCTTGTGGGTGAGACTTTTTAATCAAAAGCTAGCGGAGTTAATCGTAAATAAATCAACGGAAGACAACAGAAAACCACTGACATAATTATGTCTTTTGTACAATCATATATATATATATATGGTATATAATCATTTCACGTGTCTTTGCCCAATCTATCAATCTATCCCCTTTGGCATTAATTTCTCCAAGGCTATGTCTCCCAATCACATTTTGCACCTTAGCTGTTCCTACCTTTGCATTGAAATTCCCTAATATAATAGTTATTTTTGGGGGATTTGTACTGTTCCATGGTCATTTCTAGCTCGTTGTAAGTGTCAATGTCTTCTTCTTCGCTATTACTTGTTGGTGCATAAGCTTGAATTATGTTGATATCCTTTGGTCTACCTCTCAATTTTACTAGCTGAATCCTATCTGATACTGGCAAACATCCTTTCACTGTTTGGTTTCTTTCTCTATCTAACATGATGCCTACTTCTCTTTTGTGTGTGGTTCCCCCATAGTAAATTATATTTCCACTGTCGCGTTGTAATAATCCAGTTCCTTTCCATCTCATTTCACATAGTCCCAAGACGTTCAATTTAATTCTCTTCATTTCTTGACTGATATTTTCTAGCTTGCCAACCTGGAATGCTGATCTAATGTCCCAAGTTCATATTGATAGCGGCGCCGATATAATGATTTTGCAAGAAACACTTTTTGGTGACAGAACAGTTAGTGTCCCTGGAGTTTACTGTTTCCAGAATAGACGACACCTTGCGAAACAACATGATGGCAGCTGAAATTGATGTTGATATGTCTGCGTGGGCCAGTGAAGATTTGCAGGTACATACTAAGGTGCAGACCGTAGTTCCTTTCATAGTTGTAAACGTGTATGCCTGTAATGGGACGGTTGACACACAATGGCAGAATCTCTTCGCGTTCGAGGAGAAAAACATTTTCTGCGGAGACTTTAATGCGAGAGACAAACAGAGGGGTAACGTCATAACAACCAAGCAGAGAGAATACCTTGAGAACGAACTGGTGTCGGCCGATTTAGTTTGATTGAATGATGGAAGGGCAACCAGAATGGTCACTCGAACAGGGGAATCTTAGAGTGTCTTAGACCAGGCACTTGCGTATTCCACCATTGCACCGATTTGCAGGTGGAGTGTACTGGGGTTCCACAGAAATAATCACTATCCATGCGTCATCCTAAATAAGAAAAGCAGAAATAGACGCCCGAAAAGCAAGCTCAAAACATTCCACTATGAGAACACAGACCAGGACGTCATTAGCAAAATCAGACATAGGAAACAGGGATCCCCTAGCAGGAGGACGCAGGATAGATGGACGCAGCTGCCCTGTTGATCGTAGAAGTCGAGAAAGCTTGGTGGTACAAAAGACAAACGGCCAAGACATGACAGAAAGCCAGAAAGAATGGAAGAAATTGCCCTGAGCTCTTGAAGCGAAGGAAAGAAGAGGTCGACCAAAAATGATGCACTTTAAACTAAGTGCTAAGCAGGCTAAGGATGCCAAATGGAATGATTTCTGTAAAAAAAAAAAAAGTGTGCTAGAAAAATCGCTAGCCACATTCTGGCGCCTTCACCAGAGCAAGTTGCCCGTGTCCTCGCCTGTCACCTTGAACTGAAACGCGCATTCCCACCCACAATCGGAGGTTATAGATGTAACAAAGAGACATGGCTAAATGCGGCAGTCTTCGCCTATGACATCTTCCACATACGATAGGAGACATGCGCTGCTGCTATAGATCTCGAGGATGCATACAACAGGGTACCATTTGAATACCACAAGCACATGCTCCTCAAACTGGCGGTGCATCCCTTCCTCGTTAGATGGATCGCTGCTGAACTGTTTCAGAGGAAGGTGATACTCAGGTGTGGAAGTTGGTCTTCCGAGCCAACATCCATTTGTCCAGGGTTGCCCCAAGGCTCACCATTGCCACCAGTTCAGTTCACGGAACAACAGCTGAATGGGAGGGGACGAACTATTTGCTGATGATATTCTTATAAATAAACAGGGAAGAGACTGAAGGAAAATCGCCTCCACAATGCAAGAACTCGATCGCATTTCTTCCAGGTGTGGGGTTTCATGTGTTAATCCTACTAAACCATCAGTTTCATGGTTCTCCCTTAATCAAACATATTTTTAATGCGGACACCGGTAGTACGAATGGGAGCTGATGAGGTGACCAGGGACAAGTTGATGACATACCTCGGAATTAAGTTTTATCGCAGCCTTTGTTATCGGGACCACGTTGACCAGGTGATAAGAAAATCCCGCAAAGAATTAGCCGCCTTGAAGGTCATGGCAGCTACCAACATCGAGCAGAGACTCTTCTGTTCCAGGGATTAGTCCTCGCACCAATCGAGTATGCCCTGGCAATTCTTACTGTCAGTACGACTCAAATTGATAGGCTGGAGAAAGTACAGAATGAAGCTATGCGCATTATCTTGGGGTGTACGAGGGACACTCCCTGTATAGCAATGAGGTATCTTCTTGGAACCATGGATCACGGAATCAAGATATGGAGAGCACGAGCATATCTGAAGATTAGTGCAGATAAAGAGCAGCCATTGCACCACGAGCTCAGCACAGGGAAAGGTGCCAGGCTAAAAAGAGGCAAATCATAAGTAGGCCGAGCAGAAGTTGTCATCAAACAGGTATGTGGGCTTACCAATGCCAACGTTGCGATGAGTGGATACCAGTGCCTACGCCATTCAATGGGGATATTCTCGTGTATTGTCACACTCGACAGGAAATGTATGGAACAGAACACGGTCGTGGTTAATGTTGAGGTCAACGGTCTCATCTGTGATAACACCGATGAGAAAGATGCAGTCATCTATACAGACGGATCTGTAATACGACACCAAAGAAGTGCATGGGCGTTTACAGCACGCTCAGCAGGAGGAATAGTAAAAGAAGACAGTGGTGCATACGCCATGATCACGAGTAGCATTGCGATGGAGGTGATGGCAGTGACCAGGGCATTCAACTGGTTAGAGTCACAAGACTACACCCGTGCCTGTATACTGAATGATTCGATAAGTCTTCTTCCTCTTTCGTTCATCATCTGCCTTTCAGCGTCGAGGGGAAATATAATTTGTGGTCTTTTGCTCTTCTGTTCGCCTCTGCTGCTGTTATTGTTTCCTAGTGCTTCTAATATTCCATCGACCCATCTTTTTCGTGGTCGACCCTTGGGTCTGGTGTTCTCACAACGTTTGTTGAAGGCTCGTTGTGTTGTGTTTTGCTCTTTCTGCCTTATCAAGTGACCAAACCATTGTATCTGTTGTTTCCTTATATATTCTATGGCTGGGACTATTCCTAGTTTTTTTCCTCAGTTCTTCATTTCTAATCTTATCTCTCAGACTGTTTCCTGTCATTCGTCTAACACATTTAATCTCTGTAGAGGTTATTTTTCTTGCATCTAGGGTCCAGGTCTGGCATTGGTAGCACAACGTTGGGATGAAGATTGTATTGTATAGTGCTCGTTTTGCCCCCAGAGTTATTTCCTTGTTGGACACTAGTGATAACTGTCCGATGATTTGACAAGCTTTGTTGCATCTTGATTCTATCTCTACTGTTAAAGAATTATCGTTTGTCATTAGACTTCCTAGGTATTTGAATTCCTCTACTTGTTTTAGTTGTCTGCCTTCTATGGTTATGTTGATGTTCTGTTTATTTTTGGCGACATTCATGACTTCTGTTTTGTTGATGTTGACTGTCATGTCGTATTTTGTGCCTGAGATGTTGAGTTTGTTTAAGTGTTCTTGTAGGTCTTCTATTGTTTCATGTATTAGTGCCTGATCGTTTGCAAATAGAAGCTCGTTGATCTCCTCTGTCTCTGATGGGTTGGCTAGCTTGCATATATGGTCCATGTATATATGGGCCATATATGCAAGCCATGTTTTTTTCTGCAAGCTGTTTTAGTGTGAATAGTGCGTCGGTACATCCGGTTTTTTTTTTCGGAACCCCATTTGAGAATCGCTTAACTGTAGTTCTATTATTGGTCTCAGCCTTTTTTCCAAGATTTTGGCGTATAGCTTTCCTACATGGCTGAGAAGAGATATACCTCTATATTGATTGCAGTCTCTTTTGCTACCTTTCTTTTTCCATATTGGTATGATGATTGCCTGTTGCCAGTCTTCTGTGGCTTGTTGTTGGTGCCATGCTGCATTAAATATTCTGTGCAGCCATTGCATTCCTGTTTCTCCTGCTGCTGCTATTATTTCTATTGGTATGTTATCTATTCCGGTGCTTTATTTCTTGGTGCATATTTGATTACTTCTTCGATTTCCTCTTTCATGATGTTGGGTTCAGTATTTGTGAGTTCTGGCGTGGTTTTTGTTGTCTTATTGGTATGTTTAACAGGTCTTCAAAATATTCTTTCCATCTATGTTGCATACATTGGTTATTTGATATTGGCTGTCCGTCTTTGTCACTTATCAGCTCAGTAGGATCATGATTTTGTTTTCTCGCTCTTGTGGCTTTTACTGCCTTGTAGAAATCTCTTGTGGCTGTCTTGAAGTCCCTGCTCATGTTTTGTCCGAATTCTGTCCAATTCTTTTGCTTAGCTTCTTTGGTCAACATTTTAACTCTTTTTAGAACTAAGGCCTATTTTTCTCGGTTCTTGTTCTCCCTCCAATTTTTAAACAGTTTCTTCTTTTCCTTAATTGCTTCTCTGATAGTTTCGTTCCACCACGGGGTGCTCTTTTCCCTTCTCTTGTTCTTAGCTTCGTTCCACAGACTGTTTTAGAGATGTTACTATTTCTCTAAATTGCTTCCGCTCTTCTTCTACTGTGCATACTTCGTTAGGGAGTTTCTTGAATTCCTCTGTTAGTTTTTCTTCTAGGGTTTTCCTTGTTTCTTGATCTTTTAATTGTTTTATTTTTGTCTGTTCTTTTCGCTTCTTTTGTTTGTTTTCGTGTATTCATTTTATTTTTGGCTGTCTTAGTGTGATCATAACCATCTTGTGATCCGTGTCGTCTGTAATATTTGGGATTGCTCTGCTGTCGGTTACTCTTTTCTTGTTAGTATAAAATCTATCTGGATTCTGCATGTTGTGTCATTCCATTTGTACCAGGCTTATACTTGCGACTCTGTATTTGAAGAATGTGTTGGTGATAAATAAATCATTTTGATTGCATAGATCCAGCCGTTTTATCGCCAAAGGGTCATAAGATATCACTATTGCGTTTCCTAAGCCTTCCATTAAAATCTCCCATCACTAACATGTCGTCGCTTTCGTCAATCTTGTTAATGATTTCATTCAATGTGTCGTAGAATTATTCGCTCTCTTTCATTGTTGTTGCACGGTGCATAGATTTGAATGTAATTTGTTTTTCGATCGTCTTCTAGTAGTTTAATTGTGATAATTCTTTCTGAATGGTATTTTATTTCTAAAATGTATTTTGCGTATTCTGGGTCGATGATATAACCTACTCCACGTGTTGCTCTTTCTGTGTTGTCGACTCCTGAGAATATTTTCGTGTAGTTCATGTGTATTTTCTTTATCAGTTGTCCTTTTACTCTGGTGTCCGCTAATCCTAGTATTTTAATTTTCCTTAATTAAGCAGGAATTCGATAAGTATGATAACAAAAAAAGTGGTCATACTGTACGTATGCAATGGTTAGAGTCATTGCAGACATAAAAAATATGTAATATCACCTTTGTCTATGTCCCTGGACATGCGGGAGTACGGGGAAATGAAACAGCGCACAGGTTGGCTAGCTGCACTGTCGTTGAAGACGGCCAACCAATGGATCAGGCGGACATCATCAGTGCCCTCCGAGATATGGGAAGAGCACAGGACTTCGACAAACACAAATCCACGTCACTTCTTCGGATGAAAGAGATGTGAGTAAGATGGGCACAGCCAGAAATGAGAAAGTTGGCGTGTAAGGCTTATTAACCAACACGGAACTGGAGTCGTCAGTCGCTGGACTTGCTGAGGAGGGGATCTGAGCACCTATGGACATGTTCGGAGTGCAATGATGATGACCCGCAAATAACTCAATAGATTTTTTTTTTTAATAATAATAATTGAGAGTGGTCTTACATGAAGGAAACAAAGAGATTTAGTGAACATGTACTCCGGAAGGTCACGAAAGAGAGAATTTTGAGTGTCGATGTGGCTTACTTACTGCGACAAAGATGAGTAGGCTTCGGCATTAGACGGCTGACGATACAAGCGACAGGAGCTGTCAAGAAGAAATCTGGGAGGGCGAATTTAATGATACGATGTTTTCTAACATGCCCGAAGTTGCCGTCAAGTGCAGGAATTTGCAGAGAAGTAGTTATGTGGTTAGATTATACTTAGAACTATGTATTATGAAGACGAAGTGTCTTAAACCCAATTTAGCCATGGATGCAAGATTGAGGAAAAAGGTTAAAGTCATGTTAAAATATAATCATCATTGTGTGTCGTCTCAGCATCGAAGGTTCACTACCATGGAGCGCCATTCTGCTCGGACTCTTGCTTTAGTGATGCAGGCTGTCATAGGCTGACCTGTCCATCTGTTGAAGTTACTCGTCCAGGTTACTCTTGGTCTGCCTCTTTTACCTTGTTTTTTCCCTTCCAAGATTAATTTTAGTAAGCTGCTGTCTCTTTTAAAATACCACCCAAAATCTCATTTGTCTTGTTGAATTGTGTTTAGCAGTTCTCTTTTAATTTTTAGCTGTTTTAAGACTTCATCATTTGTTTCCTTCTCTTTCCTTCCAAATTTTTCATATTCTTCTGTAAATCCACATTTCAAAGGCTTTAATTTTCTGTTGTTTTCTTGTCTAATGTACATGTTTTTGCACCATACAGGAATTTCGAGAAGATATAACATTTTACTATTCTTAGTTTTTATTTTTTTTAGTGTTATTTGTTTTGATGGTAGTATATTTTTAATGGCATTAAAATTATTTTTTGCCATTCCTATTGATATGGACTTCAGTTGACAGCAGTGAGAATTGTATTAAGACTATTAACCACAAGACAGTAGTTATTGGAATATGAAGTAGATTATGCTTGTGTAGAGATTCTACCGATTGGATGTGAGACATTATTATGTGTTATTATTAAACATGTAAACTGAGATCTCTCCTGTCGTAATTTATTAGGTTAGTTGTGAAGTAAAACATTTGTAAAAGTAAACAGAGTTATAGGATATAGAAATATCTTCCATCAGCATGCTATATCTCACCATTAGAGATTTTTTGTTCTATCAGAAACGTTATATTATTATTATACATAGAACATCACAAAGTCCTGTACATAATGAGTTTTCACTTTTCACAAACCACATTCAGTTAAACTTCAGCAACCCACCCCTAGGTACAGACTCATCAAAGTGAAGCCCGATATAACAGCAACATCTTTTGCCTGAGAAAACCATACAGGCATATGTTTTAGAGTGTGAACTAATTCAGTCAATAAATCTCTGATGCACTATTTTTGAAAAAAATAATGAAAACCATAAAAAATTGCATTATGTGACCAGTATGTTACACACGAAGAGTGAATTCTAGATCAACTGACAAAAGTCCTTTTAAAAAAACAAAGAAAGCATGGTTTATATTATTATAAACTTGCTGACAGAAGAAATCCCTGCTTATGGATAACATTAGATACAATAAAAGATAACAACTAGGATATTTCAGCTTTGCAAACAAAGTAAGACTAAACAAAGAACCATTTCCACAAAAAAGTCTTCAACCAGAATGAAAGAAAACAAAACAATACAAATCTTTATTTAAAAAAAAAATAGAAGAAATCTATAAACAGTAGCCACAGACATCTAATGACCTCATTTAACATGCTTATGTATATTTTTCACTGAGTGCTTTTACTTATAGCTTGTTTCATAAGTCGTGCCCAACTTTAAAAATCAATATCTTTTAAACCGCTTTTTTGTAATTTTTTTCAAAATTTGCATGTATAGTTATAATGATTAGAACCCAACAGGGAATTAATTTCATTAAAAACAAACATTTGGTTATTATTATTCTTATTTGATTTATATAAATTTATAACGACCCATTGATGTAGTCAAAACTTAGTGTTTACAGTATTTAAGTTAAAAATAGCGATTACAAATCCATACACGCTCAAATTTACGATTTTGCACGCTTTCCGCGTGAGTTATCTGACACAGTTAGACACTTGTAGTAAACACGAGACATTGTGTGTTCCATTTCCGTTAATTCAGCGGCGTAACGTGGAACAATAACATTTATCATGAGTCTTAAAATGAAATTCTGCAGTTTACAAAACATCGCAATAAAAATGTATGACCATTTTTGCAAAGAGGCTAAACGAGGAAGATTATTTCATTCTTTAGAAAACCTGAGAATAGGACAAGACACATTTTGGATTTATCTAAACGGTCATTTAATCGCTGGATTCAAGCACGTGACCGTCAATGTTCCAAATATACAAAATCACAAGGAAGAGCAAAAATGTTTGATAATTTCGACAGTGAACTTATTAGAAGTGAAATACCGCAAAATGTTGGGTATGAATGAAACTGTTACAATAAGAAAATTAAAAGTATCGCTGAAAAAGAACAACAGTATTGGAATATCAAAGTCTACATTATGGAGGAATGTGAGCGCTGCAGGCTTTACATTCAGAAAGTATTCCAATGGACGAAACATCATCTGTGAGAAGCCACATATAGTAGTCATGAGAAGCAAGTACTTACGTGAAGTAAAAGAGGTGCGCAAGCAAGGTTATGATATTGTGTACTTGGATGAAACATGGATCAATGCTCACCACACTAACCAAAGGGAATGGCAGTCATCAGATGGAAAGATTAAGAGATTAATACCTAGCAGCAAAGGACAGCGCTTGATAATTGCTCATGCAGGTAGCCGACAACATGGACTAATACAGAATGCAGAGCTCATTTTTCTTTCAAAATCCATAGACAATCGGGATTATCACTCTGAGATGAATGGTCACATATTTAGACATTGGATTGAAAATTCTGTTCTCCCAGCACTAGATCGACCATCTTGCCTAATAATGGACAATGCAGCGTACCACAACATTGTTGCACTTGAAGATAAAGTCCCGACGTCATCCAGTACAAAAGATGCTATTAAGATATGGCTCACAAAGGAGCACATACAATTTAATAACATGTACTTAAAACCTGAATTACTATCTCTAGTAAAGCAAAAACAGAGGACAAAGATTTTTCAAATAGATAAGATTATCCAAGAGCACGGTCATATAAGTTTGAGGCTGCCACCTTACCATGCTCATTTAAATCCAATAGAACTAATCTGGGCAAAATTAAAAGGACAAGTGGCAGATGAAAATACAACATTCAAAATATGCGATGTAAAGACTCTTGCTAATCTCGCTTTATTAAATATAGACAAAGATTATTGGGCTAAATGTGAAGACCACGTCTTAAAACAGGAAGAGGAATATTGGAAAAATGATGGTTTGTGGAATGTTCAACCCCAAACAGTTATTAATCTTTTAGACTCGTCTGATTCAGAATGAAAGTATATAGCCCCCACAATGTTGGCCCCTATATTACCTTAAATTATTTCAACAAACGGTCCTTTTCAGGACCACACAACTATGAAAATTGGACATACAGGTATACCTTGATATTATTATCGTCCGTCCTCGAACTGAGCAGACAATAATTCTCCTGGTGTTTTGTTTTATCCAGTTATTTCCCCATTACGGCCACGCCTTTACCTAGTGAAAATTAAACGTAGACCAGCAACTACGGTAATTTCTATTCTTTAGGGCTTCACAATTTACAATTTTGACAAACATCAAAGAAATATCGCCGCTTTAAGAAAACTGCAGCTGCAAGATATTTGTTAAATATACATTTAAAGGGTCTTTTGCATTCTAATAACATTTGGAAAATTTCAAAAGTATTTAACAAACGGTTAGAGAGTAATAGCGTTTTGAAGTTGGGCATATGTTTTGAAACGAGCTATAGGTACATTCCTGCACATTTAACATGATCGTGATCCTTCCCGTGCCATTAGATGTCAATTAGGGCCAGCAGTGTTTTTCACCACCCATCTATATTCCTGGCAAGATATTTGATCTTATCTAATGAATCCATGCCTGCCAACTTTGCTTCTCTTATAAATGTTATTTTCAGTGTCTCTCTAGGTCTTCCTTTTTTTCTTTACCCTGATGTTTTCCATACACGAGCCAGTTTTGGAATTCTCTTGTCTCTGCTCAGCACATATCTGATACATATCCATCTTTTCCTCCTAATTGTAGTTGAAATGGAGACAAATAATAATTAATTAATATTATTATAGAGGGAAACCTCCGAGGCGATAATTCAGGGAATCATAGGAGGAAGAGCACTACAGCACCCAGAAAAAAATGACACATAAACAACAACAGAAAAAAAAACAAAGAACAATATATGGTCCGAAGCAGGATCAAACCCGTACTCCATGGCACTGCGCCTTGCCACGAGAAGCCGAACGCTTAGGAACACTGCCACTCAGCTAACTAAAAAATTAGCTATTGCAGACAATGTCTTACGCGAAGGCGTTCTCATGACTATAGCATAGGGTTACGATCACAGCTCGGGAATAAATTGTTTTTCTGTACTTTCCTATTAAGGCAAGTATCTCCCAGTAGGACTGAATACTTGTGTTGCAGACAAACATTTATTGGACGAAACTGCACGAATAGTAGTTTCCAGCACTGGCTACATGGCCATTCCTCTTATCTCAATATTAGTCTTGAATTCATTCCATTGTATGCAAAGTGTTCTTCATAGGCATTTGTCTTAAAGAGCGTTTGGTTTTCTCTCAATTTCATTTGTTATTTTCCAGTTTTCACATGCATAGGGAAGTTAACATCACAAAATATATAAATGAAAACAAAAATGGTGTTTATAATGGATGAAAAACTTCAAAACTCCTTGCTATTGTATCAAAATGAGGTAGAGTTAATTAATAAATTGATTTAATCTAAAGTGTACATGTCCAAATTTCAAAGAGTCTGAGTTTGACTTCAAATACCATCTGATTCATCAGAAATGCAATCCTAATGTGTATTTTAAATATTAATTGTAGAATTTAATAATATAATGGTATAATAAGTCAGTAAAATTATTCTCGTTAAGTTGTGATTTGTCATGATTATTCTAGGCCACATAAGAAGGTAGTTTCTAAATGAAAAGTATCTTATGCAACAAATTTATGTCAATAGTAGTGAGAAAGAGAGTTCATCAGTGTTATATAGAACCAATTCTGACCTGTGGAAGCGAATCATGGACAGTAGACAAACAAATGAAAAGACGATTAGAGGCCACAGAGATGGGATTTCTCAGAGAAGAACATTGATCAGAGAGGCAAGAGCAGCAGGAATCGGCTCCCTCAATGAGATAGAGTTGCCTGCACATAATAGAGACAAATGGTGAGATTTTATAAAAGATATTTACAAGGATTGAAAACTGCTAATAACAGAAGTAATGGTCATATCAAAGAAACAATCATTACCATCATTTAGCATACAAATAAACAGGATAAATCTGAAACAAGTGCAACTCGTCAAACACTTGGGCACAACAATAACATCAGATGGAAGATGCACCACAGAAATAAAATGCAGAATAGCTCTGGCCAATAGCATTTCAGAAAATGAAAAATATCTTATGCAACAAATCTATTTCAATAGAAGTGAGAAAGAGAGTTCATCAGTGCTATATAGAACCAATTCTGACCTATGCAAGCGAATCATGGACAGTAAACAAACAAATGAAAAGACAATTAGAGGCCACAGAGATGGGATTTCTCAGAAGAATGCTGAAAGTTCCCTGGACAGCTAAAAAGACCAATGAGAAAATTCTCAAAGAGGCCAACACAAAAAGAGAACTCCTAAAAAACATCAGAAAGAAACAATCAACATTTTTTGGCACATCATGAGAAGAGGAAAGTTGGAATACTTGGTTATACAACTGGCAAAATAAAAGGAAAGAGAGATCTCCGACGACAAAGAGAGAAAATATTGGATAGCTTGGTGTCATGGCATGGAAAACAGTCAACAACAGAACTGACACGACGCACTGTGGATAGAAGATTGTGGAAGGACATGATCGCCTACACCAACCGGTATGGTACATGATGATGATGAAAATTATTCTAGTTGATAATTTAAAAGAGAGTCAATAATTAATAAGCATACCATACATCAGAAAATTAAAGTTATAAAATATAGATAGAGCATTAACTTCATTAACAACTTGCAGACAAACTATATTTGATCCTGAAACCACAAAACATATATATATAGTTTGCTCAAAAGTAGAAAAAATGTATTTGGTTACTCACTTTAATCTTCTCACTATCATTTATTATGACAAAATTCATAACATAATTTAGATCATGTCAACCATCCTTAGTTAATCTATTTTTGTAATAGTTTATTTAGTAATTTCTGTCAATAACTTTGGTCAGTTTTACTGAAGCACAAGAACTATTCATTTTTTACACATTCAGTGCTGCTGTCTCCAAAGCTCTACCCACTCTAAAATCCTGTCCAAGTTCGACTCAAGCTGATCTGCAGTATCAGAGGGCAGTTCATGAACTATATCCAGAGGGTATGACTCCCTGGCACCATCTAGGATAACTTGAAATATTTCAGAAGATATGTTGGCCTCAATTTTCTTCTCACCGTATCCTCTATAATAAATAAACATAAAAATATGTGACATGACCTTTCAAAACTATGTATATATGTCAAATGTATGGAAGATTTTTAAAAATTAATTTTGCTACTGTTGAAAGTAATTATTCTTAGACCTTAGATAATGGTAGAAAATTATTGTCATGTTTCTTGCTTTCAAATGTTTTATATAAAGTACATGTATTCAACATTTTTCACAACCTACTGAAAGTTGTAGTCTAAATCAAAATTGAAGCATTAAATATGTAGCCTTTTTCACACCATAAACAGAAATGCAATATTTTACTCTTAATTTCTATCAAAGGATCTGTCTAATAGATATTTGTGAAAATATATCACAACATAAAAGTGCAAACAAATGGTTGAATCTGAGACAATGTAAAATAAAGATCATTTTATTTTAACTAAAGCATTAATAAATATAGTAGCACATGGAGAATAAAAATAAAAATGGCACAGCAACTTTCCAAGCAGTGCTGATGTCAAATTCAGAAGACAAGGTCAGAAAGGAGAAAGGAGACGAGGTCAGGCACCACAAATGCATCTCGGTTTGTTCTGCAGATGGACCAGTCTGTCCAATTGGCAGATTCAGTCACGAGATAAGCTGTTCAGCAAACTAGTTAGCTGAATTGGCAGTGTTTCCTATCGTTTAGCTTCTCTGGCAAGGCTCTGTGCCAATGAGCTTTCGTGGCTTCGGACATCACAAATGCACCTTGTTAATTTTATGGTTAGATCTGTCAATCCAATAATAGCATATTTTGCTATGAGAGAAGATGCTTAGTAAAATAACATTATGTATAATTATCATCATCAAGAGCCATGCCTGCTGGCATTGGTGATCATATCTCTCCACAACCTTTGATCTCCACAGGATAGTGCTTCTTTTTCAGTGTTTACTACTTCTTGTACAGTTGAGGGTATATTAAATATGACTCCAAATTTACATTTGTCAAACAAGATTTGTATAAACACACAGGAATCTGACTGGTCCAGAGGTAAAACGTTTGCGTGTGGTTTAAAAAAAAAAAGAACCCAGGAATCAATCCCGTGATAGGTGGTGGAAATTTTTTTCCTTAAAAATCTGTGGTTTCTCTCTTGCCATACTCTGGTCTCTGGATAGTCATATCATATATCTTTTGAAAAGTGGTAAAAAATGGCAGGTCTAGTTTGCACTCTATGCATATTAAAGAACCCATGACAGTTAAAAAGTAACCATTATGGATGCTGCTTGGGCAAAATCTTTTAATCAATTAAACTTACTGTACATAGCTTTCATTGATCAAGAAAAAGCATTCAACCAAGTAAACAGAGAACACCTGTGGGAGATACCAACAATATACAGAGTAAGTCAACATCTAACCAACCTATGTAAAAGTCTCTACATCAACAGCAGCTGCACAATCAGAGCAGCAAAGGCTACACAGACAACTGGGGGACTGGTTGGTCTTGAGGCAAGACGCCGAGCTTGAGACAGAGAGGTTGTGGGTTCAAGTCCCGGTTGCACCAATTGGGATTTTTATATATGATTTTTCTCTGTGGCAACCATCCCTGGTCTCAGCAGCGAGGTCCGGCTTGAAACGTCAATTACTCATGGACGGAAAAAATTAGTACCTCTGAAAACGGAGCTATCTGCCTCTGCGGTGAGGGATCCCTGTGCAAACAGCTGTCAGGGAAAAACGGATTAAAATGCAAAATTCAGTTCCTAGTAATCACCAGTAAAGAAATGGAATTCTAAATTTACTGTTTGACCAGTGTCAATCTTTATTGTTTGAGCCATACCTCTGTAAAAGTTCATGGCCCTTTTCATTCTGTCTTCAGCTGAAGTCAAAATATTAGACGTGAACTGACTAAAACTCTTTCCGTTCAGCAATATTACCCAATATCTGTAAACTGTTAACATTACCTATTGGAATGATCATATATAGGTGTTTATAAAGTCTCACTACACTTGGTATCTAGGTCAATTTGAAAAAAATGTTTATGACGTCATCACAATATGTGCTCAATGGTAAGTTCACTTGTTGCGACAGTTTTCTTATGACTTGTCTGGACTTTTAAGGATTCTGTCTTGATATCTAACATATTTCATCATTCACAGCAGGCCTACCAGATCGTGGAGCATCTTCCACATTTCCAGTAGCATAAACTTATTCAACAAATTTCATTGACAGTGGGAGCACATATTGTGATGACGTCATAAACATTTTTTTTCAAATTGACCTAGATACCAAGTGTAGTGAGACTTTATAAACACCCTGTATTATGTGTTAGTCCTAATAAAGCAATAACATCTCCACTGATCTCCATACAAACCTTTCAGTCAGCCGAGTGTGAAGTATTGTGTTATCTGTGCGCAGAACAAATACAATATCAAACCATCTCTCTGGAAAAAATTCACATGAGTGATAGTCTACAATGTTGCCACCCTTGGACATAACTTCCTCTAGTTCATCAATCAGCTGGAATAGAAGAAATATAATTAACCACAATCAAAACAAACGAGGAAATTAGAGAAATTGCCAATCAACCATAATATCTTCAGTAATCAAGAAAAGACAATGTTGGACATGTGATGAGGAGAGATAATAACTGAATAACAAAGCAAGCCCTCATGTGGGCAACAACAGGTAAGAGGAAAAGAGGCTGACCCAGAGAGACATCAAGAAGAACATTGATCAGAGAGGCAAGAGCAGCAGGAATCGGCTCCCTCAATGAGATAGAGTTGCCTGCACATAATAGAGACAAATGGTGAGATTTTATAAAAGATATTTACAAGGATTGAAAACTGCTAATAACAGAAGTAATGGTCATATCAAAGAAACAATCATTACCATCATTTAGCATACAAATAAACAGGATAAATCTGAAACAAGTGCAACTCGTCAAACACTTGGGCACAACAATAACATCAGATGGAAGATGCACCACAGAAATAAAATGCAGAATAGCTCTGGCCAATAGCATTTCAGAAAATGAAAAATATCTTATGCAACAAATCTATTTCAATAGAAGTGAGAAAGAGAGTTCATCAGTGCTATATAGAACCAATTCTGACCTATGCAAGCGAATCATGGACAGTAAACAAACTAATGAAAAGACAATTAGAGGCCACAAAGATGGGATTTCTCAGAAGAATTTTGAAAGTTCCCTGGACAGCTAAAAAAGACCAATGAGAAAATTCTCACAGAGCTTAACCCAAAAAGGGAGCTCCTAAAAAACATCTGAAAGAAACAATCAGCATTTTTTGGGCACTGGCAAAATAAAAGAAAAGAGAGATCACGGATGACAAAGAGATAAAATACTGGATAACTTGGTGTCATGGCATGGAGAACAGTCAACAACAGAACTAATATGATGCAGGGTAGATAGAAAATTGTGGAAGGACATGATGATGAAAACTGCTAGAATACAAATTTAGATAAGAGAAAGAGTATCTGGGTCTATGCCCTATGGGCCGGCTACCGCTTGAAAGGTCAATAAATAGATAGAATTAACCACATGCCCACAAGGCTATATATAATCATCAGACTTTGGAAAGAGTAGAACAATGTATATCTAGGTAGTAATATAGATCAAGAAGGTGAAACAACGAAAGAGATCAGAAGCAGGGTAGCAAAAGCAGCAGCAAAATTGAAAAACCTAGACAAACTACGTAAATCAAAAGTACTAAGCAAGAAAACTAAATTTAGAATATTCAACTCAAACGTATTATCAACACTTACCCACGCATGTGAAAGCTGGAAAATAATTTTTTTGCACTATGGAATGAATTCAAGACTAATATTGAGTTAAGAGAAATGGTCTTGCAACGAACGATCTCATCTACAATTAGGAAGAGAAGATGGGCATATGTCGGACATGTGTTGAGAAAAGACAACAAGAGAACTCCAAAGCAGGCTCATCTATTGGAAATATCAGGATACAGAAAAGAAGGAAGACCTAGAGAGACACCAAAAAGAACACTTATAAGAGAAGCAAAGTTGGCAGGCATAGACTCATTATATAAGATTGAACATATTGCAAAGAATATAGATGGATGGCAAAAAATAATACAAGCCCTAAACAACCTATAGTGGTGCTGGAAGGATCAAGATGAAGATTTAGTGTCTTTTGTAGTGCATTCACTGTTGCCGGAAATGCTTTTCTCCAAATATGTGCCATTCCTAGAACGTAATACTCTTCTTAACATTCTCCTATTTTTTAAGAATAGAATCACTATGTCTAGTGAAGTCTATCAATCGTACATGAATAACTATATTTGTTTCCCTGTCCTCATTTTGACAATTGATGACTAGCAAAGAGTTATATGGGATGTAGTAACTCTGATATAGTAACACTGTGACCTTCCAGGCATGTCGTAAGAGGCGACTAAGGAGGTTGATCGATGGCTTGACAAGCTGTCATTGTAAAAAGTATTGTTATGGAAACAGAACCATAGATTTTAGAAGCAGTGATCTCTGCAATATGTGCCGTTTTGGCACGCAAGGTTTCTGTTTTTGAGATTGTGGTTCTGCCCTATGTGCCGTCTTCGGCTCGAAAGGACAATAGATAGATAGTAACTCTGACAAAAAAAGAGAACAAAGTGGATGAAAATAAAAGTATGTATACTTACAACTTAACCATAACATTATTGAGACACACCACACAAGTACAATGTTTAACACTGCAGCAAAATGCTGGGTGTGTGTGTGTTTTATCTTATTCCCCAGAAAGTGAAACTTCTCAGTGCCGACACCAGATCAAGCAATGTTTGTAGTTGACCCATGAACCTATCTGTCGCCACCATTTCTTACAATTATATATTCCACTGTGAGTTGATCTTTACAACAGTTCATTTTCAACACTGACATTCTGATCTGAAGTATCCTCCTTATACAGCCTTTAATAAATGTCTGAGTCTTCATTGTATTTCTGCTTAAAATTGTCTGTGTTCCCACCCATGCAATAAGACTACGTTGACATCTGTATTGAACAAATGCATTGTTTTCTTGTTATGCACAAGTCTGTTGGCTTTCCAGATGTTATTCAGCTAATTAGAAACACTGCTATAGCCTTCCCAACTTGTTCTGTAACATCTGCTTCGCTCATCATGATCTTTTAATAATACCTTTTATATTATGTGTGTCATCATCAAGCCTATAACAATCGAAAAGAGGGCTGATAATAGGGGACAATGATGTTGTATGCCTATATGATCAAGTCAACAACTATGTGTAGATTAAGCTAAACATTAGATGGACGCACATATGTGGTGTGAACAAAAAAAACAGTAGAACATGTTCTCCAGAACTATCTGCTTTACACAAAGTGTAGAATAAATAAATTCCAAATATTCTATTTGGTGATCCTAGAGGGGGGGGGGGGGGGGGGGAAGAGAAACTAAGGTTATATATATCTGCAACTTTAGCCTCTGTGCATGTTGAGCAATGCTGAGAACAAATAAAGAGGAAACAAAATCCATTATATATTATTAGGCTTTCTTTTTCTGCAAACTGTGTAGGATTTTTTTCAAAACTATGACGATGTAAGCCCTTACAAAATGTTTTAGATAAAATACAGTTTCTGCATTTCTAAAAATAACCACAACTCTCCTATACAGTTTTATGAAAATAACTTATGCAGATATGTAGCTCTGCCTATGCATTTTGCAGAAAAAAATCAATCAAATCATACTAGATAAAAAATACTGTGTTGATCTATATCATCTTATAAATTTCACAGCACAACTCAAGTTTGGAGAACTCTTGATCCCATAAACTAAAGACCAGATGAAAGACTTCTTCTACCAGGATGGGATGGGTGTAACAGTGGAAATGATACCCCCAGAAAACAATCAGTGTCCAATGTGGGGAGAAGCCATGCGAATAGGAGCTGCATTTAAAGTTATATCCACAGGAAATGACATTCCAGAAAACAAACTTCTGCTGTGTAGTCTCCTGATGCCGGAGCATTTCAACCAAGGCACAGATTTAGGGGGGAGCACCAGGAAACACACATATATGACTATGGGGACTGACCACATGACCAGCTCATCTTGTGTCATGATGTTGCTCTTTTTCTACCATCATGAAACAGGACAAAGAGTCAAGTTTGCACAATCAATAGTCTTAAATGTAGAACTTGAAACTACTACAGAACCATAGAATGTTTGATAAGCACATTTACTTTTAAATGGTCACGTGTGTTTCAGACAGTTCTATAATAGTCTAGCAATTTCATAAATTCTGAAAGAAATTGATTGCTATCAGTAAAGAATTACCATATCAATTCTTGTTTTTAAAGTACACTGCTGAATATTATCTAAAGATGTTAAAAAAATGAATCTAATGCAGTACACCCATAATTTTGATTTTAAATGTGATGTGCTGCTTTAAATGTTGCTCAAGACAAGGAAAGAGTTGAGGGGCTGATCTCAGCTGTGTCTGTGGTCTGGATGAGATTTGATATATTGACATCTGTAACTGAATGTTGAAAACTAACATTAATAATACAGATCTCAATATATCAAATCTGCATACTTCTATATCGTTAACTAGGACAACCTATTCAATGCATGACAAGACTAAACCGTTTCTATGTATGTTCCATTTGAAAAATAATTAAAATCAAAAGACAAGGCAGAGTAACCAACTCTGATGTCCCTGCAGTATTCTAGGCTTCCCTCGAGCTTCTTGATAATGGAACACTGGGAACATCGGCGTCCCGTTCCCTCAGTGCTCTCTTCCTGTATATACGAGTGACTGTAGTCCCCCCGGCTCAACTGGACACAGTCTGGTCTTTCATTGCTTCTTCCGCCGTAATTAAGTTCAGAGCTTCCCAACACATAGCTTCTCACCTGGTCGTATAGCATGCATGTGTTTATCACCTCATAACGCGTACTTCTTGTTGTGTTGATCTGGCATTAGTGGTAGTGGTATTTTTTACTTAGCGTTGTGTTTATCGGCCCAATCAACCAACTACAACAATTTGTTGCACAGCCGTACACTATTAAAGTCACACAAGCCATGAATAAACACAATACTTCACTGAGTTTATTTACAGGGTGCCGGGTACAACAATCGATTTACATGTGCTGGGCGGTCTGACTACCCACTCCAGTCTATCCAGTAGGCCTAACAACATTTTGGCATACTATCGCCCTACACTTAGAGGTGACTTATCTAGCCTTTCTCTAACTCCCACCTGATCTATATCTGTGTTGGAATCTCCACCTAATCTCATATTTACGAAAGAGTGTTTGCTCTATTCCCAATGAACGAGCCGGCGCATAGCAGCGCGGCCGCCTCCTCCACTGGCTCTTTAAACTGGAAATTCCTTCTACCAACCAAACTGACCTAAGCTGGAACTTGTCTTTCCCTCTCTCCAGCCCTTTAAGTATCTCGTATTCCATCCAATCACAGATCACCTACGTCATCACTCAGCCAATCAAATCAATCTCCCCATCTTAAGACAACTCACTCTAGTGTTTCTCATCATTCACTTATTGCATGAATTTCTTACAATCTTCACTCAATACTATCACTGCCCCTGGCCACTGTCTCAAATCACGTCGGTTCTCAAATCTCACATTACCTACAATGGTCCTCCCATTGTCTTTACCCTATACCCAACTACATCTATTTCCTTACATCCATACATCTCCCGGCTACATATATATATGTATACTAATATATATATATAATACAATATTAAACAAGAAGCGCGCGGCAGTGCTGCTAAAACACTGTTTCACTGACTGAAAAGTCAGCGTATGGTGTTCGAAACCTGCAGCACACAGAAAGGATTTTTCTATCGGAGATGAAATAAAAATCCTGAGTCTCACACGTAGTGGCAACTGCTTTGACCAAGCGGCCTTTATCCCTCTGGTTCTATCATGAGCCCCCCGACATATACCAGCAATGGTACTGTGTGTCATAAAGATAGTTTTTTTAAACAAGAAGAAATTATAAACCTGCAAGTGTAAGCTAGGTGTGCAAGTAGCAAGCTACTACAAAATTCAGCACATGCAGACTTCATCTGCTAAAAAAAGTGACCATGTTGAAGTTATGAATTTGTCTGGAATGTTGTGATGTCACCAATAACAAAGTTCTGTTGAATTCTTAAAATTATTAAGACACTAATATAATCCCAGAAGTGTAATTATTACATTACCCTATCTTCATCAAGTATGCCACATTGAAGCTCCTCATCATAGCCATCCAAACAATCAGCACTTTCTGCAACTTCTCCCACATTGATGTAGTTTAATCCACTTCGTAGAGCTAGCTCTCTAGCTGTGGTTGTTTTACCTGTACCAGGAGTCCCTAAAACAATAAGAAAGATTTTTTTAAAGATTTTTTATAAAAATTCATCAGTCTCTCAAAGTACATATCCTTGTCTCACCCATATTGCTTCTCACGTGAGGAATGAAAGAAGAAGCTTGGTAATGTACTCCTTGTCCATAATCAAACATCATTCAGTGCTGTCAGTGCCAGCAACTTATAAGCAATTTCATTGCTGTGAACTCCAGTGTGCTATGGACAGTACACCCAAATTAATGTAGTCACTTGTGAGTCATCCAGAAGCTGCATCCACTCCACCCCAGGGGGTATCTGTCACCCCTTCATAACATACTTTGTGAGTCCATCACAGCACAGCATAATTTATTTTCTGTGCAACCAGCAATGATTTTATCTCAGGTTGTGCTTCTATCACTATCCTCATGCTGGACAATGTAATTCTACAATTGTTACATTTCTTAGCCACCTCGCTTGCCATGCTGGTGTCCCCATATCTCCAACTACTGTGCTGGTCAGACACAGACGATCAGATCATGAGATTAGGACAGTTATTTAATGGATTCCCTTATCATAACCTCATTGGCTCCATAGGCCCAGTCATAGTACTCCCTGTTAAATTGAAGTTAGCCATTTTATTTTAAAGCTGTTGCCTCTACCGGATTGTTGCCAGTTGTTAATAATATCATCTAAATTATCATTTTTATGGACTCCTCAGCCACATTCATCTTAGATTTTTTACTGCCCAAACCAAGTTCAAGGGAGGATTTATGGTTCTTGCAACATGCAAGAAAGCCATGACCTGAGCACCACTCACTTATAACATGAATATCTATCTATCTATTGACCTTTCGAGCCGTAACCGGCCCATAGGGCGTAGACCAAGATACACCTTCTCCTATATGAATTTTTGTTCTAGCAGTTTTCTTTTAAAGATATTTTATCAAATCTCGCCATCTGTCTCTGTTCTGTGCAAGCAGTTCTATCTCATTGAGGGAGCCGATTCCTGCTGCTCTTGCCTCTCTCATCAATGTTCTTCTCAGTGTCTCCCTGGGTCTTCCTCTTTTTCTTTTACCTGTTGTTTCCCATATGAGGGCTTGCTTTGCTATTCGATTATTATCTCTTCTCATCACATGTCCAACGTATGACCATCGTCTTTTCTTTATTACTGAAGATATTAGTGGTTGATTGGCGATTTCTCTAATTTCCTCGTTTGTTTTGAATTCGTTCCATTCTATACCAAGTATTTTCCTTAGACATTTATTTTCGAATGCGTTCAACTTTGTTTCTATATCTCTTGTTGTTTTCCAGCTTTCACACGCATACGTAAGGGTTGATAGTACATTTGATTTGAATAGCCTAAGTTTTGTGTTTGTGCTACATGAATATACTAAAGAATATTTTTTTTTTTTTACGAAAAGAGAACTAAATCAGTAAATCATGACAATTGGAAAAATTGAGGGAAGAAGAAATAAATTGAGAGAAAAAATAACAGTTTAGGAGATTGGCTTGGTAGGAAATCAACAGAACTGATAAAAAAATGTAGAGAAAGAAAGTACACAGTAGGCACAGTACTGGAAGATGATGATCATACAATTATTAACTTCAGACTTTGTTATGTATCGCTCATTAATTTGATATAAGAATGGAGTCTCAAACAGTTACTGTTTTCCTAAAGCAGGTTTTAACAGGTAAGAACTGATGTCTCTGACACGAGCAGATGACACATATAAAAGCAAAAACTTTGTTTAAAAATCTTATATAACTATTCTACATAGAGGAGTCAGCAGTGAAAAAGTAAACAGGTTGACTTTGGTGTAATGAACTACTGTGGATATGATATGAGGGACATGTACTAAAGTGACATTTGAAGGTCCTCAAATTACACTTAAAAACCCCCAAAGGTTACATTTTGGATATCAGTACAAGTTGAACTGGGGTTTTAGCATCAGATTTGTATGTAAGGAGGGCTCTAAGTTAGATGAAGTTTATTGTTTTTCCATACTTTTCTTTTTAATGCAGATTAGAAGAAAGAGGCTGTGTTATTAACAGAGAAGTGTGATTAAAATTCACTAAAGCCTTTCTGACATGAACATTACTAGGGGTTAATAATGAGTTAATATAACTCAATTTAATGTCATTTACTTACTACGGTTAACTGAGACAAGATTTCACATATATCAAGAAGGTAGCTACACAATCTGAAAGTAAATTCAATCAGTAAACAAGGGCTATGCTAATTCA
The DNA here is from genome assembly GCA_032433765.1 of Megaustenia siamemsis. Classification (NCBI taxonomy): domain Eukaryota; kingdom Metazoa; phylum Mollusca; class Gastropoda; order Stylommatophora; family Ariophantidae; genus Megaustenia; species Megaustenia siamemsis. Next base: position 88,436,030 of record JAVIAB010000051.1, read on the forward strand.
AGGGTAGAAGCAGGCTTAGGTATGAGAAGAAAATTAAGGCGAACACTTTCTTTGATTTTTGAGAAATATAATAATCCTATCTATGAGAGGTCTGAAAGAGCAATTGGGAAGGCCTGTTTGCGGGTAATTGTGAAATCTCATCTAGGGAGAAGGACAATTTCAGAGAACAGGTCTGTCAGCTAATTAATGTGATTGAATTATAATATATACAACATCTCTCAATAACAAAACTGCTATATTTAGGGTCACAATGATAAGAGAAATTTTGGGACCCTTTGCATTAAGACAGCTGAAAGAAATGAAAATGGAAGCAGACTGCTAGAATTATGTAATCAAAACTATTTTGTCATCTAGTGATTACACATTCTTCAAAAACAGAGTTGCAAATATGCATATGATACAGTGGAATGATATATAAACCAGTAGTAACCAGATACTAACAAGAAAACAGAACAAGAAAAGAGTAATTGACAGCAAACTGTCCCTAATATTAGAGGCGACAGACCATAAAATGGTTATGATCATATTAAGACAGCCAGAATCAAAGAGAAGATATGTAAACAAACAAATTAAACAAAAAGAATAGACAATAAAAATAAAACAATTTAAAATTCAAGGAAAGATCTCGAAGAAAAACTAAAAGAGGAATTCAAGAAACTCCCTAACGAAGAAATCATGGTAGTAGAACGAAATTAGTTTAAGAGCACTGTAATCGTGTGTTTCGATGTCCTCCAAGAGGGCATGGGGGCACATCACTGCACGCAGCAGGCCCAGAAGCTCACAAAAGAATTATACGAAAACATTCAGAAGATTTCAAAATACCAATCGAATTTACTTGAAAAGAATTAAATATAATAATAGGTGAAGAGAAAGGTGGAGGGATTATAACAGTCAACTCTGTGCTGATGAAAGACCAGAGCTAAACAATTCAAACAAAGACACAGGAGCACCACATATGCTGAGTGAAGTGGAAGGGTGTGCACGAGGGTCAAGGTTTCTCCTCGGAGATTCTTAATATTTTGAGGGGGAAATTAGGGCACCTATGGATTAGTCCGGTGTGCAGTGATGATGATCCGAACATAACATTCCTTGTTGAACAACAATGTTGACATTGTTCAAACATTTGAAACTTTGCTGCAACATGATTCTATTTGTCGTTGTTAAGTTACCAGACTTCCTAGGTATTTAAATTCCTCTACTTGCTTTAATGGTCTGCCAATTACCGTTATGTTGATGTTCTGTTTCTTTTTTTGAGTGACCCTCCTGACTTCTACCTTATTAATTTACATGTTGCATTGGGTGATTTGCAGTCTTTTATTTTTCCCATGTAATAGTAGCAGATTGACAGAGCTAATACCCTCTGTCTCTGATGGGTTGGCTAACTTAAATATGCTGTGCATGGAGGTAATAAACAATAGGGGAGATAGTACACATCCCTGTCTAACTCTTGTCCTAACTTCAAAGTGACCTGTGTAGCCTACTCTTCTGACAGTGCAGCTGTTGTTGATGTAGAGGCTTTTACATAGGTTGGTGAGATGTTGGCTTACTCCATATATTGTTAGAATCTCCCATAATTGTTCTGTTTAATCGGCTGAATGTTTTTTTTTGGTTTACGAAAACTGTACAAATGTTGATTGTGTTCTCTGCTAGGTGAAATAAGGGTGAAATGTGCATCAATACATCTATTTTTTTCAGAACTCCTTTTGGGAGTTGCTGATCTGTAGCTCTGTAATTTATCTTAGCATTTTCTCTATAATTGTAGCATATAAATTTCCTACATGGCTGAGTAAGGAGCTACCTCTGCATTAGTTGCAGTTTCTCTTGATACCTCCACCCCCCCCCCTCCCCAAATTGGTATTTATTGGCATATTGCCAGTCTTCAGGGGCTTTCTGTTGTTGAAATGATGCACTGAATATTCTGTGCAGCCATGTAACACCTGCTTCTCCTGCTATTATTTCTAATGGTATGGTGTTTATTTCTAGCGCTACATTTTTTGGTGTATGTTTTATGACTTCTTCGATTTCTTCTTTAACAATGTCAGATTCAGTGTCTTTGCGTGCTATCATGGTTTTTGTTGCATTATTGGTTGTTGGTGCCATGTTTAGTAGGTCTTTGAAATATTATTTCCATCTCTGTTCATCTCTTGGTTGTTTGATATTGGCTGTCCTCCTTTGCCGTTTATAAGTTCTATGGGATCATCGTGCTCTTTTCTTACTCCTGTTGCTTCTACTGATTTCTCTTGCACCTGTCTTAAAGTCCTTGCTCACCCTTTTAACGAGTACTATCCAAATATTTTACTTTGTTTCCTTGGTCAAAATTATAACTTTTTTCCGGACTAAGGCGCATTTGTCACATCCATTTTGGTTTCTCGTCTTCCAATCTGTAAATAGTTTCTTCAACTGCGTCTCTGATTTTGTCATTCCACCTCGGGGTGCTCGTAATCCCCTTCTTTCTTCGTTAGTTTTGCTCCATATACTGTTCTTGCGATGATGGTTGTTTACTGTTTCCACACTTCTACTGTTTACTTCAGTAGGGAATTTCTTTCATTCCTCTTTATTTTTTTCTTCAAATTTTCATGATAATTGATCTTTTAATTGATTTATTTGCATTGTGTTTCTTTTGTTTGTGTATCTTCTTACTTCAAGCTTTCTAAATGTGATCATCGTCATAATTGTTTGGCCTGTTTCATCTATAAAATTTAGGACAGCTATGCGTTCTTTTGCTTGTATGAAATCTATTTGGCTTCTACAGGTTGGGCTGTTCCTGTTGTGTCAGGTGTATATTTGCGACTCTCTGCGTTAGAAAAGTATGTTGCTGATATAAAAGTAGTATAGTAGGTAAAAGTTTTGTCCTACTGCTAATTTGATAATATCTCCCTTAATTACATAGGATACATAGACATATATGAAAAGTTATCCAGAGTTTTCTGTCCTTGTCTAGCAAATGTAGGTGCCATTATGGATAAATGTGACCTATCGATTTTATATTCTCCTATATAAACCTTCATAGATTACACCAAGGCATTTGATAAAGTCATCATCATCATCATCGTGTGCCCTCTCCGCAACGAAGGTTAGCTACCATGGATCGCCATTCTACTCTGTTTCTTGCTTTGGTGGTGCAGGCTGACATAGATTGACTTGTCCATCTTTTGATGTTACTCGTCCATGTTAGTATTGGTCTGCCTCTGCCTCTTTTGCCTTGTATTTTTCCTTCCAATATTACTTTTAGTAGGCTGTTGTGTCTTTTAACATGCCCCAAAAATTTAATTTGTCTTGTCTTAATTGTGTTCAGCAGTTCTCTTTTTATTTTTAGTTGTTTTAAAACTTCATCGTTTGTTATCTTTTGTTTCCATCCAATTCTACCTATTCTTCTATAAATCCACATTTCAAAGGCTTCAATTTTCTGTTCTGTTTTCTTGTCTAATGTCCATGTTTCTGCACAATACAGGAATATTGAGAAAATGTAACATTTTGCCATTCTTAGTTTCAGCCCTGCTGATATTTGTTTTGTTGTTAGTATATTTTTCATGGCATTAAAATTACTTTTTGCCATACCTATTCTTTTGTTTATTTCAGTTTTACATTTTCCATCATTGGTTATAGTATGTCCCAGGTAGTTGTAACTCTGGACTGTCTCCAGATGTGTTCCCTCAACTGAGATATTTAATTGTAGGTCTTGAGAATTTTCTTTGTTTATGATCATAGTTTTAGTCTTTTTGATATTCATTTCTAGTCCATATTTTTTGCTTGTTGTGTTTATCACATTAAGCAATTCTTGTAGGTCTTTAGGATTTTCTGCTAGTACAAAATTATTTTAAATTGATAAAGTAAAGCATAAAAAAATAATCAAAATTTTAGAAAGCATAAACGTAGACAGCAAAGATCTAAGAATAATAAAGAACATGTACTGGCAACAAACAGCGGCCATAAGAACTGGAAACCAATTGGGAATGTTTCAACAAATAAAACAGGGTGTTAGACAGGGTTGTGTGCTGTCACCAGATTTGTTTAATATTTATAGTGAGATTATTTTAAGATCCATAAGGGACATGCCTGGAATAACAATTGGAGGTCATAATATAAATAATCTAAGGTATGCTGATGATACAGTCTTAATCGCTAAGAGTGAAAATGAGTTACAAGAAATGTTGGACATTATAGTGAAGGAAAGCAAAAATAAAGGACTCAGCCTTAATTGCAAAAAGACATCACCTCAGTGTAAAATAAAGACAAGTGGAACAATATTAAAACAGGTAAATGAATTTAAATATTTGGGAACTTTGTTAACCTCAGACGGAAGATGTACAAAATAGGTGAGATGCAAAATGGCTCAGGAAAAAGCAGCTTTCCAAAAAATGAAGAAGATACTATGCAATCCATTTTTGACAATAGAAACAAGAAAAAGAGTTCTTAAATGTTATGTAGAGCCAGTCTTAAAAGTATGGATGCGAATCATGGACAATAGGACAACAGACAAGAAAATCACTGGAGTCTGTAGAAATGTGGTTTTACAGAAGAATATTGAGAGTACCATGGACAGTTAAGAAGAGTAATGAAAACGTTCTGAAAGAGGTCAAAACAAAAAGAGAACTAATTTCCAATATTAGGAAGAGACAATCATCATTTTTTGGCCATGTAATGAGAAGAGAACAACTGGAATATATTGTAACAACTGGAAAAATTGAGGGACGAAGAGATAAAGGGAAGCAAAGAGAAAAAATAACAGACAGCTTAAGAGAATGGCTTGGCAGAAGGTCAACAACAGAAATGATAAATAGCTGCCGAGATCGAAAATTGTGGAGAGACATGATCACCTACGCCAGTGGGCACGGTACTTGATGATGGTGATGATATAAACCTTAGTGGCAGGGTCAAAAGTTGCATTATCTTTACGTACTTTAATACTTGCACATTCGTTTTGTTTACATAATTCTAGCACATTTATATCTATTTTCATTTCTTTCAGCTGTCTTATTGCCAGAGTCCTTAAATGTATGTTTTCATTGTTGCATTTCCCTAACCTTTCGTTAGTCTCCCATCAATAATATAACAATGTTTTTATTAGTCTTGTTGACAATTTCATTTAATGTCTCAGAATTATTCACTTTCTTTTTTTCATTGTTGTTACATGAAAAGGTGCACATATCTGCATGTAAGTTGCTTTTCTGTCTTCTATTAGTCTGGCTGTGGTGATTTATTTTAGTATTTTATTTTTACAATATATTTGCATGCTCCAAGTGAGTACTTAATGTGTGTTTTGCTCTTTCTGTAACGTCATCTCCTGAGAATATTATCGTATAGGTAATATGTGTTTTATTTACTTGTCCTTTTACTCTATTGTCTGCAAATCCTAGTATTTTAATCTAGGTGATACTTGGACAAATGATACAAGAATTTGTACTGAGCTAGCATGATGATAGCTCATTGTGTTTTATGGAGGCAAGTGACCCGGTCAGACACAGAACTCAGGCACCTTTGACATCATTGGGTTGACAAACATTTATACCACAATCAACAACAAGTGGTACCCCATACTGAGTCGCTTTTACCTTCACGTTTGAAGATAAATTGGGACTCACTATAAGCCATATCACCCACATCATGAAAAAGAAGGTGGTTGGTTCTGGCTTCAAACTCAAGTTTTCAAAGACACAGCTAAAAATGTTGAGGTGGAATGGGGGTGTTTTGCACAGGTGTGCACATTCTCCTACTACTTACTTTATTACCACTGATTCTTGATGGAATATCAGCAGCCAGTGCTCTTGCTGTGGAGCTGTCAAAATTGTGAACGTAGGTGTTAAAAAGATGAGTCAGAGGGCCAAGGGTGGAGTTGAATGACACAACTGCTAGATGAAGCCCAACTGAATTGCTCTGGTTTGTATTTTAACATCGCCCAATGTGTAAAAAAAAGATGCCCGTACAAGTCACTGAAAAAGTAGATCCACTAAGCAACTTTGACATTGAAAAAGAGAGGTACATATTACCAAATTTCCATGGTGTGTTTATGCGAATCATCCTGCTGTCCAGTCCTCAAGGAGTGTGGTGTGGTAAACATCAAAGTGCAAAGACACTGGGTTGCTTACTTGAAAGATGGCCTGATGATCTACTTAGACCCATCCAAGGAGGTGTTGGATTACTTTGGCAACATACAAAGACAAACATTTCATTAACATCGTCCTGACAATGATTAGATTCACCCAATTTTTAGTACATATACAATGCCCGCGTGTTAGTTCAGGGAAACAGCAGCTTTGAGAGTGCAGGTTGTATATTTAGCCTGGCTGGTCTCAAACACAAAACCAAAGACACTTTTCTCTGAAACCTATCAATGGGTAGGTTTCGAGTGAAAGGAGTTGGCATTCCACAGCAAATACCAATGCCACCACCAAAGACTAAGTGGACACTTGAATTGCACTGCCGTAGGTGGCTACAGCCACTGCAAACATAACTGGTTTTATTGCAATGAACGGTAATCAAATTATGGGTCTTGCCAAGCCAATAGAAAATAAAGATGCCAATACTAAAAAACACTGAGGAATTAACATACTAAAAAGTAAAATTTTGCTGCAATATGATCCTACGTAGAACATCAACTTGGAACAGGCACACGATAAAATACCTGTAAAACTCAGCAGACCCTCAAGATGTTGCCACAAAAGCATATGTGGACATAAGAGATGAACTGTGGGTGCTAACAGCTGGTGGAAGTATGACAGGCATTCTCGTTACGGGTGATCACATACCTTACTGACCCAGCAGTAGCCCAAGATATCACCATCAAAAACTGTACAGACCAGCTTTCTACAGCTGAGGTGGCCTTAGCAGGAATTAAGATCCCGCTGCTCAACAGTACAGTAGTTCCTTGACAAGAAGGCATAAGTTGAGACAACCACAAAATCGCAAGTCATGCCAATCCAAAAGAAGATCAAGATGCTGCCACTAAGACATAAGAGACATACTGCTGACACAACAGCACAATTTTGATAAATATCATATATTTGAACATTGGGAACAACTCAGACCTTTTCAATCAAGCCAGTCAGGAACCTTCAATTTACACACAGGGGCTGCGCATCATTAGCACTTATGGGGTTAGGGCTGCCTTTAGCCTGATAGAATCTGTGAGGTTCTAAAGTTTCAGGTGGTGGAAGATCGTACAGAGCATAGCACCAAGAAGACTTATCTCACTATTCATAACACAGAGCTGTTTGTTTCCATCTCAAAGCGGCATTTAGTCATAATCTTGGAAATTTTGAAGCATTTATCTATGAAAGAGCCATGAGCCTAGTACATTCTGCTAATTCTTAAAATTGACTTGATGGAAGTAGTTTCACTTTGTGACACTAGACAAAAAAAAAACTGAATTTTTAAGCTAAAGTAAATATTTATGTGTGAATGATATTTTAATAGTTAATGCTTGTAACAAAATGATTAGCAAAACTGAGAGTTTCTGTGGGAGTTTTTAAAGTTAAAGATACAGCTCCTAACCACTCTGAATGTTATTATAGAAACAAATGTACTATATTGCCCTGTGAAGATGCAAATTATCAAATCAACTAAAGTATTAGTGACAAACAATGGTTAATAACCCCTCTTGCACTAATTTGACAATACAGATCATCACGTCCTTTTGAAATTGAATTAACGGGAGTGAGATTAGTTTTACAAACCACAGATCTGAAATTGCTATCAATAGTGACTATACATGTCATTATTTAGATGCAAGAACAATAAAAAAAAATAACCTCTACTGAGATGAAATGTGTTAGATGAATGACAGGAAACAGTCTGAGAGATAAGATCAGAAATGAAGAACTGAGAAAAAAAGCTAGGAATAGCCCCCACCATAGAATATATAAAGAAACAACAGATAAAATACCCATCTCTCGACATCACCATTCCAGACAAAACCAGGTAGCAATACTGCCATAAAAAAAAAAGGAAGCTTATCTAAGCTCAGAAGAACAATCACCTCAATGGTATCACAGTTAAACTTATCGTTGGTGTCTGCTTTGGTCTTCCTGGAGTAGTAATGGGAACTGTGGGCACAGCAATTCTTGTAACTGGCATTGGTTCTGTCACCGAACTTGTTCTTGAATGCAATACAGCTGTGACTGACCAATTAGACATGGTGTTAGTTGATCACTCTAGAAAATTGTCATCAAAGGTGGCCAAGCATAAGGCTATTTGTGTCTCACATCGCTGCCTAAAAATGCAAAAACCTTTGTATCAAAGGCCCCAGAAAACTCAGCAATATCAGATACTGAGTTCAAACTCAAGCTTGGCAAAGTTGAAAAGTAAGACACTTTGAAAGACAAAATCCAAAGTAAAGTCCACAGCAACGATGAGGTGGCAAAATAGGAAGAGTGAATAAAACTGGGTTGAAAAGCAGTGCGAAAAGAACTTAAGCCATACATATAATTTTCAGTTCTCATTAAATTGCATTTACCACAGGTACACCACTGGGTAATCAATTCCTCCAAACAGTATTCTGACAGCACCACTTGTTTAAATGTGGCCATCTAGATCAGTTTCTTCTTTCTAGTGTTGCAAACAACCATAAAGACCAGTTTTAGAATCATTGGAAATACACAGTTAAAACGCACAGAGGTTCTAAAAAATAGACCTACTTCCATCAGGACATAAACACGCGTACAGAATTAGAACAATTTGTGTCCATTGTTCATGGTGACCTTGTTTTTAAGATTAAAATGTTACAGAGTTAAATGCGCAAACAGAGGTTCAGGCATGAATTATTCATTCTCGAACATGTTTCTAGAAAACAAAAGATACAAAGGTTGTGTCAGCCAGTGACTACTATATATTAAAGATGTATGTTTTTTTGGCAATGGATGATCATCACAGATGTCATATTTAACCACATCAGTAAAGCCAGGGAGAAAGTGAAGTTTTCTGCATGCATTTCTTTATGATAAAGTCTAAGAAGAAAGCGTGTTAAGAAAAAAAAAAGACAGACAAAATTAGTGCGTACAAAAAACCACAAGGAGGACATTACAACATTTACTAAAGGCACACGAAATGAGACTATAATGAAAAATTTGTGTGAACTTGACACTTCCTATGATGCAGCAAAAGCAGATATTGCATGGTTATAAAACATCTTACAAGATGATGAACCAATGATCTGGTTTAGCTGTTAACTATTACAGTCTTACAGATGGTTGAAATGCTTAGTGAATGAAAGGATGTTCTCCAAAAATTCAAGAACTTAGTTAAATAAAAATCTTGCTCCATACAGTATTCCTCATCAAAGTCAGAAGAATTTGATGTGCATAAGCAATGATCTTCATTAATATGAAAAACAGCTCTACCTTTCATCTGCTTTTTATGAAAGTCTGGATAAAGCTGTTGACAAGTGTCTGAAAGAGATTATGCTGATTTGCTTGAACATGCCAAGGTATTAGATTCTGGATATTGGCCAGAAAATACTCAAAAGTAATTGGCAATTAATGAACCCAAAATACAAAATAGCACACAAGTTTTGCTTAAATTAAAGAGAGCTGAATCAGCGATGGTTCAGTGGTTAGTGAACTGGACTACAAAGGACAAGAGGTAGGGTTCGATCCCAACCGACGGCTTCCGGGTTCACCCAGCCTTTAATGGGTACCGGATTTTTTTTCTGGGAAAGTAAAGCAGCATGGGCGTAATACCGACCACATTACCCCAAAATTCATGTACGGAAGGTCTGTAAAATTTATGGTCACTAACACCATATTCCCTATATGCCACTTGGCATGATGGGGACTCTTCACTTTACTTTTTAAAGAGAGGCATTTTCTATCTTCCATGATTATTTTTATTGAAAAAGTTTCAGACATACAACTTGCTATAGAAAATACTTTAAGCACAACAAAAACTGAATAATAAGGACAGAGTCCTTTTAGTGAAATTGAATAGAAAGCCAATAGATATTAATCTCAAACAAGTTTATGCATCAACAGCAGACAGTCTAGAGGAAACAGTTGACAAATTTTACCACGAACTTAATATGGCACTTTATCAATACAAATGAAATACAAAAATGAAATTTTTGGGTCACGTTAAAAGACATAACAGCCTAATAAAAGTAATATTGGAAGGGAAAATACAAGGTAAAAGAGGCAGAGGTAGACCAAGAACTAACATGGATGAGTAACATCAAAAGATGGACAAGTCAGTCTATGACAATCTGCACCATTAAAGCAAGAGACAGAGTGGAATGGCGCTCCATGGTAGCCAACCTTCGATGCGGAGACGGCACTCAATGATGATGATGATGATCAATACAAACCACATGAAAACACTATAGTTCCTGGGGATCTCAACACAAAAGTAGCAAAGGAAAGAGTTGAAAAAGTAGCTGGTAATTATGGCTTAAGCGAGAGAAACGAAAGAGGCGACAAACTTATTGACTGGACAAGAATATACAACATGATGATAAGAATCACCTGGTTTAAGCAACGCCCAAGACGTCTGTGGACATGGAAAAGTCCAGGAGACAATGCATGTAATCAAATTGATTACATAATGATAAACAACAGATTTAGGAACAGTCTGGTATGTGTGAAAACTAGACCAAGAGCATATTGCAATAGTGATCATGTACCAGTTATGGGAAAGCTTAGAGTAAAATTTAAAAAAGCAAAACGAGCCTCAGTTAATATCAAGCTAAATTTAGATCTACTCAAATCAGACAAGAAGTTACAAGACAAATATAACATCACAATTAAGAACTGGTACAATGCAATAGAGAAGATACAAAGCATTGATGAACAGTGGAAAATGCTAAAAGAATCAATGCAACAAACATCCAAAGAGTTCATACCACCAATGATGACAAATTCAAGAAGGAAATTGATGACATTTTAGAGCTTTTGGATACAAGAAGCTCCTGTGCACTGCCGAGGCCCGAAAGGGGAGTAAAGAATAGTGCTGCTGTTCCCTACCATGCATGTACATAAGAGGCAACTAAGGAGGGTTGGGCATGGGACTGGCTATCCTGTACTGTAAAAAAATAAGCTGAAAAAACTTCACAAACATGGACAAGTGAAAGAAAAGAATAAAAGTAAATCCGCCATCCAGGAAAGATAAAGGCTCTCTGTCTAAGAGATGTATGATGCAATCTGGAGAAAAGCCGCAAGGAGTCTGGGTTGCCGACTCACCTTTTGTCTACTAGGAAATCCTCCAGAATTGGCACCTGGAAAGTACGCACCCTAAATGAGCAAGGAAAAGCTGCACAGGTAGCAGCAGAAATGAGAAATGACAAAATAGATATTCTGGGAATGTGTGAAACAAGACGGCTAGGAACGGAAAGGATAAAACTAAATACGGGAGAGATGATTTTATCATCAGAACACCAGGAACCTGGAGCCCAACATAGTGAAGGGGTAGCTATAATGCTATCAAGGAACGCACAGAAGATACTGACAGAATGGGAAAACAGTAGGGCCAAGACTAATGACAGCAACATTTAAAACAACGAAAAACAATATAAAAATACACGTTATACAATGCTATGCACCAACTAATGATAAGGATGATTTAGTTAAAGATGAGTTATATAAACAGTTGAAATGTCAGATAGATGAAAGACGAGCCAAGGATATTATAATATTGATGGGAGATCTAAATGCAAAAGTAGGATCAGACATCAGAGGCTTCGAAGAGATTATGGGAAAACATGGACTTTGAGATATATTCGTGAACTTCTGTGCTCTTGATCAAATGAGCCTGCCTAGGAGGAGCAATATTCCACCATAAAAGAATACATAAAGCTACATGGGTGTCACCAGATCATAGAACAGAGAATCAAATTGACCATATATGTATTAATAATGAGTTTAAGTCATCCTTACAGGATGTAAAAGTATATAGAGGAGCAGATGTGGCTTCAGATCATCATCTTCTGCTAGCCAAACTTAAACTAAAAAGATATACTACAATGAATATGGGTCAAAAGTATTTCAATGTAGGGTTTCTTAAAGAACAAGGAAATAAAGGCAAATTTACAGTCACAATATCAAACAAATACCAAGTCCTGCAACAACTAGAAAATACAATAAATACAGAAGATCATTGGGAACAGGTAAAGGATATATGGAAAGAGTCATACAAAGAAACAGTGGGGAAAAGAGAACACCAGAATAAGGCATGGATGACAGCAGAGACCCTGGATAAAATTTAAAGAAAGAAAAAAATTAAGAAAGCAGACATAAATAAAAGCAAAATGAGAAGTAATAAAGTCAAGGCACAGGAAGCTTACACAGAGGTGAACAAAGAAGTAAGAAGATGCAATAAAAAAGGATAAGAGGAAATATATAGATGAACTAGCTAAAGAGGCAGAGGAAGCAGCAAATAAAGGGAATATGAAAGAACTGTAAAACAGCACAAAGAAATTAAGTGTTAAATACAAACAGATTTAACCTTTATTAAAGATAAGAAAGGAAAGCTGCTTAGTAATATAAAGGAACAAATGGATAGATGGAAAGAGCACTTTGAAGAACTTTTGAACAGACCCGGCTCAAATAACCCTCGATATACTGCCAGCAGAAGAAGAGTTACACGTTAACTGTGGAAAACCAAACAAGGTAATAAATATAAGGTGTAATTCATTTAATTTGTAAATGGCTCACAGTGTTTCCGCGTGCTGCAGAGCTATTTACTGGAGTTGGTCAGTTTATAACGCGGAAACGGGTTCTGGGCCGTGCGACTGAGTAAGTGCACATGAGTCTAGACCATCCACAGCATCGACGTTCAGCGACTAAATCATTTATGATACTATGACGACATTAAGTATTCAGATGCAGCCCAAACAACAACATCGAAGAAGGAAAACACGACAAGGCATGGCAAAGGCAAAAGCGTGGTGGCATTAAAGTGTTGAAGTGTGAGAGGCTAGGCCTAAAGTATGTACACGTTACATATTGGAATTGTGGGTCCATAAATCAACGGCGTTGTTTCCAAAATGGAGGAATTATTTTTCTCCGGCTTGGTATAGAACCGTTGATCAGAGGTTTAACAAGCCGCTATCGTAAAAACGATGTTGTTAATGAAACATAGACCTGATACAGAAGGAGTATCTTGGTCTACGCCCTATGGGCCGGCTACGGCTCGAAAGGTCAATAGATAGAAATCAACGGCGGCCCATTCTTGATAACCTACTGTGCGGCGCCAATATAATGGTTTTACATGAAACTCTTCTTGGTGACAGGACAGACTCCCGGGTTTAATTGTTTCTACAATAGGCGACACCTTGGGCAGGCCATCCTTGTGCGCAACTATATGGTGGCAGCTGAGGTTGATATGTCTGCGTGGGACAATGCAGAATTGCAGGTACATGCGGTTAGGGTGCAGACCCCAGTTCATTTCGTAATTGTAAATGTGCATGCCTGTGTCTGTAATGGGAAGGTGAACACACAACAATGGCAGAATCTCTTCGAGTTCGATGAAGAGAACATCATTTTCTGAGGAGACTTTAATGCTAGAGTAAACCAGTGGGGTAACGTCATAACCAACAAGCAGGGAGAAGACCTAGAGAATGCACTAGTGTCAGTCGATTTAGTGTGCTTGAATGATGGAAGGAATGAAGCTATGCGCATTATCTTAGGATGTACAAGGGACACTCCCTGTGTAGCAATCAGGTATCATGTTGACTTTCCAACCATGGATGACAGAATCAAGATCTGGAGAGCATGAGCATACCTGAAGATTAGTTCAGATAAAGAGCATCCATTGCACCACGTGCTCAACACAGGGAAAGGTGCCAGGCTAAAAAGAGGCAAATCATGGGTGGGCCGAGCAGAAGATGTCATCAAACAGGTATGTGGGCTTACCAATATCAGCGTTGGTGAGGAGTGGATACCGGTGTCTACGTCGTTCAAGGGGACTTTCTCGTGTATTGTCACACTCGACAGGAGAAGTAGCAAACAGAACCCGGTCGCGGTTAATGCTGAGGTCAACGGTCTCATCTGCGATAACACCAATGAGAAAGATGCAGTCATCTATACAGACAGATCTGTAAGACGACACCAAAGAAGTGCATGGGCATTTACAGCATGCTCGGCAGGCAGAATAGTCAAAGAAGACAGTGGTGCATACGTCATGACCACGAGCAGCATGACAATGGAGGTGATGGCAGTGACCAAGGCATTCAAATGGTTAGTCACAAGACTAACTGTATACCGCACGTATAATGAGTGATTCGATGAGCATGATAAAAAAAGTGGAGGCGGGCTCTGTACGCATGCACTGGGCAGAGTCGGTTAACTTTGTCTATGTCCCTGGACATGTGGGAGTACGGGGAAATGAAAGAGCGGACAGGTTGGCTATCTGTGCTGTCGCTGAGGATGGGCAACCAATGGATCGGGCGGACATCATCAATGCCCTCCAAGATGTGGGAAGAGCACAGGACTTCGACAAACACAGATCCACGTCACTTCTATAGATGATGGAAATGGGAGTTAAGATGGGCACAGCCAGAAATGAGAAACTTACTGGCCGTATAAGAAGACTTATCAACCAACATAGAACTGGAGTCGTCAGTCGCTGGACACTACGGGAATTGCTGAGGAGGGGATCTGAGCACCTATGGACATGTTTGGAGTGAAATGATGATGACCCGCAAATAACTCAATAACCAAACAAGGAAGAAATAATGAAACCATCAATCTTTTAAAAAATGGTAAAGCCACAGGATCAGATGAAATTCCTTCAGAAGCCATGAAAGCAGATATTAACACCTCTACCAAGATGTTACAGCCTATGACAACCCGCACCATCAAAGCAAAAGACAGAGCAGAATGGCGCTCCATGGTAGCCAACCTTCGTTGCGGAGAAGGCACTCGATGTTGATGATGATGATCAGTGCCAGGAAAAATATTAAGCAGAATCATTCTGGAGAGACTAAAAGAGGCCATAGAGAAACATTTGAGAGATGAACAAGCAGTAGGAAGAACAGGTCATGTGCTGATCAAATAAATACCCAACATATAATAGTTGAACAAAGTTTAGAACTGCAATCCCCACTTTATATTGGATTCATAGATTACGAAAAGGCGATTGATAGTTTAGACAGAGGAATGCTTTGGAAGTTGCTGAGTCATTACGGAATCCCCAAAAAGTTGATTAAACTGATAAGAACAATGTATGAAGGAATGAAATGTAGTGTGGTGCATGAAGGGCAGCTTACAGAAGCATTTGAAATAAGAACAGGAGTAAGGCAGGGATGCTTTCTATCTTCATTTCTCTTTCTACTGGCCATAGATTGGATTATGAAAATAACTCAAAACAACAAAAATGGAATCCAGTGGTCACTGACCAAGCAACTTGATGATTTAGATTTTGCTGATGATATAGCTCTCCTATCACACAACCATCATCAGATGCAAGATAAAATGATGAGAGATCACAACAGATGGGACTGAAAATAAATAGAGATAAGACCAACATTTTGAGAATTGATGCAGTTAGCAATAACCAAAAAAAATAGGAGAAATAATTCTACTAGACATACAATCTTACAAATATCTGGGCAGTAATATAGACAAAGAGGGAGGAAGAGAAAATGATATCAAAATAAGGATATCAAAAGCAAGAGGAGCATTTATTGTACTGGGAAACATGGAAGTCCAAAGAAATTGGTTAAATACTAAAATAAAAATTGTCAACTCCAATGTTAAGTCAGTCTTAGAGTATATGTCTGTGAAACATGGAGAACAACTAAACTGACAAGCATGAAGATACAGACTTTCATTAATGGATGCTTACGCAGAATAAAAGGATGGAAATGGCAGGACAAAATCACTAACATAGAATTATGGAAATGTACCAGTCAAATACCAGTGGATAAAGAAATACAGTGAAGACGATGGCGATGGATAGGAAACACACTACGAAAGCCAAATGAGAGTATTACACAACAGGCCGTTTTTTGGAATCCCCAGGGAAAAAGACCAAGGAATTCTTGGAGAAGACAGATAGAAGCAGAGATGAAGATGATGGGGTACACATGGAATGATCATAAAAGAATGGCAAGAAACAGAACGGCTTGGAAAGTTATTGTTATTGGTTATGGAAGGCCTCGGTATCACAGCAAACGAATTAAAATCCATAATTGCTCAACCCCCCGTGCCAGTGGAATCATCCGAATTACTAATTCATCTCCCAAACAAAGAAAGGTAACTGTAGTCCCCATCGTAGCAGTCTCAGCACACGCCAAAAGACATAAGGCGAAACCGCGCAGAAAGTGAACACAGCCAACTGTTCCCTGTCATACGATATCATCATTCATCATAAACAAGCGGGATATCGAAGCAGGATCAAAACGGATGAGACACACAGCTCACGGTGTGCACAGAGCACTTAACTCAGTAGCTCCTGCAACAAGCCGGACTTGGAATATGAGGAAACTGCAAGAAGGAACACTTTTCAGACATAGCCTTCAATGGTTCCTGCCACCTATCCACCATATACCATGGGAGTTCACGTCCTCCCGAAAATGATGATCGTCATAGCACTTGATGATGTTAGGCCGTCATTGATGACTCCAATTCCAAACATATAGACACACAGTGGTGGTAAGTTATCATTTCCAATCCAACAGAAGCCACATGACCTGTAGTTAGTAAAACCACAGAGAGAATATGATTTTGTGACCTTCACTCTTAGATGTGAATGTGTAGTTTACACAAGAGGAGAAGTTTTCAACTACAGTGATCCCATTTAAGGCAATTCTGGGATAGCAAGGCAAGTCTCCTTTATAGCAGCAGAACTTGATGTTCTCCGCTCCCTTCTTGTAACTGCCGCCACACGATTCTGATGTCTCATTAACTTGGACATCATTCAAGAACAATGTCAGATTAACATTCCATAGATATGGCTCTGCTGATGAAATGCTTGGTGCAACAGTTGTATCAATCATACTGGAGGCTCCTGGTCTGTGGTCATTAATATCACAGACGGCACATGATGTTGTTATATTTAGTATTTCTTTCTGGGGTGTAAATATGTGGCCCACACATGGAGAGTGGTTTGTGGTCACAGTAATCCCATTAAAGGCAATTCTAGGATAGCATGGCATAGCTGTTTCAGAACAGCACAATCCTATGATGTTTTCTGTGTTCGCTATAAAGCTGCTGCTGCTACACAATCCTGACCAATTATAGGTGTAGACATTATTCACTTGCAATGACAAAACTGCTTTGTTTACATCATAAACCTCTGGAAGCGAATCATTTATGGGACTAATAGTACAATTTATTCTTCCATCGGGGATATCTTCATTGAGCCCCCAAAAACAGGTCTTTGGTTAAAAAGCACATATGCTTTTGAGTTAAACACACAATGAGACCACTTCATAGATTCCAAAATGATCCTTGCCAATGCCATCAGTTTGCACAAGTAACGTCTCAAACGAAGCCATCGAATTAACGACTTTATCTACAGCGAAGGTTAACGAACTGTGAACAAACATTTATGTTCAAACCCTTGAAAACATTTTCAAAAATCTGCCAACTCGCAGCAATAACATATATCGTGTTGTTCAATGTAAACATTGTTGTTGAAGACCTATGCTCCATGGGGAGCTGAAAGGTAGAAAAAGAAGAAATATGGATAACAAAGATGAGTATAAGAGATTAAAGAAATTGTAATAAAATGCAATGAAGCAAAAGAAGTATGGCTAAAACAGAGATGCAATGAGAATGAAACGCAACAAAAAGGAGATGTTTAAGATCTAAGGAAGGAAAACTGTTGATTAAACAATGTTGATAAGGGAATGATAGACAGAATATATAAAAGTTCTTTATGATGATGGAGGAACAGAAGTAAATTTAAGGATATGGGGGAAAGACCAGAAATACTCAAAGAAGTGGAAGACGCCTTGTGCAATATGAAAGCAGGAAAAGTTCCTGGACCAGATAATATATCTCTCTCTGCGATCAGGACTCAATCAGAGTAGGATTGCAGACTCTCCCATGAAGTCAGCTGTCAGGTTAAGTGTGTTGATCGCCCCCACAGACAGAACATCACAATTAGAGTCTGCTAGATCCACTCTGATTGAACACCCGTTAAAATGTTGCACTGTGTTCTGCGCCAGTGGCCCAGTGCATCCGATTTCAGCCAACATTTTATTCAGGTTTGCTTTCCTTAGCCTTTGATTGTCCCCAATCTTCCTGCAAGGCAGCAGATTGTCTTTTCGGTAGGGGAATTCTGCCCTTAGATGGTCGGCCCTCCCAGGTTTACAAGCACCATCTGCCCAAGTCACTAGAGGTGACTAACACAGGCATGCACACAGCGATACGAGGCATGACTAACACTGACACACATCAAGATATGAGATATGACTAACACAGACATACACGCAAAGATATGACACATGACTAACATAGACATGCACACAAAGATATGAGATATGACTAACATAGATATGCACACACAAAGATATGACACATGCCTAACATAGACATGCACACAAAGATATAAGATAATATAAGTAATGAAGAGATTGAAGTCAAGGGTGATTTTGGAATAGGAATAATAACAAAAAAATTGAATGACATCTACAATAGCGAATATATACCAGACAACCTGCTAAAATCAATATTCATAGCTCTACCAAAGAAATCTGGTGCGATTGAATGTGATAATTATTGCACAATAAGCCTTATGAGTCAAACGACTTAGATATCACTAAGAATCATCATGCGAAGAGTGCAAAACAAAATCAGTCCTGAAATTAGTGATGAACCGCATGGTTTTGCTGGTGGTAAAGGAACGAACAATGCCATATACATTATAAGATCTTTAGTAGTACGAGCCATATAGGAGAAAACAGATCTATACCCATGTTTCATGAAAACAGATCTATACCTATGTTTCATAGAGTATACCAAAGCATTTGACAAAGTAAAGCACCAAGAAATAATCAAAATTTTAGAAGGCATAAACATAGACAGCAAAGATCTAAGAATAATAAAGAACATGTACTGGGAATAAACAGCAGCAGTAAGAACTGGCAATCAATTGGGAATATTTCAACAAACAAAACAGGGAGTTAGGCAATATTGTGTGCTGTCACCAGATTTAATATGTATAGTGAGATTATTTTAAGATCCAAAGGGGCATGACTGGAATAATGATTGGAGGTCATAATATAAATAATGTAAGGTATGCTGATGATAATCGCTAAGAGTGAAAATGAGTTACAAGAAATGTTTGACACTATAGTGAAGGAAAGCAAAAATAAAGGCCTCATCCGTAATAGCAAAAAGACAAGTAATGGTAGCAACAATGAAAGAGACATCACTGCAATGAACAATAAAGAAAATGGAACAATATTAAAGCAGGAAAATGAGTTTTAATATCTGGGAACAATGTTAACCTCAGAAGGTAGATGTACAACAGAGGTGAGATGCAGAATGGCTCAGGCAAAAGTAGTTTTCCAAAAACTGAAGAAGAACCTGTGCAATCCATTTTTCTCTCTCTCTGCGATCAGGACTCAATCAGAGTAGGACTCCAGACTCTCGCACGAAGACAGCTGTCTGTTTAAGCCTTTTAGATCTACTCTGCTTGAATACTTGTTAAAACGTTGCACTGTGTTCTGCGCCAGTGCATCCAATTTCAGCCAGCATTTTGTTCAGGTTTGCTTTCCTTAGCCTTTGATTGTCCCCAATCTTCCTGCAAGGCAGCAGATGATCTTTTCTGTAGGGGGATTCTGCCCTTAGATGGTCGGCCCTCCCAGGTTTACGAGCACCATCTGCTAAAATAAACGTAAAAAACACAGACTGTTGTCATCTACGACCTCACTTTAGCGGCACAGATGTATTAAGTATATCGTCATTTTGACTTTAACGCAGAAAAGTGCAACGGAGAACCGAAATTAATCAGACCCTGGATGCACTTTCTGCAGCGATCGAGAGGATGTGGACTAGATCCGCCATCTTGGAGACGGAAAATCCATTTTTGACAATCATCATCATTAAGTACACACCTGCTGGCATAGGTGATCATGTCTCTCCACAACTTTCTATCTCGACAGTTATTTATCATATCTGTTGTTGACCTTCTGCCAAGCCATTCTCTTAAGCTGACTGGTATCTTTTCACTTTGCTTCCTCTTTCATATCATCCCTTAATTTATCCCAGTTTTTACAATATATTCCAGCTGTTCCCTCCTCAATCTATCTAACTATCTATTGACCTTTCGAGCCGTAGCCGGCCCATAGGGCGTAGACCGAGACACTCCTTCTCTTATCTAAATTTTTATTCTAGCAGTTTTCAATTCTTTTAAAGATATTTTATCAAATCTCGCCATTTGTCTCTGTTCTGTGCAAGCAGCTCTATCTCATTGAGGGAGCAGATTCCTGCTGCTCTTGCCTCTCTTATCAATGTTCTTCTCAGTGTCTCTCTGGGTCTTCTACTTTTCCTCTTACCTGTTGTTTCCCACATTAGGGCTTGCTTTGCTATTCGGTTATTATCTCTTCTCATCGCATGTCCAACATATGACCATCGTCTTTTCTTTATTACTGAAGATAGTGGTTGATTGGCAATTTCTCTAATTTCCTCGTTTATTTTTAATTCGTTCCACACTATACCAAGTATTTTCCTTAGACATTTATTTCCGAACGCGTTCAATTTATTATTTTTTTTCTATGTCTCTTGTTGTTTTCCAAATTTCACACGCCTACGTAAGGGTTGGTAGTACATTTGATTTTAATAGTCTAAGTTTTGTGTTTGTGCTGATGAGTTTTGTTTGATTTCCACAATTTTTTAAGGCCTCTGAAAGACATTGCTGCTTTAGCTATTCTGATTCTAATTTCTTTACTTGTATTCCCTTCTCAATCAATGTGACTTCCAAGATAGATAAAGTGATTGATCTCTTCCACTGGTTTGTTTTCCATGTATATTTTGTCATCTGTTGGAATTAAGCTTTTCATTACCTTAGTCATGATCATGATTGATCTCAAGCCCAATTTTGCTGGCTATTGATGATAGTTCATTTGTGTTTTCCTGCATCGTTTTTATCTGACTGCTGATGAGAACTATGTCATCAGCAAAGTCGAGGTCCTCCAAATGGGCTCCTTGTATCCAATTGATATTACCAGTGCAGCATTTGTTCATTATGAAGTCCATAACAGCTCCAAATAACAAGAGCAATAAAATACATCCTTGTTTAACCCCAGTTTCTATTGAGAAACATTCGCTTAGTCCTTCCTCTGTTCGAACTGTGCTAGACATGGTTCATATCTTAATGTGTTTCTGTGCTAGCCATGGCTCATATCTTGGTGTGTGTCATGTTAGTCATATCTCATATCTTGGTGTATCCGTGTTAATCATGTCTCATATCTTTATGTGTGTCTGTGTTTAGTCATATGTCATATCTCATATCTTAGTGTGTATCTGTGTTAGTCAGGTGTCATATCTTTGTGTGTGCATGTCTGGGTTAGTGATATCTCATATCTTTGTGTGTGCATGTCTGTGTTTGTCACATCTCATATCCTTGTGTGTGCATGGCTATGTTAGTCACATCTCATATCTTTGTGTGTGCATGTCTTTGTTAGTCATATCTCATATCAATGTGTGCATGTCATGTTAGGCATGCGTCATATCTTTGTGTGTACATGTCTATGTCGGTCATATCTTTGTGTGTGCATATCTATGTCAGTCATATCTCATATACTTGTGTGCATGTCTATTTTAGGCATGTGTCATATCTTTATGTGTGCATATCTATGTTAGTCATATCTCATATCTTTGTGTGCATGTCTATGTTAGTCATGTGTCATATCTTTGCGTGTATGTCTGTGTTAGTCACATATCATATCTTGATGTGTGTCAGTGTTAGTCATGCCTCGTATCGCTGTGTGCATGCCTGTGTTAGTCACATCTCATATCTTTGTGTGTGCATGTCTGTGTTAGTCACCTCTAGTGACTTGGGCAGATGGTGCTCGTAAACCTGGGAGGGCCGACCATCTAAGGGCAGAATCCCCCTGCAGAAAAGACAATCTGCTGCCTTGCAGGAAGATTGGAGACAATCAAAGGCTAAGGAAAGCAAACCTGAATAAAATGCTGGCTGAAATCGGATGCACTGGGCCACCGGCGCAGAACACAGTGCAACGTTTTAACGGGTGTTCAATCAAAGTGGATCTGGCAGACTCTAATTGTCTGTGTTCTGTCTGTGGGGGCGATCAACACACTTAACCTGACAGCTGACTTCATGTGAGAGTCTGGAATCCTACTTTGATTGAGTCCTGATCGCAGAGAGAGAGAGAGAGAACTGCACATGTGTAACCATCATACATGTCTTTAATAATATTTATGATTTTTTAATCATTCCTTCTCAATACATGGCCAAAAAATGATTATTGTTTCTTACTTCTTATTGGATATTAGCTCTTTTTTTGTTTTGGCCTCTTTTAATTTTACTTCTGATTTTTGACAATAGAAACAAGAAAGAATTCTTAAATGTTACGCAGAGGCAGTATTAACATATGGATGTGAATCATGGACAATAGGACAACAGACAAGAAAATCACTGGAGGTTGTGGAAATGTAGTTTTACAGAAGAATGTTGAGAATACCATGGACAGCTAAGAAGACTAATGAAAACGTTCTGAAAGAGGTCAAAGCAAAACGAGAGCTAATATGCAATATTATGAAGAAACAATCATCATTTTTGAGAAGGGAATAGCTGGAATATATTGTAACAACTGGGAAAATTGAGGGATGATATGATAGAGGGAAACAAAGTGAAAAGATACCACACAGCTTAAGAGAATGGCTTGGCAGAAGGTCAACAACAGAAATGATAAACAACTGTCAAGATCGAAAGTTGTGGAGAGACATGATCACCTACATCAGCAGGCACAGTGCTTGATGATGATGTTTATATGAACAACTAATGGATGTTTATCAGGATGGTAGGATCTAAACTTGTACACTGTTAATATATTGCTGCACTCTGAGTGTTAAGTTATTTATAGGTTATCATCATTGCACTCTGAACATGTCTGTAGGTGCTTAAATCCCCTCTTCAACATGTCCCTTAGCATCCAGCAACCGACGACTCCAGTTGTGTATTGTCACAGTCCTGTGTATGTTCATAAGTCCATTTATACGCCCACTAAGCCTCTCATTTCTAGACATACCCATCTTCCCTCTCATTTCCTACATCTAAAGGGGAGGAGGACTCATGGTTGTCAAAGTCCTGTCTTTTCCCGCACCTTGGAGGACATTAATGACATCTGATCCATTGGTTGACCATCATCAGTGACAGCACATCTAACCAACCCGTCTGTTCTTTCATTGCTCCATACTCCAGCATGTCCAGGGACATAGACGAAAGTGACTCTGTGTATTATTGACTTCCGTAATGACTTGACCCATTGCCTGCAAACACAGAGCCTGCCTCCACTATTCTTATCATGCTCATTTAATCATGTAGTATACAGGCGTGGGTGTAGTTTTGTGGCCTCAACCAGATGAAAAACATTAATAACTCTGCGTGTTATGTTGACACAGTGACAAACTTACATTTATTCAACACTTAGTGACATTGCATGACTTATTCATTATGATGAGTTTTGAGTACAAAACTGTAAACATTAAGTTTTGTCTGTGTAGGCCTACTGTTAAAAGTGTAAGTACTAAACACAAAATTACTTACTCAACTCGGTCTACGACATACTCACTATAGCTGTTAACTGTTAAGTTTGTTAAGTGCTAGTATTATTCACTAGAGCAAGTTACTCTAAAGTACTTACATTTATTCATTCAAAGTTGCATACAACTATAAGATAAATAATTACTACAAATGCCATTTGAAATGGCTACACTGCAAAAATTTAAGAACAGAATTATTATTGAGTAACTTTTAAGATTAAGACAATAACAATACAATAGATACTACATCATCATCATCAAGTACCGGGTCTCCTGGCATAGGTGATCATGTCTCTCCACAACTTTCGTTCTCGACAGTTTTTTATTTATCAATTCTGTTGTTGACCTTCTGCTAAGCCATTCTCTTCAGCTGTCTGGTATTTTTTCTCTTTGCTTCCCTCTATCTTTCCAGTTGTTACAATATAATACAATATATTCCAGTTGTACTCTTCTCATTACATGGCCAAAAAAATGATGATTGTTTCTTCCTAATATTGGAATTAGCTCTCTTTTTGCTTTTACCTCTTTCAGAACATTTTCATTACTCTTCTTAGATGTCCATGGTGTTCTCAAACATTCTCCTGTAAAACCACATTTCTAGACTCTAGTGATTTTCTTGTCTGTTATCCTATTGTCCATGATTCACATCCATATGTTAAGACTGGCTCTACATAACATTTAAGAACTCTTTTTCTTGTTTCTATTGTCAAAAATTGTCAAAAATGGATTGCATAGTATCTTCCTCATTTTTTGGAAAGCTGCTTTTGCCTGAGCCATTCTGCATCTCACCTCTTTTGCACATCTTCCGTCTGAGGTTAACAAAGTTCCCAAATATTTAAATTCATTTACTTGTTTTAACATTGTTCCGTCATTATTTTGCGCTCGGCTGAGGTGATGGTTTTTCTTTGTTGTTACCATTACTTACTTCTCAGACTTCTGTCTTTTTGCTATTATTATTATTGGCTGAGTCCTTTATTTTTGCTTTCTTTCACTTATAATGAAAATAATGTCCAACATTTCTTGTAGCTCATTTTCACTCTTTAGCGATTAAAACTATCATTGGCATACCTTAGATTATTTATATTATGACCTCCAATTGCTATTCCAGGCATGCTCTTATAGATACTACACGAGAACATTTTTAGTATTTTTAAATATTTATAATTTGAGAACTAGTTTTTTTTTGTGATTGGTGACCCCAGGTCAACTATGGGAAATCACTTTAATTTATGTCCCTAAACTAGGAAATTTACCAAGAGAAGTGTAGTAGTAGCCTGAGTCAATTATTATTATTAATTTATATTTAAATAATTATAACATCATAATTATATAATATAACTTTGAGTATTTTTTATTATTTTATTACAACTACAACTATTTTTTAAAAAAGTCTCTTCACTCATTAAAACAACCTTTAATGATAATTTAAATTAAACAATAACATTAAATGAAAATATCAAAAATAATTTTTTCTTACTTAGATCCGATTAAATAAAGACTCGTTTTATAGATCTTACCAGCAATCATAATGTTGGGTGCAGCACGTGTAGAGGACACAGACATTGTTTGTGTTGTGTACAATCAGACCGGATAGGAAGTGCAGTAGGCGACCACACTGTTTCGTGGTGATAGGCCAGTTAGATACAACCTTCATTCATACTTCATTTTGTATTTTGTCAGATGTGACTTTTTTTTTTTTAACAAACGGTCATTACCTTTTAAAAATAATATTTTGTATCATTTGAAAATGTTAAATGAAGTCTGTATATTTTATGTATTGTGTTTAATAATATTTATATTAGTTAGTCATGTCATATGATATTTTATAATATATCTATGCATATTGATATATTAATATATTATATATTATATAGTTATACTATAGTAGTATTATATTATAATTATATATTATAGTCATAATTTTTTTTAAAACATGCATTAATCATTAATTGAATAATTAAAATTAATTATAATATAATAATATATTCCAAACAGTAATGAGTAATTTGGTAAACAAGTTCACAACTGTTATTTCGTAATCGTAATTTATATTAACTTATTACACAGTTATTTGAGTTATAATACAGGGAGCCAGAAACGACAACATTACAACTGGATACAAAGAAATAAAAATACACTGTTTTCTGTTTTCAATTGTTAATGTTAATGCTTTCTATCTATCTTTCGTTCGCCTGAAGTATTGTCTATATCTGCAATGTCGTTTCCTGTATAAATGTTACTGTCTTTTGTAATTCTTGCAGTGGCCCATATCGGGTGACCATTTTTTTCCCATTGTTTCCGGGGACATTTGTCATATTTTTTACATTTCAGAGGATTTTTTTGCTTATTTCTGAGACTGTCCCACAAAATCGGGGACGAACGATATATATATATATGTGTGTGTGTGGGTGGGTGTGTGACTGTGTGCGCAAGAAATTTTGTAGATGCAAAAAAAAGATAACTTTAAATTTCATAATAACTGTTCATTTGCTGTTTGATTTTATTTTTGTTAATATTCACGGTACTTATGCGATACACTACACGCACTTAATGACATTACAATAGCTAGTTGTGTTTCTCAATAAAAAAAAATTGTAACAAAATATAGATATCAATGGCAGTATTAAAGTAATGTTTACAGTACCTTATTTATACTGAAGAGGTTGTTGCCTCGGCGTGGTACTTGTTTTTTGAGTGTATCTTTCTCAAGATCTCATGATTTGAAGCAAGTTTTTCACTGAAGCTTTCACACGATAAATTAATGTTAGTTTTTACTGTTGGCGACTTTGGCGGGAGATGTCCGGAAAGGCAGGGGTGGGGGGGGGGGGGGAGAGAATGTCTGCTTTTTTAACAAATTAAACCCATCCCAATAGAAGCGAGTGGTGGGAATAGAAGTGACGTAGCACCGCGCTTTAAGAGTTCAAAGAGCTATCTCCGACACAACGCGTCCAAGTCTTCTCTTTTATCTTCCTGCTAATGCCGCTTAGTCTGGGATAAAGAAACACAACTCAGTAACGTCCTGAGTCCTAGTGATTACTTTAAAAGAGGGCCGATTCCGTGTATGAACATTTATTTATTCACTGAAATCGGGGACAAATTTCTTTCGGGGACAACTTATACATTCCGGGGACTGTCCCCGGAAATCGGGGACGAATGGTCACCCTACCCATATAGTTTTGTCTGTAGTGTTGTATCTATGGGCTAATGGATTTTCCTCAGTCTACTATATTCAGTGCAGTCTTGAAGTATGTGTTCAGCAGTCTGGGGTGCCTGTCCACATGTACAAGTAGTTGAGGTGCCGATCTTGAATTTTGTATACATGTGACTATGGAGTCGATTGTGTCCTGTTCTGAGGCGTATAATGATAACTTGTTCATATCTATTCATATTAAATATTATGAAAGGCATCCTGATTTGGGGCTTGTGGTCCTCTGATTGATTTGATTATCTGTTTCTTATGATGGTATGTAACCGGTGTATCTAGTTGTGTGCCTGTTGAACCTTCCTTTGCCAACTGATCTGCTTTCTCATTTCCTGGTATTCCACAGTGAGATGGGATCCACTGCAGGGCAACCCTGTGGTGCTTGCAGAGTTCAGTCAATAAGGTCTGCAGATGTGGTAATTTTCTGGATTGTAGTGCCTGGAGTACTGATCTTGCATCTGTCAAAAACACTACAGGCTGCGGGCTAAGATTAATGTTCAACAGTTTTTCTATTGCCAACTTTATTGCTTGTATTTCTGCATCATAATTGTGACAATATTTCCCTGTTGCTATTTTATTCATATCCCTAGTGTTATTTGGGTACTCTATATATGCACCTGCTCCCCCATTTTTTACTGCATTCTGTGCTGATCCATCTGTATACACACGAATCCATAGGTCTTGTGGGTATTCTTCATCCAGGAAACTGAGAGTTATTGTTTTTCGCTGTAGACTATTCTGTTCCTCTTTATCAACTATTCCTTTCACTTCTGTCCGTATTTGAACTGATAATCTTGATTACTCTGTCCAGGGAGTCTGTTCTGGTATGGGCAGTAGGGGGTTAACAGCTCTTGGCATTTCTGGTGTTTGTCTACTAATACGCTTGGCTTGGTGGATAAAACTGCTTCTCTTAAGTCGTCCCAATGCAAGATTTTGGAATCGGTCCTTCATTGGATGTCTCGGCATGCAAGCAAATTTTTCTGCCTGTATCAGCACCTTTGTGTCCCTCCGTTCTCTCAGTGCTGGTATCCTCCACAATTTCTCCATCTCCAATTTGATAAAATATCTTTAAAAGAAAACTGCTAGAACAAAAATTCATATAGGAGAAGGTGTATCTTGGTCTACGCCCTATGGGCCGGTTACGGCTCGAAAGGTCAATAGATAGATAGAATATTGGTGTTGATTTCATTGCTCCTGTGATGACCCTAAGTGCCTGGTTTTGTACTTTATCCAGTTCTTGCAGTGTGGTGTTTGATGCTGAGCACCATGCAGATGATCCATATTCTAAATGTGGGCGTATACTCTGTTGGTAAACTTTACTGAGTATTTTCCCACTCGCACCCCACGTAGTTCCACACAGCTTTCTTAGAATAGCCAATTTTCTCCTTGCTTTTTGGGTTGCCTTATTTATCTGCTGTTTCCATGATTGTTTGTTATCAAATGTAACTCCGAGATACATAGCTTGTATGTCTTCTTTCACAGGCTCATTGTTTATGTAGATGGCTCCTGCTTTTTGTTTTGGGGAAAGAGTGAAAAGTGTAGTACTGCATTTGTCTGTATTGATGCTGATACACCATCTATTTGTCCATGAATTCAGTGCATTCATAGCTCTTTGTAACAATTTGGAGGCCACTGTTGCATACTCCTCTGTGCACCACATTACCAAGTCATCTGCATACATTGCCACTTTGATACCATGTGGTAGTTCAGTAATTAGGTCATTGATGTAGATCAGAAAAAGTGTTGGAGATAGTACCCCTCCCTGTGGAACGCCCTGGCTCAGTAAGACCTTCTTACTCTTAAGACCATCCAGTTGCACTCTGGCTCTCCTGTTATGCAGGTATGCTTTGACCCATTTGTACATCCTGCCATTTACTCCATAATTTCTCAGTTTCTTCAAAAGCCCTTCCTTCCATACCTTATCAAATGCTTTCTTTAGGTCTATCCATGCTGCTAGTACCAGTTTCTTTTCTTGAAACGCATTCTCAATTTCCTGGGAAAGATAGGTTGCCTGATCTTCGGTAGAGTAACACTGTCTAAAGCCTGCTTGTTGTGGGACAAGGAGATTTTCACTTTCCAGGTACCACTGCAGTCTGAGATTGATTATACGTTCCATTGTTTTGCACAAACAGCTTGTAAGGCTGATTGGTCTATAGCTGGATGTCATTGAACCATCTTTTCCTGGCTTTAGTAATGGTATCATAATTGCTTCTCTCCATGCCTGTGGCACTTTACCTGTGATCCAGCAAATGTTGTAGATCTGTAGTAGTTTTGCTTTAGCTGCTGTTCCCAAGTTCTTAATCATTTCATTAGACACTCCATCACTACCTGGTGACTTTTTCATTTTTAATTTGGATATTGCCAGCTCTAGCTCACTTTGTGTAATGGGTATTTCCATGACTTCATGTGCGGTCTCTTCTTGTCTTGCATTTTGTTGTTTTATACGGGTCTCTTGACGTTTCTCTAGGCTAATTTCAATATTGTTGTCATTTGCAAAGGAGTCTGCAAAGTGATTTGCTGCATGTTTACCTGTTAAAATGTTTCCATCCTTCTTCAGTGTAATTTTTGTGTTCCTTTCTGTACCCTCATCATACAGCTGTTTTACAAGCTTCCACACTTTTCTTGTGTCTCGTTCTAGATTCAAGGACTCTGTTTTCTCTTTCCAGCTTCTCCATCTGGCTTGTAGTTTAGCCCATTGAAATTTGGCTTTAGCATGTTGATAGTTATTGTGGTGTTCCTGGCAGGGGTTATTTTCTGCTTGCTTTCGAGATATTTCCATGTCATTGTGCAGTTGCTCTAGTTCACTACTCCAGTATGGTTTGTAGTGTTTCCGTGCCCCTCTAGGTATTGTTTCACTGGCAGCTTGTATTATTAGTCTACTGAATTCATCAACTATTTTGTTGATGTCTCTGTCTGTATTTAGATCTTTAGTCAGTACACTGGTGTAATGTTGATACATTTTCCAGTCTGCCTTTTTGTAATTCCTTCTGGAGAGAGTGCTGCTCTCCCTGACGGCCTCATTTTGCACCACTAAAAATACAGGTCGGTGGTCGCTGCCTCCAAGTTGTTTCCTAACAATACGTGTGATATTCCAATCCAGGTCTGGTGAATGGAAAGCAAGGTCTGGTGTAGATGTGGTATGCCATGATCTGGAATAGAATGTTGGTGGATCTGTTGCCTGGTTTAATAGTATAAGCCCATTGTCATCCTGCCAATTTTCAAGTTCTTCACCTCTCTTGTCCATATCTTCATAGCCCCAGCTCTGTGAATGGCTGTTAAAGTCTCCACATACAATTATTCTTTCTTTTAATGTAATTGTGTTTAGTGCTAGTGGGCGGTCACTCGGACAGTAGTAGTTAAGTAGGTGAAAGTCTGTATTTTCTGTCCTGAGGTGCAGTATTTGATATTCTGCCCCATCCATATACACTTCAATCTGACATGCTATCTATCTTTCGTTCGCCTAATCTGACATGCATTAATGTTGTTCCTTACAAGTGTCAGTATTCCGCCCTTTTGTCTGTTTTTTCTGTCAGATCGGTAGCACTGGTATCCCCTAATCTTTAAGGCTGTGTCGTTGTTTAGATGGGTTTCCAGCAAACAGCATATGCTTACTTGTTCTTCATGCAGGATATTTTCTAATTCTATCTTTTTACTGTACCCATCTCTTTTGCTGTTGATGCCTTCAGCATTCCAGTGCATTATTTTGAGTGGTCTTATTTTGGGTTGGCCAGTAACTCTATTCTCTCGCCCCTTGACTCCACAGAGCGATTGAGAAGGACATCCAGTAATAGAGGTTGGGCCCTTTCGAGGCTGAGGGCCCGGCGCTGCACCTGCCTGAGTGTCCATCACAGGGCGAGTGCCATATCGATTTGCAGTTATAGACATGCTTCCCATTGGCGTGAGTGCGTGGCATCCTGATTTTTGTAGTGCGCCTTTTGGCTGGTTGCCTCCGACTTCAGCACTTAAAATTTCTAGAGCAGACTGTGGTCTTGCACGGATGTAGGAAGGCCTGGCCAGTCTTGGTTTTCAGTCTCTGGTGACTGTTAAGCCCCATCCCCACGACAAGGAGCTGGCCTTGATGAGGTTAATGCTTTCAACGTAAATGTAATTATTATGGTATACTTTATTATTTAAATGGGCCTTTTTCGTCTTGTCAGACTGTTTTATTTTTGTCGAACATCTCGTGGATGATTCTACCAATATTTGACAAACACGCGCTGCCACATAATGAACAAGTCAGGCCACCGATCCAAGGGTTTTCCCATCTTTTTTTCATAAGTCTTTTCTCTTCCATATTTTGCCTTAGTATAGCCTCAAATGATGTTATGCCACTTTTTATACAGGCTCTCCATGATATGATGTGCGATCCCTTGCTAGATGAGATGTTCCCAGTCATTTTCACCGATGTAGAAGTCATTTAGAGATAATTTACAAATATTTCTATATTGTTTTTGCCTAGGAATGATATTTTCTTCCATTCCCTGGACGTGCCCCAGCCATCATAACCTTTGGCTTCTGATCATTGAATAAAGTGATCATTGATATGATTGTTAGGGACTTAGCACGTTGCAGGAGAGGCTGGTTAGTTTGTTCTGCCATGTGACATGCTTTAATCAACTTTATTACTACATCTTATTGTATGGATTTAAAAAAAATGCACTTATTTTATTCGTTATTATTACTAAATTTATTGAAAAACAATAATAAAAATACAAAGCCATAACTACGACACAAGAGAATGAACACATACACAATTGCATAATGGTGTGTGCTTATTATGTCAGATGTGACATCACCCAATCAGACACAGAAAGAAAACATGTAGCAGAAAATCACATACACTATACCTACCCACAGGACTCTTGGTCCCACATATACACAGATGGCTCTGCTACAAATACCACCAGAAATGGAGGGGGAGGTGTGTTCTTGACGCTGAATAATCAGAACGAGATCATTAAGTCAATAGCTACTGGAATTTTCTCAAACAACTTTAAAGCAGAAACTGGGGCCGTCAGAGATGCTGCAACACTGGCTACTCAACACAAAAATAACATGTACAATAAATTGGTGATTCTGACTGATGCACTGTCAGTACTATCAGCTCTAAAAAGCCCCAAGAACAATGAACTAGATAACTTGAAAACAACCCTGGACCAACTGTGCAATAACTTCCAGAGAGTAGTCATTCAGTGGATACCATCACACTGTAATATACACGGGAATGAACGTGCAAACAAATTAGCTAAAGAGGGAGGGAATTTACCACAAGAGAACCATCCGCTCAGTTATGATGAAGCCAAATCCACCCTCAAAGGTCAGTTCCGTGAAAAGTGGAAACGAGAACACCCAAAGTATAACGAGAGTGACGGATACCACCAACTATCATGGAGGGATCAAGTCATCATACTTCGCCTACGCACTGGCCACAATAGAATGAGAAATCACATGTTCACCAAATTCAAAATAGGTACAACTAGCCTATGCCACTGTACACTGGACAAAATGACTACAAAACATGTTCTACAGGATTGCCCTCAGTACACAGTCTTGAGAAGAGCAACGTGGTCCACACCCACCTCCCTGGAAGAGAAACTATATGGGGCAATCGATTCACTTAAACAGACAGCTGACTTCATGAGAGAGTCTGTAAGTAAATAAAATTACACTACATGTCTAACTAATAATGAAATATCTAGAACAAAATAATGTTGAACTAGAATGAAAATCAACCTAGAGAAGCACTAAAAAGAACACTAAAGTGAGAGGCAACAACAGCAGACATGAGCTCCCTCACCGATATTGAGCAAGTTGTCCAGAATAGAGCTTGTGGCGAGTCACAATGCAGGTTCTTTGCAAGGTCTGACAGTTGAAAGATCGACAGACACAAGAGTCTAAAATTTCTGCCCTATATGCCATCTTTGACTCGAAAGAACAATATATATATATATGGCCCTTTTCGCCTTGTCAGACGGTTTAGTGGATGCTATTGTGTATTTTTTTTTAGGATTTGTTTTTGTCGAACAGCTTCTTTCGTGGCTAATTCTCCCAGTCTTCTCTTTTATTTTGCCAGTTGTAACCAATTATTCTAACTTTCCTCTTCTCATGATTTGCCAGAAAATTGTTGATTGCTTCTTTCTGATGTTTTTTTAAGAGCTCCCTTTTTGTGTTGGCCTCTTTGAGAACTTCCTCATTGGTCTTTTTATCTGTCCAGGGAACTTTCAACATTCTTCTGAGAAATCCCATCTCTGTGGCCTCTAATCGTCTTTTCATTTGTTTGTCTACTGTCCATGATTCGCTTCCATAGGTCAGAATTGGTTCTATATAGCACAGATGAACTCTCTTTCTCATTTTTATTGACATAGATTTGTTGCATAAGATATTTTTCATTTTCTGAAATGCTACTTTGGCCTGAGCTATTCTGCTTTTTATTTCTGTGGTGCATCTCCCATCTGATGTTATTATTGTGCCCAAGTATTTGAAACGTTGCACTTGTTTCAGATTTGTCTCGTTTATTTTTATACTGCATGATGGTGGTGATTGTTTCTTCGATATAACCATTACTTCTGTTTTCTTACTATTCAGACTGAGACCTTTCTTGTTGCTTTCTTTTACTATTATGTCTATCATTTCTTGTAGTTCATTCTCTGTCTCTGCTATTAAGACTGTGTCATCCGCATATCGCAAATTATTTATGTTGTGACCGTTGACTTCAATTCCTTTTTGTCTACTATTCATCTCATAATATATTCGCTGTAAAGTGAAAACAAATCTGGTGACAGAACACAGCCTTGTCTGACTCCTTGCTTTATAAGTTGGAATTGTCCTGTTTGGTTGTTAATTCGTATAGCTGCTGTTTGTTGCCAGTACATGTTTTTTATGATTCGCAGATCCTTGCCATCAATGTTTAATTTCTCCAGCATATTGATTATTTCCACATGCTTTACTTTGTCAAATGCTTTCGTGTAGTCTATAAAGCACATATATAGATCTTTCTTTACCTCTATAGATCTTTCTATCAATGTTCTTAAGATGTATATTGCATTATTGGTGCCCTTTCCTTCCACAAATCCACATTGTTCCTCACTTATTTCTGGTTTTATTTTGTTCCTTACACGTCTCATGATTATTCTTAGTAATATTTTAGTCATGTGCTAGTTCACCATATAGTATTTGCTTGTGGATGCGTTTTTCTTCCTTTCACTGGATGTGCCCCAGCCATCTTCATCTTTGGCTTCTGAGCATCGACATGATTGATGGGGTCTTAGCACGTTGCAGGACAGTTAAGCTGGTTATTTTGTCCTGCCATTTGATGTGCATTATTCTGCTGAGACATCGCATGTGGAAGACATTCAGCCTTTTTTCGTGATTTGAGTATGTTGTCCAGGTTTCAGATCCATTTAATATTGTGCTAAGCACACAAGTTTGATATATTAAGAGTTTGGTCTTTAGTTTTAGTTTTGTGTTCTTCCAGGCCCTTTCTGTGAGTTTACTGAAAGTCATAGCTGCCTTACCAATTTGACCGTTTATTTCATCATCAAGAGAAGTGGTTTGCATAATTGTAGATCCAAGATACATGAATTTCTGAACTGATTCTAGTGGACAATCTTTTAAAGTGATTAGTAAAGGTTTGATGTCGCCTTGACTTAGAATTACTGTTTTATGAACACTAATTGACAGTGAAAAAAGGTTGCATGCTTTGTCCAGGCTGTTGATCAGCGATTGTAGGGTGGCTTCACTATGAACGACTAGGGCTGCATCATCAGCAAATAAAAGTTATTTAAGTAGGGCATTTTTTGTTTTTGCTCTCAGTTGTGCTAAGTTAAACAGTGGGCCATCTGATCTTGTGCGAATGTAAATGTCTCCTGAGCTGTTTTCGAGGGCGTAATTTAGAAGGACAGCAAAAAAATATGCCAAAATGGGTAGGGGCAAGGACACATCTCTGTTTCACTCCATTGTTGACTTTAAAACTCTCTGATGAACTCCCATCAAAGTGGATTTTAGCATTCATGTTTTCATGAAAGGACATAATCAGCTTAAGTAATTTAGGTGGGCAGCCTATGCTTTCTAACACTCTGTAGAGCCCATCTCTATTTACTGAGTCGAAGGCCTTTGTGAGATCCACAAAGGCAATATAGGGCGGCATATTTTGTTCCCTGCATTTTTCTTGTAATTGTCTAAGTGTGAAAATTATATCTATTGTTGATCTCCCGGCTCTGAAGCTGCATTAAGACTCTGGAAGAATATGTTCTGCAAGTCTATGCAGGTGTTTTAGTATTACTCTTACAAAAGCCTTGCCGGCTGTGCTATGGAGAGAGATGCCTCTGCAGTTATTGCAATCACCCGTCTCCATTGTTTTTGTATAGTGTTATGATCTTAGCATTTCTCATATCATGGGGTATTTCTCCTTGTCTCGTCAGTAATAGGTTCTCCAAACTTGGATTTTAGGGGGGCTAATTTCAATTCTGACCTATGGAAACGAATCATGGACAGTAGACAAACAAATGAAAAGACGAATAGAGGCCACAGAGATGGGATTTCTCAGAAGAGTGTTGAAAGTTCCCTGGACAGTTAAAAAGATCAATGAGGAAATTCTCAAAGAGGCCAATCCCTTCATGAGAAGAGGAAAGTTGGAATACTTGGTTACAACTGGCAAAATAAAAGGAAAGAGAGATCGCGGATGACAAAGAGAGAAAATACTGGATAGCTTGGTGTCATGGCATGGAAAACAGTCAACAACAGAACTGATACTATGCGCTGTATATAGAAAATTGTGGAAGGACATGATCGCCTACGCCAACCGATATGGCATATGATAATGATGAATTTAGTTATTTTTGGTCCGAGGGCCTTTTTTATATTGTCATGTATGATTTTTGAAAGTGAAAGAAAGCAAAAATAAAGGACTCAGCCTTAATAGCAAAAAGACAGAGGTAATGGTAACAACAAAGAAAAAGGCATCACCTCAGTGCAAAATAAGAATATTGAGAGTACCATGGACAGCTAATAAGAGTAATGAAGATGTTCTGAGAGAGGTCAAAGCAAAAAGAGAGAGCTAATTTCCAATATTAGGAAGAAACAATCATCATTTTTTGGCCATGTAATGAGAAGAGAACAACTGGAATATATTGTAACAACTGGAAAAATTGAGGGACGAAGAGATAGAGGGAAGCAAAGAGAAAAAATAACAGACAGCTTAAGAGAATGGCTTGGCAGAAGGTCAACAACAGAAATGATAAATAGCTGCCGAGATAGAAACTTGTGGAGAGACATGATCACCTACGCCAGCAGGCCCGGTACTTGATGATGATGATGATGGTTTTTCAGTCGCTCCTGTCTGAAGCTTTCTGGATTTCAGAGCATAAATTGTTCTAGTATTCAATTGGGCATCTTCTTGCTTCGCGTTGCAGGGTGGCTTGTGCATGTTTAAGCTGGTCCATGGTGATTTGCTTGGTGTTGTTCTTGAAGCTCAGTAGTACCTGATCGTTGACAGCTATAGTTACCCTTTAGCTAGAGGACACATGTAACAGCGTTGAGTAAGACACTTTAAAATCCCACATGTCGGTCATGATGTTACTCACAAGGGTTGTGGCACTGAGATTCACATCCTGGTCTTCAAAGGCCAGGCTTATAACTCCAGGCCTCTGCATAGCTATCTAATGTCACTAGTGTTGCTTAATATTTATACTGCTAGCCTCACACTGACACAGTTTGGTGGACTAGGTTGTATCTTAGCATACACAAATAGATGACATTCTAGTGTACATCTAGGGCAGGAACCATAATAACAGCACTCAAGAATTGCAGATCAAATTGTTGATCGAATCACTGACTGGTGTGGAAGTAATGGAGCTGTTGCTCTGATGCTCACTGAACAATTGCATTGTACAAGCAGTGCTGCCTACTCTGACGTACAATAGTACGAACATTGAAAAAGTCAGCAGCTTGAGGTACCCCTTGAGATCTCTTTTCACAGATCATTGTTCTTCAACCACCATACAAATAGTAGTCCAAAATGCCAGGGAAATGCATTAATGTGTGTAACGAGATCTGGCTTCCATCATCAAACATCATGCCCTTTATTGCAGTTGCTGGTGTTGTCAGTTAACACAAACTGGGCCTTCTTGCCCTCCTATCTCACAGTAAGTTAGCTAAGTTTAAAAAGGGTACAGAACAAGGTGATATGAGTTGTTTTGGGATGCATCAGGAATACTCCAGTCAAAGTTGTTCTTTCCTTGTTGGACCTTCCAAGCATTCAAGCGTGACATGCAAGTATGACACAAGTAAATGCAAGTGAAGGCATACCTGATGGTGGTGTGCAACAAAATATATCCACAGTCATGAAATAAAACTGCATTAAGGACAGGAGATCATGACTAGTTGAAGCCGAGACAACACTGCAGAGTGTGTGCAACATGGAGAACATAACAAATGGGAGAGATAGGATAGATGTGGATATCATCATCATGTGCCATACTGGTTGGCATAGGCGATCATGTCCTTCCACAATTTTCTATCCACAGTGCATCGTATCAGTTCTGTTGTTGGCTGTTTTCCATGCCATGACACCAAGCTATCCAGTATTTTCTCTCTTTGTCGTCCGCGATCTCTCTTTCCTTTTATTTTGCCTTTGTAACCAAGTATTCCAACTTTCCTCTTCTCATAATGTGCCCAAAAAATGTTCATTGTTTCTTTCTGATGTTTTTTAGGAGCTCCCTTTGTGGATGACAGGCATAGGCTAATCAAGATCATCAAACAATTGTACAGGAAATTGGACTGTGTACAGGGCATGAGTGAGTCCAAGATTCAGGCGGTACTGCAACTACACTCCCAACCATAAGACTTGATCATCTACTTGGTCACATGGGGTGTGTAGTGGCTGGTGTTTTGTTGCATCTTCTAATGGAAAGTTAATAGACAAAGCATGGCTGGTTAAGAGATCAGCAACACACGAGGTCATCTTGATTGGTATAATATATAAGCATACTTTGCCAGCTGACAAGAACACACTCTGCAGGGAGTGGGTACACCTACTCTACATGCTTTATGTTAACAGCTTAACTTGGATATATTGCCCTGGACACTTGGGTTTCATGGCAGTGAGATAGTCGACAGGTTGGCAGGGTCTGTCATTGCACAAAAAACCTTAAAAATTGGCATGTATGTTGGTGGCGAGGGTTTTAAAAGAACACCTCTCAAAGGAGGGTAATAACGAAGCTGAGGATAATCCATACGCTAAAGGAATGGAACACGGTATCATGAAAGGCAAAAGCAGGAAATCCATTCTCAGTGGAAAAGAACGCATGTTCAATCAATGTAGGACAGGAACAACCAGTAGATGAACACTTCAGTGGTTGCTGGAAAAGGCAGCAGAGTGGATATTGGAATGCCCCAATTGATGTGATACTAGTCTGAACTAAAGACTTAAAAATGGCAAGAATAATAATATCCATCTTCATGACATGATTAACTGAAGGTTTAATATGACAAGTAGTTTTAGTTTTTGCTTAAACTTCCTGCAGAGCAGCAGTTATTTGTAATCAGTATGGCTTCTAATTCTCAAAGTCATTATTCGATTGCAGAGCATCCAGACAAAGAGCATATCCTACAGGACTGCAGCCCTCTCGACATCCAAAGTGCACAAATATGGCCTACAGAAATTACCATGCACTGCAAGTTATTGGGAAACCATGAAGACCTCAAAAGCACCGTCTTGTTCATGACCCATGCTGGTCTATATGTGTAATGCATAGCCATACTTTATTACTGAAGAAGAATTCTCAAAGTAATGCAAAGATATAAAAACACATAAAGGAGCTCTTAAGAGGTGGACATCATTGCATCTTAGTAATTATGTTTCTTATGCATTATATCACTTACTTTTTTATTAAATGTATTTTTTAACATATACTTTTAGATTATGCAGCCAGTTCATCGTGTTGCATTTGTGACAGGAGCAGCACAAGGCTTAGGAAAGGCATTTTGTGAGGCTCTGCTACACCGTGGTACCAAGGTAACAGTTTGCATCTGAAGCAAGACAGAATTTTGTGTGTGTGAGTGTGTGTAATACTTAAGAAATGTTAAACATTTTTTTTTATAGTACTATCTATCTATCTGTCTATCTGCCTGCCTGCCTGCCTGTCTTTCTGTCTATCTATCTATCTGTCTGTCTGTCTGTCTGTCTGTCTGTCTGTCTGCCTGCCTGTCTGTCTGTCTGTCTGTGTGTCTGTCTGTCTGTCTGTCTGTCTATCAATCTATCTATCTATCTATCTATCTATCTATCTATCTATCTATCTATCTATCTATCTATCTATCTATCTATCTATCTATCTATCTATCTATCTATCTATCTATCTATCTATCTATCTATCTATCTATCTATCTATCTATCTATCTATCTATCTATCTATCTATCTATCTATCCATCCATCTATCTATCTATCCATCCATCCATCCATCCATCCATCTATCCATCTATCTATCCTATCCTATCCCATCCATCCATCAATCCATCCATCCATTCATCCATCCATCATCCTATCCTATCCTATCCTATTCTATCTATCCTATCCTATCCATCCATCCATCCATCCATCCATCCATCTATCCATCTATCTATCCTATCCTATCCTATCTATCCTATCCTATCCATCCATCCA
This sequence comes from Megaustenia siamemsis, assembly GCA_032433765.1. Classification (NCBI taxonomy): domain Eukaryota; kingdom Metazoa; phylum Mollusca; class Gastropoda; order Stylommatophora; family Ariophantidae; genus Megaustenia; species Megaustenia siamemsis. Next base: position 88,475,551 of record JAVIAB010000051.1, read on the forward strand.
TCCATCCATCCATCTATCTATCTATCTAATCTATCTAATCTATCTAATCTATCTATTGTCCTTTCGAAGGGCAGAACCACAATCTCAAAAAACATAAACCTTGCGTGCCAAAATGGCACATATTGCAGAGATCACTACTTCCAAAACTTATGGCTCTGTTTCCATAACAATACTTTTTACAATGACAGCTTGTCAAGCCAAGTTTATAGTACTACACATGCATAAAAAAAAAATTAAAATATAACACTACTTTTATTTAAAATATTGTGAATATTAAAATAATATGTTATAACAAGTACAACACATTACCAATTTAAGTAATTTGTGGTGAATCTTAATAGTTCTTGGAAGAAACTTTGTGGCCTTGGTTAAAATATTGTTTTTATCAAGTTTCAGGAGTTGACACAAGCATGAGTTCTTAGATCCTAGATAGAATGTGATGGGTTGCAATGGCTTTCTTGAATTCCCTGGTTTTGGTGGAGAAGCTGAAATTTGTCCAGCCAAGAGTTACTGCAATACTTTGGTCTTCTGCATCAAAATATCATAGTAATATAGGGAACATTGCAATCCTTGCCTTTGTTGTTAGCCAGCCTATATTGATGTTGTTTTCAGGGAGACTAACTAGGAAGTCGAGGCAAGGTCTTGGTCAGCTGATGGATTGCCAACCCTGCTTTAGCAACCCGAAGTGGCAGGTGCTTGAACTCCCTCAGTTGCAATGAAAATGAGTAATTTTGCTGTTAGTAAGCAGAATTATCAAAGACAAAAGGCACAATTCAATCTATCCAGGGACATAACTATTTTCACAAGATCATAGATTAAATTCTGGCATTAAAAGTTAAAAGACACAGGTATTTTAAGACAATACATATGTATCAAGTATATTAACCAAAAATGTTCACCACAATTAATGAAGACAGATATATACTGATAACAAGCAAAAATTTTTTAAATAACAGTTGTAGAAATCAGATAGATCTATTTGAACAAATGGCCTACATCCTGCAACATTCATGACAATGAAGAGACAGAAAAATATACCAAAGATTGTGAGTGTTTACAGCAAACAATATAGAAATGGCCTTTATAGTCATGAAGACAACTATTAATTTCATTTTTAAGTCCTAAAAGTAAAGAAAACACATAGAACATTAAAAAGACTAGTTGTGCTTGAGTTACTGAGTTATTTGTGGATCATCATCATTGCACTCCGAACATGTCCATAGGTACTCAGATTCGCTCTTCAGCAAGTCTTGCAATGTCCAGAGACTGATGACTCCAGTTCTGTGTTGGTTGATAAGTCTTCTTACAAGCCCACTAAGTTTTTTGTTTCTGGCTATGCCCATCTTAACTTCCATCTCTTTCATCCGAAGGAGTGACATGGACTCATGGTTGTCGAAGTCCTGTGTCCTTCTCACTCAACGGAGAGCATTGATACTGTCCGCCCGATCCATTGGTTGACCTTCCTCAATGACAGCGCAGCTAGCCAACCTGTCTGTTTTTCTTTTCCCCGTACTCCCGCATGTCCAGGGATGTAGACAAAGGTGACCGTACGTATTTTTGACTTCTGCAATGACTCTACCCATTGCATACGTTCAGAGCCCACCTCCACTTTACTTATCATGCTCATTGAGTCACTCATCATACAGGCGTGGGTAGGTAGTCTTGTGACTCCAACCAGATGAATGCCTTGGTCACTGCCGTCACCTCCATCATTATGCTACTCATGGTCATAACGTATGCACCACTGTCTTTCTTGACTATTCTGTCTGCAGAGTGTGCTGTAAATGCCCATGCACTCCTTTTGGTGTCATATCACAGATCCGTCTATAGATGACTGCATGTTCCTCATTGGTGTTATCACAGATGAGACCATTGACCTCCATATTGACCACGACTGAGTTCTTTTCCCTACATTTCCTGTAGAGTGTGACAATACACGAGAATGTCCCAATGAATGACGCAGGCACCGATATCCACTCCTCACCAGCATTGATATTGGCAAGCCCACAGACCTGTTTGATGACATCTTCTGCTCGACCCACCCATGATTTTCCTCTTTTTAGCCTGGCACCCTTCCCTGTGTTGAGCTCATGATGCAATGGATGCTCTTTATCTGCACTTATCTTCAGGTATGCTCGTGCCCTCCAGATCTTGATCCATGGTTGGAAAGGCAAGAAGATACCTCATTGCTACATAGGGAGCGTCCCTTGTACACCCCAAAATAATACGCATTGCTTCATTCTGTATTTTCTCCAGCTTGTCAATTTGTGTCTTACTGACAGTAAGAAATGCCAGGGCATATTTGATTGGTGCGAAGACTAGTCCCTGGAATAGAAGGGTAAGTAGCCTCTGCTCTATGTTAGCAGCTGCCGTGACCTTCGGCTAATCCTTTGCGGGATTTTGTTATCACATGGTTGACGTGGTACTGAAAACACAGGCTGCGATCAAACTTAACTCCAAGGTAAGTCATCACCCTGTTCCTGGTCACCTCATCAGTTCCCATTCATGCCACCAGTGTTTCCGCATTAACAAATTGGTTATTTGGTTATGGAAGGCCCCGGTATCACTGCAAACAAATTAAAATCCATAATTGCTCAACCGCCCATGCCAGCGTAATCATCCGAATCTCATCTCCCAAACAAAGAAAGGTAACTGTAGTCCCCATCATAGCAGTCTCAGCACACGCCAAAAGACATAAGGCGAAACTGTGCAGAAAGTGAACACAGCCAACTTTTCCCTGTCATACGATATCATCATTCATCAAAAGCAATTGAAATATCGAAACATGATCAAAATGGATGAGACACACAGCTCACGTTGTGCACAGAGCACTTAACTCAGTAGCTCCTGCAACAAGCCGGACTTGGAATATGAGGAAACTGCAACAAGGAACACTTTTCATGCATAGCATTCAATTGTTCCCGCTGCCAATCCACCATATACCGGGAGTTCACGTCCTCTTGAAAATGATGATCGTCATATTTTTAAAAAAATGTAGAGCGCTTGATGATGTTAGGCCATCGTTGTTGACTCCAATTCCGAACATATAGACACACAATTAGTCGTCAGATTATCCCTGTCGCACATCAAATAACCGACCGTAAGATTAGCGTACGGCCGGCCTAGAGTCTAGGGATATACGATGAACCATTATGATGACGTAGCACACAAAAAAAGTCATACACACAATTTCACTCCCTTTCGATTTCTGATTACTCTAGTAAAAGCAGCCTAAGACGAACAAAACACTGTACAAATTCCATAAAGAGATAAAACTGCGGCTGACGAAGTAGTTTACATTGATAAGTAACATGGAAATAACTTGTATCAAGGAATTCCAACAACAGCCATAAACAGCACCAATGTGACGTAAAGCACAGATCAAGTCTAGACGTTGGAAGGTCGCATTCACAACACTTGATTTGTCAAAAAGGGACTGTTGCTGACGTACAACATCGCTTTAGCGGCGCAGATGTAATAAGAAGGTCATTACTTTTACTTTAACGCAGAAAAGTACAACGGAGAACCGAAATTAATCAGATTCCGAATGCACTTACTGCAGCGATCAAGAGAACGTGACCTATATCCCACCATCTTTACAACGGAAGTCCGATAACAATATGATTGATAAGTGAGAACCATGCAACTGATGCTTTATTAGGATTAACCAATGCACCTGATACTCCACACCAGGAAGATATGCGATTAAGTTCTTTTTTGCATTGTGGAGGTGATTTGACTTCAGAGTCTTCCATGTCGATATACAAGAATATCATCAGCAAAAGTCATAGTTCTTCCCCTTCTATCCACCTGTTATTCCATGATTGTTATTGTGTACACGTTAAATAGAACTGGTGACAATGGCGAACCTTGTGGCAGTCCTGGACAAATGGATGTTGGCTCGGAAGATAAACTTCCACACCTTGAGTATCACCTTCTTCTGAAACAGTGCAGCAGCGATCCATCTAATGTGGATGGGGTACACCACCAGTTTAAGGAGCATATGCATGAAGTATTTAAATGGTACTCTGTTGTATGCATCCTAGATCTATAGCAGCAGCACATGTCTCCTCTTATCTATGGAAGCCTTCGAAGGCATCATAGATGAAGACTGCCGCATTGTGCCATGTCTCTTTGTTATATCTGTAACCTGCGAGTGTGGATGGGAATATGCATTTCTGTTCAAGGTGACAGGTGAGGACACGGGCAACTATTTTCTCCAGTAGCTTGCCCACTTTTAATAGTAAAAGAAAGCAACAAGAAAGGTCTCAGTCCGAATAGTAAGAAAACAGAAGTAATGGTTATATCAAAGAAACAATCACCACCATCATACAGCATAAAAATAAATGGGACAAATCTGAAACAAGTGCAACATTTCAAATACTTGGGCACAATAATTACATCAGATGGGAGATGCACCACAGAAATAAAATGCAGAATAGCTCAGGCCAAAATAGCATTTCAGAAAATGAAAAATATCTTATGCAACAAATCTATGTCAATAAAAATGAGAAAGAGAGTTCATCTGTGCTATATAGAACCAATTCCAACCTATGGGAGCGAATCATGGACAGTAGACAAACAAATGAAAAGACGATTAGAGGCCACAGAGATAGGATTTCTCAGAAGAATGTTGAAAGTTCCCTGGACAGCTAAAAAGACCAATGAGGAAGTTCTCAAAGAGGCCAACACAAAAAAGGGAGCTCTTAAAAAACATCAGAAAGAAGCAATCAACATTTTTCGGGCACATCATGAGAAGAGGAAAGTTAGAATACTTGGTTACAACTGGCAAAATAAAAGGAAAGCGAGATCACGGATGATAAACAGAAAATACTGGATAGCTTGGTATCATGGCATGGAAAAAAGTCAACAACAGAACTGATACGATGCACTGTAGATAGAAGATTGTGGAGGGACATGATCGCCTACGCCAACCGGTATGGCACATGATGAGCTTGCCCACAGTGTTGTGCATCATGATGATTCTGTAGGTACTGATCTGAGAATGATCCTTGTTTGGCTTCGGTAGCGGTGGTAAGTAGCTGTGTAGCCACTTTCCTTGATCTGGTCACTCTGAATGCTGGCATTAAACTCTTTGGCCAATTTTTGCAAGTTATCGTTGGCTCAATCGCCTATGTTGTTGTACTGAACACCGTCTGGACCAGGAGCAGTGTTGTGTGACCTTTTAAGTGTTGTACGAATGGTATCGGTTGTGAATGTGAGATCTTCTCCAAGCACTACATCCTCATACAATTCTGAAAGGGACCCCTGTATCCTAATTCTTACAGCCTCATTTCTTTGATCAGTCTGCTCAATGTAGCGGGCAAGCAGGGCCTTCCCTTTGCTCTCATAAGATTTGTGCCATTTCTGGCCTATGCTCTGGAAGTCTGGTATTGCCTCTGTGTCGTGTTGTGCTATTCATGCTCAGATAAAGGCGCCAGAATGTGGTAGCGATTTTTCTGAGCACAGTATTTTACAGAAGTCATCCCACTTGGCATCCTTAGCCTGCTTAGCGCATAGTTTAAAGTGCATCATTTTTTGGTTGACCTCTTCTGTCAGATGCCTCAAGAGCTCAGGTTGTGTTCTTCCATTCCTTCTGGCTTTCTGCTATGTTTTCGCTCTTTGTCTCTTGTTCCACCAAGCTTCCTGGACTTCCACCAAGGCGACTGCACCCATGCCTCCTGTGAGGGGCACCCTGTTTCCTATGTCTGATTTTGCTAATGATGTCCTGGTCTGTGTTCTCATAGTGAAATGTGTGGAGCTTGCATTTCTGTCTTCTATTTCTGCCTTTCTCAATTAGGATGATGCATGGATAGTGATCACTTCTGTGGAATCCCAGCACAATCCACCTGCAAACCGGTGCGAAGGCAGAAGACATAAATTTCAGGTCTATGACACTATCAGAGTCCCTTGTTCGAGTGGCCATTCTGGTTGCCTGTCCATCATTCAAGCACATTAATTCGACGGACACTAGTGTGTTCTCTAGGTCTTCTGTCTGCTTGTTGGTTATGACGTTACCCCACTGGTTTCCTCTATCATTAAAGTCTCCATATAAAATGACGTTCTCCTCCTTGAATGTGAAGAAATTCTGCCATTGTTGTGTGTCCACCTTCCCATTACAGGCGTATACATTTACAGTTTGGCTCTCCCTTTATTCTCAGCTTTGGTGGTGCAGTTTTTCTTACAGTTCCTCGCTCCTCATTTATGTACCCAAGTGTGTATGATGTTAGATCTTAACATCAAAGTTTTACAATAAATCTCTAATATCACCTACTTCTTGCATTGCTATTACATACTGACAGCCTGCTATTAATCTTTTGATGTTGCTCTTTTGTTTTACCAAACCATTTTCTATTTGCTTGTCATCATTCTTGTCTTCAGGTGGGTGTTGTTGTAAAAATACATGTGAGAAAACCCTATAGGGCCATGGCAAAGTTGGATTAAATACAATAAAAGACAACAACTAGGATATTTCAGCTTTGTGGACAAGATAAAACAAAGAACTGTTCTGTAACTTGTGCAAACGGATGGCATTGGCAAGGATCATTTTAAAGGAGACTTGCCTTGCTATCCCAGAATTGCCTTAAATGGGATCACTGTAGTTGAAAACTTCTCCTCTTGTGTAAACTACACATTCACATCTAAGAGCGAATCAGTGAAGGTCACAAAATCATATTCTCTCTGTGGTTTTACTAACTACAGGTCATGTGGCTTCTGTTGGATTGGAAATGATAACTTACCACCACTGTGTGTCTATATGTTTGGAATTGGAGTCATCAATGATGGCCTAACATCATCAAGTGCTATGACGATCATCATTTTCGGGAGGACGTGAACTCCCATGGTATATGGTGGATAGGCGGCAGGAACCATTGTAGGCTATGTCTGAAAAGTGTTCCTTCTTGCAGTTTCCTCATATTCCAAGTCCGGCTTGTTGCAGGAGCTACTGAGTTAAGTGCTCTGTGCACACCGTGAGCTGTGTGTCTCATCCGTTTTGATCCTGCTTCGATATCCCGCTTGTTTACGATGAATGATGATATCGTATGACAGGGAAAAGTTGGCTGTGTTCACTTTCTGCGCGGTTTCACCTTATGTCTTTTGGCGTGTGCTGAGACTGCTACGATGGGGACTACAGTTACCTTTCTTTGTTTGGGAGATGAGTTAGTAATTCGGATGATTCCACTGGCACGGGCGGTTGAGCAATTATGGATTTTAATTCGTTTGCTGTGATACCGAGGCCTTCCATAACCAATAACAATAACCAATAACAATACATTTACAACCACGAAAGGAACTGGGTCTGCACCCTAATCGCATGTACCTGCAATTCTGCATTGTTCTACGCAGACATATCAACCTCAGCTGCCACCATGTTGTTTCACACAAGGATGGTCTGTCCAAGGTGTCTTCTATTGAAGAAACAATGAAATCCAGGGGCACTAACTGTCTTATCACCAAGAGGTGCTTCTTGCTAAATCATTATGTCAGTGCCGCACAGTAGCTTATCAAGAATGGGGCGTCATTGATGTATAGATGCACAATTCCACTATGTAACACGCACATACTTTAGGCCTAGCCTCTCACACTTCGACAATTTCATACCAGAACGTTTACCTTTTCTACTTTTCCTCCTTCGTTGTTGTCTTTTGGGCTTCATCTGAATACTTACTGTCGTCATGATTGATTTGGTCACTGAACGTCAATGCTGTGGATGCTCTAGATTCAAGTGCACTCACTCAGTTGCACAGTCCAGAACCTGTTTCCACGTTATAGGCTGGCCAATGCCAGTCAATTAGCTCTACGACATGTGGAGGCACCATGAGTGTTTGATTTTCGTTGTTTAGAAGCTCACAGAAATGAAATTATGCTTCATTGTTAATGGACTGGTGAAAACAAATCACCATCTTGGACACACCAAAATAGTTGTGCTCATCACCAGCTATCCAGACTGGATAAGTAATTTTGCTGCAGATGGAGCACATTACTTTCAGACATTATTTATGCTAAAAATACAAACACTATAGGGGAAGAAGCATGCACATTTTACACTAACCCCCACAAAAGCTGAACATTAGTCGTAGAAGTGTCTGGTACATGGCATTGATAGTAAATGGTTGCAATTGTGTCTCTTTGAGGAAAAATCAAACTACTTGAGAAGTATGAAGCACCTTGAGCTGATTGCTGCCTTGATCATTCTGCACCTCCAATAGACAACAAAGATATTTATAGCAGACTAAGCTTTTTTTTTTTTAATTTCTTTGTTACAACACTGCAGATGGTGCATTGCCATTTTTTAATTCTTATCTGATTCCTTTTCTTCTTTTTTATAGTTATATGCACAATATTATGTGCTTTACAGCCTGGTGCAGCTTTTCTAATTCTTTTACCATTATTTGTTTTTATATGCACCTCTGGTAGGCCACAGGTGTGGTTGAAATATCAAGACTTGCTGTTGTTTTGAGAATAATACCAGCTTAATCTGCCTTTGTGAATTGATAGTTTTTTCATTTTAGTGTAAACCAGTTTAAATATTCAGAGGAGAACAATCTCAGACAAATTAAATTAAAACTATTATCATGTGTCAATACCAGTTTGCGTTGGCGATTATGCCCTTCCACGCTTTTCTATTCACAGTAAATCGTATCAATTCTGTTGTTGACTGTTTTCCATGCCATGACACCAAGTTATCTTGTATCTTCTCTCTTTATTGTCCATGATCTCTCTTTCTCTGTATTTTACCATTTGTAACCAAGTTTAGCATGCAAGAATCCTGCAACACCTTGCCCAAAAAGGAAAGTAACAAAAAACAAAAATGGATAACTGACAAAATCTTAGAAAAAATGGAAGAAAGAAGACAAGCGAAAAACACTGCCAGATACAAGGATATAGACAATGAAATACGGAGAATGTGCAAAAAGGCAAAAGAAGACTGGCTCAACTAAAGATGTCTAGAAGTCGAAACTATGGAAAGTAAACAAAAATTAAGAGAGATGCACACAGAAATAAAGAGGATGACGAATAAAGACAAAAAAGCTACAGGAAACGGATGTATTGCAAACAAAGAGGGAAGAATGTTAACAGACAACAAAGATATAATAGATAGATGGCAAGAATATATAACAGAATTATTTCACGATGAAAGGGACAAAAAGCCAGACATAAAATGTACATACAACTATAAAATCCTGAAATCTGAAGTAGAAAAAGCTATAAAAACAATGAAAAAGGGAAAAGCAGCAGGGCCTGACAATATACAAATAGAGATGATACAGGCTCTAGAAGCGTTTGGCGTCGAAGTGATCACAGACATATGCAATGACATATACCATACAGGATACTTACCAAACGATCTAAAAACATCAACTTTCATTGCATTGCCTAAAAAGAATGGTGCAGCTGAATGCAGTGACTTCAGAACAATAAGCCTAATGAGCCAGGTAACAAACATTTTACTAAAAGTTATACAGGGAAGGATTCAGAATAAAATCAATACTGAATTAGATGAGCAACAATTTGGATTCAGGAAAAACAGTGGGACAAAAGAAGCCATATATAATATGTAATTTGTACTGGGAGCAAACAGCAATAATAAGATATAACAAGGAGAACTCTACACCCATGGACATAAAAAGAGGAGTAAGACAAGGATGCATCCTATCACCAAGCTTGTTCAATCTATACACTGAGCAAATCTTCAAAAACATCTCAGAGATACCAGGCCTAAACATTAATGGAAAGATAATCAATAAGCTAAGATATGCTGATGATACTGTTCTACTAGCAGAAAATCCTAAAGACCTACAACAATTGCTTAATGTGATAAACATAACAAGCAAAAAATATGGACTAGAAATGAATATCAAAAAGACTAAAACTATGATCATAAACAAAGAAAATTCTCAAGACCTACAATTAAATATCACAGTTGAGGGAATACATCTGGAGACAGTCCAGAGTTACAACTACCTGGGACATACTATAACCAATGATGGAAAATGCAAAACTGAAATAAACAAAAAAATAGGTATGGCAAAAAGTAATTTTAATGCCATGAAAAATATACTAACAACAAAACAAATATCAACAGGGCTGAAACTAAGAATGGCAAAATGTTACATCTTCTCAATATTCCTGTATGGTGCAGAAACATGGACATTAGACAAGAAAACAGAACAGAAAATTGAAGCCTTTGAAATGTGGATTTATAAAAGAGTAGGTAGAATTGGATGGAAAGAAAAGATAACAAACGATAAAGTTTTAAAACAACTGAAAATAAAAAGAGAACTACTAAATACAATTAAGACAAGACAAATGAAATTTTTGGGGCATGTTAAAAGACACAACAGCCTACTAAAAGTAATATTGGAAGGAAAAATACAAGGTAAAAGAGGCAGAGGCAGACCAAGACTAACATGGACGAGTAACATCAAAAGATGGTCAAGTCAATCTATGACAGCCTGCACCATCAAAGCAAGAAACAGAGTAAAATGGAGATCCATGGTAGTCAACCTTCGTTGCGGAGAAGGCACACGATGATGATGAACCTAGTTTCCAACTTTCCTCTCCTCATGATGTGCCTGAAAAATGTTGATTGTTTCTTTCTGTATTTTAGGAACTCCCTTTATACGTTAGCCTCTTTGAGAATTTCCTCATTGGTCCTTTTAGCTGTCCAGGGAACTCTCAACATTCTTCTGAGAAATCTGATCTCTGTGACCACTAATCATCTTTCCATTTGTTACTGTCCATGATTCGTTTCTATAGATCAGAATTGACTCTATAAAGTAATGATGAACTCTCTTTGCACTTCTGTTGACATAGATTTGTTGCGCAAAATGTTTTTCATTTTCTGACATGCTACTTTGGCCTGTGCTATTCTGCTTTTTATTTCTGTGGTGCATCTTCTGTCTGATGGTATTATTGTGCCCAAATATTAGATACTCATGCAAACTGTCTGTCTGCCTTTCTTTCTTTCTTTCTTTCTTTCTTTCTTTCTTTCTTTCTTTCTTTCTTTCTTTCTTTCTTTCTTTCTATCCTAATCTAATCTATGAACCTTTCGAGTTGTAGTCGGTCCATAGGGCATAGACTCAAATACTCTTTCCCTGTTTCAATATTTTCTTTCTGGTAGTCTCAATCCTTGCAAAGATCTTTTATCAAATCTCGCCATTTGTCTCTGTTCTGTGCAAGGATCTTGATCTCATTGATTGAGGGTGCTGATTCCTGCTGCCTTTGCCTCCCTGATCAATGTTCTTCTTAGTGTTTCTCTAGGTCTGCCTCTTTTCCTCCTACCTGTTGTTTCCCACTTGAGGGCTTGCTTTGCTATTCGGGTGTTATCTCTTTTTATCACATGTCCAACATATGTACGTCTTTTCTTGATTACTGATGATATTAGTGGTTGATGGCGATTTCTCTAATTTCCTGTTTGTTTTGAATTCGATCCACACTATACCAAGTATTTTTCTTTGACATTTGTTGTCAATTGTGTTTAACTTTGTTTATATGTCTTTTGTTGTTTTCCAGCTCTCACGTGCATATGTAAGGGTTGATAGTACGTTTGATTTGAATAGTCTAATTTTCATTTTTGTGTTGATGAGTTTTGGTTTAAACAACTTTTCAAGGCATCTGAAAGGTGTTGCTACTTTAGCTGTTCTGATTCTAATTTCTTTACTTGTATCCCCTTCTCAATCAAAACTATAGGCAAGACTTAATTGTTCAATAAAATATGGGAAGAATAAAACCAAAAACATGGAAAAGAGGCATTATTGTCAAAATCCCTAAGAAAGGGGACCTCAGTCAATGTGAAAATTAGTAGAGCTGTAAATCTGCTGTCTGTACTTAGAAAATTTTGCAGACTCCTTCTCCAACGCATAAAGAATAATGTGGAATGAAAGCTCAGAGAAGAGCAGGCAGGTTTTAAAAGCGGGAGATCATGTACTGATCAAATCTTTCTCTTCCAAACCTTTTTAGAGCAGTCACTGGAATGGAATTCATTCTTATATATAAACTTCTTGGACTTTGAGAATGTATTTGACAGCATCCATCATCCAAAGCATTGGAAAATCTTATGTGCATGCAGCTTCCCAGAAAAAATCACCAGTATTCTAAAGGGTATAAATGATGGCTACCAGTGCTGTGCAAGACATGAAGAACAGCTTAGTTCAGAGTATAAGCTTTTCTTTGTGGTCATGGACAGGATCATGTGATTGGTTGCTGCTGACAGATCAAGAGGAATTACATGGAATCTTTCTGGACATCTGGAGGATAATGACTTTGCAGATGATGTTGGACTGCTTGTCCACTGCCACCGAGGCGTACAAGAAAAAACAAATAGAGTAGTTCAGTAGGACTGAAAATAAAAGCAGAGAAAACTAAGATTATAAGGGTAAGTGCCAAAGGTACAAATAAAGTTACATTCAGAGAAGTGGGAATAAAAGAAGTGGATCACTTTAAATACTTACGGAGCTATATTTCATCAAATAGTGACATTGAGAAAGAAATCTCTGCAGACCATTGAGGACATGGTGACAAACCATACATTATGAAATGATTGAGGCTGGCAAGTCCTGGCGAGAGTGTTCCATACTTGCGCTAGACCGAATTGGATAAAGTTCTCTTGTGAGTTCCCTGTGCTCCGATCAGAGTTCAGAGGATTAAGAAGAAGAAGATAGACAAGACTAATCTAATTTTACCTTTTCTTTTTATTTCGCTGCCTTAGAGGTTAAAATAAACAGGTTATGTATGGTGTTAAAAAAAAACATATATCATGATCTGTCAGTGATAATTACATTATTATTAAAATTAAATGCACAAGTAGTACCGGTTATGGTCCCCACACCGCGATGGCAGGCAGAGGATCTCATGTATAGAGACAATGGCTGCGATCTCCGACTAGTACAGTCACTGCCAAGAAAGAAAGGAATGACAAACTACCTTCTTAAATTGCCTGGACTAATCATGACAAATCACAACCTTATATTTACAGCTAACGACGTTAATGGGGACTTCACAGTCCCCCGTCTGGTAGGGAGCGTCATGTGCTACAGATGACACCCAATCGTCATCAAGCAACTGTATGCAAGATCAAAAATAAAGAGACACAAACAATAGGAACTTGGAACATTAGATCAGCATTCCAGGTTGGAAAACTAGAAAACATCAGTCAAGAAATGAAGAGAATGAAATTGAACATCTTGGGACTATGTGAAATGAGATGGAAAAGAGCAGGATTATTACAACGCGACAGTGGAAATGTAATTTACTCTGGGGGAACCACACACGAAAGAGGAGTAGGCATCATGTTAGAGAAAGAAGCAAAACAGTGAAAGGATTTTGGCCAGTATCAGACAGAATAGTCAGAATGCTAGTAAAATTGAGAGGCAGACTAATGGATATCAACATAATTCAAGTTTATGCACCAACAAGTAATAGTGAAGAAGAAGACATTGACACTTTTTACGAGGAGCTAGAGGCGACCATGGAACAGTGTAAATCCCAAGATATAACTATTATATTAGGGGATTTCAATGCAAAGGTAGGAACAGCTAAAGTGCAAAATGTGACTGGGGGGCATGGCCTTGAGAGACGAATGACAGAGGGGACAGATTGATAGATTGGGCAAAGACACATGAAATTATTATAGGTAACACCTGGTTCAAACAACACCCTAGGTGACTATGGACATGGCAAAGCCCAAACAAAAAAGTACACCATCAAATTGATTTTATACTGGTACAGAGAAGATTCATGGCTAACATCTGTTAAAACAAGGCCAGGAGCAGATTGGAATAGTGACCATGTACCAGTAGTTGGAAAGATAAGAATAAAACTGCGGAAGGCACAGAAATCACTAAGAAATATAAAATTAGAACTAGATATGCTAAGAGTAGATAAACAGATGAGTGATAAGTACAGCACGATAATACAAAATAGATATAATGCTATTGAGAAAATACAGGACATCCAGGAGCAGTGGGAAATGCTCAAACAATCGATTCAACAAACATCAAAAGAAGTAATACCAGTGACTAAAAGAATCAACAAAAAGAAATGGATGAAAAAAGAAATATTACAACTAATGGACGAAAGAAGAAAACATAAGAAAGAAGAACAGACATACAAAATATTGCACAAAGAGATCCAAAACAAGTGCAGAGAAGCAAAGGAAGGATGGTTAAAACAGAAATGTGATGAAATGGAAAAACAACAAAAGAAAGACTCAAAATTTATGCACAATCAGTTAAATGAATTAACAGGAAGAAAAGAAGTCAAAGTTTCAGGATGTGTGAAATAAAAGGAAGGGAATATAATAATGGGACAGGAGAAGACAATGGAAAGATGGACAGAATATATCAGTCAACTCTATGGTGATAAAAGACCAGAATTAAACAATTCAAATGAAGACACAGGACCACCAATAATGCAGAGTGAAGTGGAGGACGCAATTCAACACATGAAAAGAGGCAACGCTTCAGGTCCTGACAATATAACAATCGAAGAGATAAATGCATTAGGAGAGCTGGGAGCACAAGACATAACAAAATTACTCAATGACATATATAACACTGGACACATACCCAAAGATCTACTAAAATCTATCTTTGTAGCCATACTGAAGAAGTCAGGCAAACTGATTGTGAAGACCATCGCACTATTAGTCTCATGAGCCATATAACTAAAATATTACTAAGAACAATCATGAGACATGTAAGGAACAAAATAAAACCAGAAATAAGTGAGGAACAATGTGGATTTGTGGAAGGAAAGGGCACCAATAATGCAATATACATCTTAATAACATTGATAGAAAGATCTATAGAGGTGAAGAAAGATCTATATATGTGCTTTATAGACTACACGAAAGCATTTGACAAAGTAAAGCATGTGGAAATAATCAATATGCTGGAGAAATTAAACATTGATGGCAAGGATCTGCGAATCATAAAAAGCATGTACTGGCAACAAACAGCAGCTATACGAATTAACAACCAAACAGGACACCTCCAATTTATAAAACAAGGAGTCAGACAAGGCTGTGTTCTGTCACCAGATTTGTTTTCACTTTACAGAGAATATATTATGAGATCAATAGTAGACAAAAAAGGAATTGAAGTCAACAGTCACAACATAAATAATTTATGATATGCAAATGACACAGTCTTAATAGCAGAGATAGAAAATGAACTACAAGAAATGATAGACATAATAGTAAAAGAAAGCAACAAGAAAGGTCTCAGTCTGAATAGTAAGAAAACAGAAGTAATGGTTATATCGAAGAAACAATCACCACCATCATGCAGCATAAAAATAAACTAGACAAATCTGAAACAAGTGCAACGTTTCAAATACTTGGGCACAATAATAACATCAGATGGGAGATGCACCACAGAAATAAAAAGCAAAATAGCTCAGGCCAAAGTAGCATTTCAGAAAATGAAAAATATCTTATGCAACAAATCTATGTCAATAAAAATGAGAAAGAGAGTTCATCTGTGCTATATAGAACCAATTCTGACCTATGGAAGCGAATCATGGACAGTAGACAAACAAATGAAAAGACAATTAGAGGCCACAGAGATGGGATTTCTCAGAAGAATGTTGAAAGTTCCCTGGACAGCTAAAAAGACCAATGAGGAAATTCTCAAAGAGGCCAACACAAAAAGGGAGCTCTTAAAAAACATCAGAAAGAAGCAATCAACATTTTTCAGGCGCATCATGAGAAGAGGAAAGTTGGAATACTTGGTTACAGCTGGCAAAATAAAAGGAAAGAGAGATCGCGGACGACAAAGAGAGAAAATACTGGATAGCTTGGTGTCATGGCATGGAAAACAGTCAACAACAGAACTGATATGAAGCACTGTAGATACAAGATTGTGGAGGGACATGATCACCTACGCCAACCAGTATGGCACATGATGATGGAAACTTTATTTTTATGTGTGCACTTCTTATTATTAAGAAAGAAAGAACAAGAAAGCAGACATAAAGAAAAGCAAAACGAGAAGTAATAAAGCCAAGACACAGGAAGCTTACACAGGTGAACAAAGAAGTGAGAAGATGCATTAAAAGGGATAAGAGGATATATGTAGATGAACTAGCTAAAGAGGCAGAAGAAGCAGCAAATAAAGGGAATATGACAGAACTGTACAACAGCACCAAGAAATTAAGTGGAAAATACAAACAGATCAATGCCTTTATTAAAGATAAGAAAGGAAATCTGCTTAGTAATATAAGGGAACAAATGGAGAGATGGAAAGAACACTTTGAAGAACTTTTGAATAGACCCAGCTCAAATATCCTCCAGATATACTACCAGCAGAAGAAGAGTTACACATTAACTGTGGAAAACCAAGCATAGTAGAAATAATGAAAGCCATTAAACTATTAAAAAATGGTAAAGCCACAGGACCAGATGAAATTCCTTCGGAAGCCATCAAAGCAGATATTAACACCTCTACCAAGATGCTACATAATCTATTAGATAAAATTTGGGAGGGGAAAGAAATACCTAAAGACTGGAAAGAAGGTTATATGATCAAACTACCAAAGAAAGGAAGTTTACAGGAGTGCACAAATTATAGGAGAATTATGCTACTATCAGTGCCAGGAAAAATATTAGGCAGAATCATTCTGGAGAGACTAAAAGAGGCCATAGAGAAGCATTTGAGAGATGAACAAGCAGGTTTTAGGAAGAACAGATCATGTGCTGATCAAATAACTACTCTACGTATAATAGTTGAACAAAGTTTAGAATTAAAATCCCCACTTTATATTGGATTCATAGATTACGAAAAGGCATTTGATAGTTTAGACAGAAGAATGCTTTGGAAGTTACGGAATCCCCATAAAGTTTATTAACCTGATAAAAACAATGTATGAAGGAACAAAATGTAGTGTGGTGCATGAAGGACAGCTTACAGAAGCATTTGAAATAAGAACAGGAGTAAGGCAAGGATGCCTTCTGTCCCCATTTCTCTTTCTACTGGCCATAGATTGGATTATGAAAATAACTCAAAACAACAGAAATGGGATCCAGTGGTCACTGACCAAACAACTTGATGATTTAGACTTTGCTGATGACATAGCTCTCCTATCACACAGCCATCAACAGATGCAGGATAAAATGAGCATACTTGATGAGAGATCACAACAGCTAGGACTGAAGATTAATAGAGATAAGACCAACATTATGAGAATTAATACAGCTGGCAATAACCAAATAAAACTAGGAGAATTACCTCTATTAGAACTACAATCTTACATATAACTGGGTAGTAATATAGATAAAGAGGGAGGAACAGAAAATGATACCAAAATAAGGATATCAAAAGCAAGAGGAGCTTTCATTGCACTGGGAAACATGGAAATCCAAAGAAATTAGGTTAAATACTAAAATAAAAATTTTCAACTCAAATGTTAAGGCGGTCCTATTATATGGCTGTGAAACATGGAGAACAACAAAATTGACAATCACGAAGATACAGACTTTCATTAATGTATGCTTACGCAGGATAAAAGGATGGAAATGGCAGGACAAAATCACTAACATAGAATTATGGAAATGTACCAGTCAAACACCAGTGGATAAAGAGATACAGCGAAGACGATGGCGCTGGATAGGACACACACTACAGAAGCCAACTGAGAGTATTACACAACAGGCCCTTTTTTGGAATCCCCAGGGGATAAGACAAAGAGGAAGACCAAGGAATACTTAGAGAAGACAGATAGAAGCAGAGATGAAGATGATGGGGAAGACATGGAATGATCTTAAAAGAATGGCAAAAAACAGAACGACTTGGAAAGTGTTTGTTGAAGACCTATGCTCCACTGAGAACTAAAAAGGTAGAAGAAGAAGAGACTTCTTTTTCTGTCTATTGCTCTCTACCTATCTATTTTTGTCTAATTTATCTTTAAATTTTCAGTTTACTTTTCATTAAAGTTTGTATCAAGTTTTCTTAAGGTACTTTAATAAACTAAATAAAAAAAAATATTTTGTGCTCCTCCTGCGACACACTTAACTCTATGTGATGAAAGAGAACACAGCAGGTTTTTACAGTTTGAACCGTTCTTACCAATACATTATTAAATAACTTTCAGTCCTTTCTCTTTTTACAAACTAGCATGAGCAATTCCGAGTACTACAGGTCATATAGGTGAAAAAAAGTTACTAATGTAAATAATTTTATCTGTGCGCTGCCGGAGCCCAAAAAGGGGAGTAAAGAATTGTGGCGCTGTTCCCTACCAGGCATGTTCGTAAGAAGCGACTAAGGAGGGTTGGACATGGGACTGACTATCCTGTACTGTAAAAAATTAAGCCGAAAAAACATCACAAACATGGATAAGTCTAAGAAAAGAACAATGGTGCTGGATAGGACACACGCTGTGGAAGCCAACTGTGAGTATTACACAACAGGCCCTTTTTGGAATCCCCAAGAAAAAAGACAAAGAGGAAGACCAAAATATTCTTGGAGAAGACAGATAGAAGCAGAGATGAAGATGATGGGGAAGACATGGAATGATCTTAAAAGAATAGCAAGAAACAGAACGGCTTGGAAAGTATTTGTTCAAGACCTATGCTCCACAGGGAGCTGAAAGGTAGAAGAAGCATGTAAGTAATACATTTTAAATGTGTGGATACAGTATAAAAGCAATGTTTAAAAATACTATAGACATTTTGTGAAGAACTAAAAATCATTCCTGTGTAGTGTCACAGATACAGTTTTTTGTTAACATGAAAGCATTTTATCATAAAGGTAGTCAGGCAACACTGAATGTGACAACTGTCAGAGTCATGAGCCTTATGACTGAAATATAACTAAGAACCATTGTGAGTTGAGTAAGGAACAAAATATAAGCGATAAATAAGTGGGGAACAAATATGAATTTGTGAATGGAAACGATATAAGTAATGCAATGTACATCCAGAGAACACTGACAGAAAGAGCTATAGAGGTAAAAATATATATTTATGTGCTTCATAGACTACATGAAAGCATTTGATAAAGTAAAGTGGAAATAATTAACTTCTCCAGCATATTTATGTTACTTACTTTTATGTGATTCTCAGATTCTTGACATTGATGTTTAACTTCTCCAGCATATTTAACATCAATGTCAAGAATCTGAGAATCACATAAAATATGTATTAGCAACAAACAGCAGCTGTAAGAACTGACAACCATACAGGAAAGTTCCAATATATAAAACAAGAAGTCAGACAAGATTGTGTTTAGTTGTCAGATTTGTTCTCACTTTACAGTAAAAATATTATGTGATTGATAGTAGACAAAAAAAGAATTAAAGTAAACTGTTACAACCCATAAATAACATGCGATATGCAGATGGCACAGTCTTAATAGCAGAGACTGAGAGTGAACTACGAGAAATGATAGACATAATAGTGAAAGAATGCAACATGAGAGATAATGTTAACCTCAATAGAAAGGAAACAGAAGCAATGGTCACATCAAAGAAAAAACCCACTCCATTACACAGCATAAAAATAAACAAGGCAAATCTTAAACACAGTGCAGAGTATAAAATATTTGGGCACAACATTATCATCAGATGGAAGACGCACTACAGAAAATAAAAAGCAGAATAGTACAGGCCAAAGTAGCATTTCAGAAAATGAAAAATATCTTGTGCAACAAGTCTATGTCAATAGAAATAAGAGAGTGAGTTCATTGGTGCTATATAGAGCCAACTCTGACCTGTGGAAGTGAATCATGGACAGTGGCAAAGAAACGAAAAGACAATTAGAGGCCACAATGATGGGATTTCTCAGAAGAATGTTAAAAGTTCCTTACACAGTCGTCAAAAATATCAATGGAGAAATTCTCAACAAGATCAACACAAAAAAGAGAGCACTAAAAACATTAGAAATAAACAACCAACATATTTCAGACACATGCGAAGAAAAAAATGTGAATACTTGGTTACAACTGACAAAATACAAGGAAAGAGAGATCATAAATAAGAAAGAGAAAAGTCACTAGATATCCTGGCGTTGTGATACAGTAAACATCAGAATTGATACGATGCACTGAGGACAGATAATTGTGGAAGGACATGGTTGTCTGCCGGCTGGTTAAGCACATGATGGTCTTAATGATAGAATTTGTGATAGTCGTGTAATCTGTGCCTAGTTGTAATTAGTTGAATAATGAAATGGTTTTATACCAATTCATGACAATGTTGAACTATGTTTTCAATACAATTTTGTAAGATTATTATTAATTTTAATTAAACGGAGTTTAGGTTTGCATGGCAGACATTCAAGAAACCAAGGGGAGGCAACTGGAAAGTTACTTTCAAAGCAGATATGGAAAAGATAATGTTACATTTCTTCCCTGTGATGTATCATCAGATAAAAGTCTTTCAGGTACAATTAGGTCAAATGCAAACAAGCTTTTCTTATGTAATAATAATTAATATTTCTTCAGTGAGTTATTTTCACACCTTTCAACTTGTGTGTTTTGCTCACATTTCCTGCTATATTTGACTGTGTTACATATAGACTATTTGAATTTGGATGTATTGTAGTTACAGCACATTGTCTTCATAGTTCAATGTGCCCACTTTCTTTTACTGATTACAGATGAGAAGGTTAGTTACATGACTGTTTCTCTTATTTCTACACTGGTCATTTCATTTATATATTTTCATTCCATTTTGTACAAATTATTTTCTTAGTTGTTTGTTTTCAAATTTGTCTGTTTTCTTTTCTTTTTTCTTTAGTTGTTTTCCAACTGTCACATGCATCATCATGTGCCACCATACCGGTTGGCATAGGTGATCATGTCCTTCCTCAATCTTCTATCTACAGTGCATCATATCAGTTCTGTTATTGACTGTTTTCTATGCCATGACACCAAGCTAGTAAAACAGTAATACTAAGTCAAGGCAACATCAAACATCTATTAATCACTTTAAAAGATTGTCCACTAGAATCATTTCAGAAATTCACATATCTTGGATCCACAATTAAGCAAACCACTTCTCTTGATGATGAAATAAACAGCCGAATTGGTAAGGCAGCTACAACTTTCGGCAAACTCACAGAATGGGCCTGGAACAACATGAAATTAACACTAAAGACCAAACTCTTAATATATCAAACTTGTGTGCTTAGCACACTATTATATGGATCCGAAACCTGGACAACATACTCAAATCACGAAAAAAGACTAAATGTCTTCCACATGCGATGTCTGCAGAATAATGCACATCAAATGGCAGGACAAGTTAACTGTCCTGCAACATGCTAAAAACCCCAACAATCATGTTGATGCTAAGATGTCGAAGACTAGATGTTTGGGGTACATCCAGCGAACAGAAGAAAAACGCATCCCTAAGCAAATACAATATGGTGAACTAATACACGGAAAAAGACAAATCATCAGACCTAAACTATGATATAGAGATATCTGTAAATCATCTCTCAAAGACTTCTTCATCTGTGAAAATGACTGGGAACATCTGGCACGTGATCACACATCATAGAGAGTGTGTATGAGGATTGGTATAACATCATTTCAGCCTGTGCTAAGGCAAAACTTAGATGAGAAAAGACTCATGAAAAACAATGGAAAACCCTGTGGATCAGTGGGGCCTAACTTATTAGTTCTGTAGCCGTGTGTGTTTGTCAAACATTGGTAGAATTAGCCACGAGAGAAATACACAATAGCCTCCACTAGACCGTCTGACAAGATGAAAAGGGCCATATATATATATACACCAAGCTATTCAGTATTTTCTCTCTTTGTCGTCCGCGATCTCTCTTTCCTTTTATTTTGCCAGTTGTAACCAAGTATTCCAACCTTCCTCTTCTCATGATGTTCCTGAAAAATTGTGATTGTTTCTTTCTGATGTTTTTTAGGAGCTCCCTTTTTGTGTTGGCCTCTTTGAGAATTTCCTCATTGGTCTTTTTAGCTGTCCAGGGAACTTTCAAAATTTTTCTGAGAATCTGAGAAATCTCATCTCTGTGGCCTCTAATCGTCTTTTCATTTGTTTGTCTACTGTCCATGATTCGCTTCCATAGGTCAGAATTAGTTCTATATAGCACCAATCAATGAACTCTGTCTTTCTCACTTCTATTGGCATAGATTTGTTGCACAAGATATTTTTCATTTTCTGAAATGCTATTTTGGCCTGAGCTATTCTGCTTTTTATTTCTGTGGTGCATCTTCTATTTGATGTTATTATTGTGCCCAAGTATTTGAAACGTTGCTCTTGTTTAAGATTTGTCCTGTTCATTTTTATGATGCATGATGGTGATGATTGTTTCTTTAATATGACCATTATTTCTGTTTTCTTACTATTCAGACTGAGACCTTCCTTGTTGCTTTCTTTTACTATTATGTCTATCATTTTTTGTAGTTTATTCTTTGTCTCTGCTATTAAGACTGTGTCATCCTTCTTCTTCTTTTACCTTTTTAGCTCCTGGTGGAGCATAGGTCTTCAACAAACACTTTCCAAGTCGTTCTGTTTTTGCCATTCTTTTAAGATCATTCCATGTCTTCCCCATCATCTTCATCTCTGCTTCTATCTGTCTTCTCCAAGAATTCCTTGGTCTTCCTCTTTGTCTTTTCCCCTGGGGATTCCAAAAAAGGGCCTGTTGTGTAATACTCTCAGTTGGCTTCCGTAGTGTGTGTCCTATCCATCGCCATCGTCTTCGCTGTATCTCTTTATCCCCTGGTATTTGACCGGTACATTTCCATAATTCCACGTTAGTGACTTTGTCCTGCCATTTCCATCCCTTTATTCTGCGCAAGCATCCATTAATGAAAGTCTGTACTTTCG
This sequence comes from Megaustenia siamemsis, assembly GCA_032433765.1. NCBI lineage: Eukaryota > Metazoa > Mollusca > Gastropoda > Stylommatophora > Ariophantidae > Megaustenia > Megaustenia siamemsis. Next base: position 88,498,351 of record JAVIAB010000051.1, read on the forward strand.
TGATTGTCAATTTTGTCATTCTCCATGTTTCACAGCCATATAATAGGACCGACTTAACATTTGAGTTGAAAATTTTTATTTTTGTATTTAGCCTAATTTCTTTGGATTTCCATATGTTTCCCAGTGCAATGAAAGCTCCTCTTGCTTTTGATATCCTTATTTTGGTATCATTTTCTGTTCCTCCCTCTTTATCTATATTGCTGCCCAGATATATATAAAATTGTACGTCTAGTAGAGGTATTTCTCCTAGTTTTATATGGTTATTGCCAACTGCATTAATTCTCATAATGTTGGTCTTATCTCTATTAATCTTTAGTCCTAGCTGTTGTGATCTCTCATCTAATATACTCATTTTATCCTGCATCTGTTGATGGCTGTGTGATAGGAGAGCTAAGTCATCAGCAAAGTCTAAATCATCAAGTTGTTTGGTCAGTGACCACTGAATCCCATTTCTGTTGTTTTGAGTTATTTTCATAATCCAATCTATGGCCAGTAGAAAGAGAAATGGAGACAGGAGGCATCCTTGCCTTACTCCTGTTCTTATTTCAAATGCTTCTGTAAGCTGTCCTTCATGCACCACACTACATTTTGTTCCTTCATATATTGTTTTTATCAGGTTAATAAACTTTATGGGGATTCCGTAATGACTCAGCAACTTCCAAAGCATTCTTCTGTCTAAACTATCAAATGCCTTTTCGTAATCTATGAATCCAATATATAGTGGGGATTTTAGTTCTAAACTTTGTTCAACTATTATACGTAGGGTAGTTATTTGATCAGCACATGATCTGTTCTTCCTAAAACCTGCTTGTTCATCTCTCAAGTGTTTCTCTATAGCCTCTTTTAGTCTCTCCAGAATGATTCTGCCTAATATTTTTCCTGGCACTGATAGTAGCATAATTCCCCTATAATTTGTGCACTCTTGTAAACTTCCTTCCTTTGGTAGTTTGATCATATAACCTTCTCTCCAGTCTTTAGGTATTTCTTCCCTCTCCCAAATTTTATCCAATAGATCCTGTAACATCTTGGTAGAGATGTTAATATCTGCTTTGATGGCTTCCGAAGGAATTTCATCTGGTCCTGTGGCTTTACCATCTTTTAATAGTTTGATGGCTTTCATTATTTCTTCTTTGCTTGGTTTTCCGCAGTTAACGTGTAACTCTTCTTCTGCTGGTAGTATATCTGGAGGATTATTTGAGCCGGGTCTGTTCAAAAGTTCTTCAAAGTGTTCTTTCCATCTCTCCATTTGTTCCCTTATATTACTAAGCAGATTTCCTTTCTTGTCTTTGATAAAGGCGTTGATCTGTTTGTATTTTCCACCTAATTTCTTTGTGCTGTTGTACAGTTCTTTCATATTCCCTTTATTTGCTGCTTCTTCTGCCTCTTTAGCTAGTTCCTCTATATATTTCCTCTTATCCCTTTTAATGCATCTTCTCACTTCTTTGTTCACCTCTGTGTAAGCTTCCTGTGTCTTGGCTTTATTACTTCTTGTTTTGCTTTTATTTATGTCTGCTTTCTTGTTCTTTCTTTCTTTAATTTTAGCCAGGGTCTCTGCTGTCATCCATGCCTTATTCTGGCGTTCTCTTTTCCCCAGTGTTTCTTCGCATGTCTCTTTCCATTCTATATTTATTGTATTTTCTAGTTGTTGGAGGACTTGGTATTTGTTTGATATTGTGACTGCGAATTTATCTTTAATTCCTTGTTCTTTAAGAAACCCTACATTGAAATACTTTCTACCCTTATTCGTTGTATTATACCTTTTTAATTTAATTTTAAGTTTGGCTAACAGAAGATGATGATCAGAAGCTATATCTGCCCCTCTATATACTTTTACATCCTGTAAGGATGACTTAAACTTATTATTAATACATATGTGATCAATTTGATTTTCCGTTCTATGATCTGGTGACACCCATGTAGCTTTGTGTATTCTTTTATGTTGGAATATTGTTCCTCCTAGGCTCATTTGATTAAGGGCGCAGAAATTCACAAATATCTCTCCATTCTCGTTTATATCTCCAAGTCCATGTTTTCCCATAATCTCTTCGAAGCCTCTGTTGTCTGATCCTACCTTAGCATTTAGGTCTCCCATCAAGATTATAATATCCTTGGCTCGTCTTGCATCCATCTGCCATTGTAGCTGTTTATAAAAATCATCTTTAACTGAGTCATCTTTATCGTTGGTTGGTGCATAGCATTGTATAATGTGTAATTTTATTTTGTTTTTGGTTGTTCTAAATGTTGCTCTCACCAGTCTTGGTCCCACTGCCGCCCATTCTATTAGTGTCTTCTGAGCATTTTTTGATAGCATTATAGCTACCCCTTCGCTATGTTGTGCTCCTGGTTCCTGGTGTCCTGATGCTAAAATCATCTCCCCTGTATTCAATTTTATTCTCTCCGCTCCCAGCCATCTAGTTTCACACATTCCCAGAATATCTATCTTATAGTTGGTCATTTCTGCTGCCACTTGTGCAGCTTTTCCCTGTTCGTTAAGGGTACGAACATTCCAGGTGCCAATTCTGGATGATTTCCTGGTAGACAAAGGGTGAGTCGGCAACCCGGACTCCTTATGGCTTTCTCCGGATTGCGTCATACGTCTCTTAGACAGAGAGCCCTTCTCTTTCCTGGATGGCGGATTTACTTTTTCTCTCTTTGACTTGTCCATGTTTGTGAAGTTCTTTCGGCTTATTTTTCATCCGCATATCGCAAATTATTTATGTTATGACCGTTGACTTCAATTCCTTTTTTGTTTACTATTGATCTCATAATATTTTCACTGTAAAGTGGTTAGCGGGGTAGAGTCCTGCCCTACCAAAGGAGAAGTAAGACGTCTCCTTTCCTCTGCTAGTCTTCAGGACACTCTTGGGCAAGGTGAGGTTTAGCCCCCCTATCAGGGTTATGTGAAGCCATTGGAGCAGGTGGTGGATGGTGTTGTGGGAGCAGTCGACAAGTAGTGCCAGTTATGTTCCCCACTCCGCAATGGCAGGCAGAGGATCCCATGTATAGAGACAATGGCTGCAATCTCCGGCTAATACAGTCACTGCCAAGAAGGAAAGGAATGGCAAACTACCTTCTTATATTACTTAGAATAATCATGTTAAACCACAATTTAATATCTACAGCTAACGACGTTAATGGGGACTGCACAGCCACCTCATCCGGTATGGAACGTCATGTGCTACAGGTGACACCCAATCGTCATCAAGCTACTGTATGCAAGATCAAAAATAAAGAAACACTAGCAATAGGAACTTGGAACATTAGACCAGCATTCCAAATTGGCAAACTAGAAAACATCAGAAAAGAAATGAAGAGAATGAAATGGAACATATTGAGACTATGTGAAATGAGATTGAAAGGAGCAGGATTATTACAACTGTAATACTCCTGCTGTGGAAATGTAATTTACTCTGGGAGAACCACACACAAAAGAGTAGGCATCAGTAGTAGACAATGTTCCATTTGAGCCGTATTTAGCGCTAAATTAACAAAGATATATAGGGCGGCGCGCGGTGCGCCTTTCGCGCGAAATGTACACGAGAGACAAGGGGAGTTAACCATGACCGCGCGTGTCCGGAAGTGACCTGTTTATGTCTGATGTGTGCTGACTTTGGAGCGCTTGGTGTACTTGAGCGATAGTGATAGGTTAGTAGATTATACAACATCAATGAAAAACGATCAATATAAAACAGAAGACAAAGATATATTTTATTCTTTATTATCTCAATAGGTGTATAACATACATTGATATTATATAACAACACAAACATATTTAGTACACCGAGTAAATATATAGTACAGGGATAACATTTATTTATAGCTATGTAGTTGGGTGTCTGCTTAACGTTGTACCATAAATGAAGCATAAGGGTGAAACAGTTAGAGATTACTGGTTAGTCTAAGCTGGTAGTGTAAATATGTTCCTCGGTGTTAGTGGTTCGCTATCTCTCTCTCTCTCTCTCTCTCTCTCTCTCTCTCTCTCTCTCTTTCTCTCTCTCTCTCTACTATTCCAGCCTAGATTTCCTTCCATTGAAACACTTACTCATTCTCTCCATTTATCCATATCATCGCGCCTTCCTTCTCTCTCTCTCTCTCTCTCTCGCTTTCTCCCCTATCCTCTCTTAGACTTCTAACCTATCACTCCACCCTCCGCCTCTCTCTTTAGCTCCCCCGCCCTCCCTCATATTTTTAGCGTCCCTCCTATTGTAACACTTGATTATTCTCACCATTAATACATAGCATCTCGCCTTCTTTCTCATAGGCTTCTCTCGCTCTCTCTCTCTCTCTCTCTCTCAGTTAGAGATTACTGGTTAGTCTTAGCTGGTAGTGTAAATATGTTCCTCGGTGTTAGTGGTTCGCTATCTCTCTCTCTCTCTCTCTCTCTCTCGCCCTCTTTCTCTCTCTCTCTCTCTCTCTCTCTCTCTCTTTCTCTCTCTCTCTCTCTCTCTCTCTACTATTCCAGCCTAGATTTCCCTCCATTGAAACACTTACTCATTCTCTCCATTTATCCCTAGCATCGCGCCTTCCTTCTCTCTCTCTCTCTCTCGCTTTCTCCCCTATCCTCTCTTAGACTTCTAACCTATCACTCCACCCTCCGCCTCTCCCTTTAGCTCCCCCGCCCTCCCTCATATTTTTAGCGTCCCTCCTATTGTAACACTTGATTATTCTCACCATTAATACATAGCATCTCGCCTTCTTTATCATACGCTTCTCTCTCTCTCTCTCTCTCTCTCTCTCGCTCTCGCTCTTCTAACCCCTACTAGACTTCTCTCCTACCATTCCACCTTTCTTCCTCTCTCTCTCTCTCTCTCTCTTTACCTCGCCTAGCGTTCCGCCTTCATTCGTATTTTTACCTTACCACCAGTGTAACACATTAATAACATTGAATATCAATTACAAAAAGACTTGAAATATCTACTTTTTAAAGAACCAATAAGATAAACATATGAAAAACGAAGGAATAATACACTCGACAAGGCGTAACATACGTACTTTATACACATCACCCATTAATACAACTGAAATTCCTTTAATGATAACCTATCACATCATTATGAGCTAAGAGAAAAACAGAAAAAAATTCAACTTACACCATAAAATATTCCACTACAACACAGACCGCTAGACTGAACAGTACTACGAAAATAAACGTCCGTGAATCAAGCGCGCTTATAACACGAAGTCTCACATCCGACTAGTTTAAATATAATCTGGTAAATAAAATTTGGACGATACTATTCCACCCTCGACTAATATCTAGGTTAACCAATCAGAGAAGAAGATTTCTATCGGACACCCATCAACGAAATGACTGACCTCCGGATTAACTAATCGGAGAAGAGGATTACTGTTATCGTGATAACTGACCTCATTTTCAACTTGAAGTGCTGTCGAGTCTGATGCATGGGTTACTTTAAATCGACCTAGCGGGTCAATGGTGGGGGAAATAATACAAGTGGCGGGTTACTTGAACGCGTTTTGACCCCTGCTGCAATACCAGGAGTTCCATGACAGTTATAAATAGTTGGATACAACAAGCAGGAAGTTATATTAAGGACAGAAATCTAGCAGGCAATGGCAGAAACCTAAGAGGCAAGGACAGAAAACTAGGGGGGTCGTGGTTCGTGGTTCGGTAAGTCCGTGGTTCGTTAAGTCCGTGGTTCGTGGGGTTGTGGTTCGTGAGTTGATGGTTCGTTAAGTCCATGGTTCGTAGGGGTTGTGGTTCGTGGTTCGTTAGCTGATGGTTCGTTAAGTCCATGGTTCGTAGGGGTTGTGGTTCGCGGTTCGTGAGTTGAGGGTTCGTTAAGTCCGTGGTTCGTGGGGTTGTGGTTCGTGGTTCGTTAGTTGATGGTTCGTTAAGTCCATGGTTCGTGGGGTTGTGGTTCGCGGTTCGTGAGTTGAGGGTTCGGTAAGTCCGTGGTTCGTGGTTTGTTAAGTTCGTTGTTCGTGAGTTTGTGGTTTATTAAGTTTGTAGTTTGTTAAGTGCGTGGTTCGAGAGGTCGTGGGCAAGGGCAGAAACCTAAGAGACAAGGGCAGAAACCTAGGAGGCAAGGTCAGAAACCTAGGAGGCAAGGGCAGAAACCTAGGAGGCAAGGGCAGAAACCTAAGAGGCAAAGACAGAAACCTAGGAGGCAAGGTCAGAAACCTAGGAGGCAAGGGCAGAAACCTAGGAAGCAAAGGCTGAAAAACACTCGTACTGACTAAGGCTTCCAAGGTGTATTTGATTGTCGCCCTATTTTTGTCTGTATAACCTAATATATCACTTTCATTTAATCTATTGATAAACGTTTCAAAGTCATTTCTGTTGTTAACTAACAAGGGTTTGTACCCTGTCACGTTATTTGAGCTTGTGTGTGAAAGTAACGCAGCCCCTGTGTCTCTCTATGTCTTAAAACTAGATGATGACTATAATTTTAGGTTACACAAATAACACGTGGATACTAAAAAAAACCAACTTTTCGAAAATAGGTTACTAAAGTAACATACTATAACATTAAAGATCTAAGATAACACTTACTTTTATGTGTTTGAAGGTACGAGACACATCCATCGGCAACAACTGTAAGCGTATGTCTGATTACAAGCTTCTCAGATATATACACTTGAAACCCTAGAGGTGTTACTAAAAATAGAACTGACCTCTGAGGCAATACCGGATGTGTTACTAAAAAGATTTTGACGTATGATGGCAATTTTATGAGTTTACCCCCTTATCATTTTTTTGAGGGTTACGCCCATGGAATCGATAAAAAGCGTTAATTTAGCACGCAGGCTTACCTAAAACTTTATTTTAGACATCCCCACACCAAAAATTTACTTAAAAATCACTTTTGAAATTGTTACCCCCTTACCATTTTTAGGGTTACGCCCATGGAATTGATAAAAAATTGAAATATAACCTCAAGGCATACCCCAAACTTTATTTTAGACATCCCCATAACAAAGATTTACATTAAAAACCACTTTTAGGATTTTACCCCCTTACCATTTTTTAGGGTTACGCCACTGAAATCGATAAAAATCGTAAATTTAGCACGTAGACTTACCTAAAACTTTATTTTAGACATCCCCACACGAAAAATTAACTTAAAAATCACTTTTGAAAATGTAACCCCCCTTACCATTTTTTAGGGTTACGCCCCTGAAATCGATAAAAATCGTAAATTTAGCACGTAGACTTACCTAAAACTTTATTTTAGACATCCCACACCAAAAATTTACTTAAAAATCACTTTTGAAATTGTAACCCCCCCCTTACCATTTTTGAGGGTTACGCCCCTGAAATTGATAAAAAATTGAAATATAACCTCAAGGCATACCCCAAACATATTTTTTGACACCCCTACATATCAAACTCCATAAAAAAAAACAACAAAAAACTAGTAGTGGTATAGTATTTTTGAGCCGTGCATACTACGCAGATGTACGGTGCAGCACGTGCAATCGATAAAAAAAAATGAAATATAACCTCAAGGCATACCCCAAACATAATTTTTGACACCCCTACATATCAAATTCCAACAAAAAAACAACAAAAAAATAGTAGTAAGGAAGGGTGTTTTTGAACCGTGCATACTATGCAGATGTATTGTTCTGCACGATACGAGATTGTGCTGCACGATACCTGCACGAAATGTTAAAATCCTTGCTCTAAACACCCTTCCTTACTACTATTTTTTTTGTTGTTTTTTTGTTGGAATTTGATATGTAGGGGTGTCAAAAATTATGTTTGGGGTATGCCTTGAGGTTATATTTCATTTTTTTATCGATTGCACGTGCTGCACCGTACATCTGCGTAGTATGCACGGCTCAAAAATACTATACCACTACTAGTTTTTTGTTGTTTTTTTGATGGAGTTTGATATGTAGGGGTGTCAAAAAATATGTTTGGGGTATGCCTTGAGGTTATATTTCAATTTTTTATCAATTTCAGGGGCGTAACCCTCAAAAATGGTAAGGGGGGTTACAATTTCAAAAGTGATTTTTAAGTAAATTTTTGGTGTGGGGATGTCTAAAATAAAGTTTTAGGTAAGTCTACGTGCTAAATTTACGATTTTTATCGATTTCAGGGGCGTAACCCTAAAACATGGTAAGGGGGGTTACATTTTCAAAAGTGATTTTTAAGTTAATTTTTGGTGTGGGGATGTCTAAAATAAAGTTTTAGGTAAGTCTACGTGCTAAATTTACGATTTTTATCGATTTCAGTGGCGTAACCCTAAAAAATGGTAAGGGGGTAAAATCCTAAAAGTGGTTTTTAATGTAAATCTTTGTTATGGGGATGTCTAAAATAAAGTTTGGGGTATGCCTTGAGGTTATATTTCAATTTTTTATCAATTCCATGGGCGTAACCCTAAAAATGGTAAGGGGGTAACAATTTCAAAAGTGATTTTTAAGTAAATTTTTGGTGTGGGGATGTCTAAAATAAAGTTTTAGGTAAGCCTGCGTGCTAAATTAACGCTTTTTATCGATTCCATGGGCGTAACCCTAAAAAAAATGATAAGGGGGTAAACTCATAAAATTGCCATCATACGTCAAAATCTTTTTAGTAACACATCCGGTATTGCCTCAGAGGTCAGTTCTATTTTTAGTAACACCTCTAGGGTTTCAAGTGTATATATCTGAGAAGCTTGTAATCAGACATACGCTTACAGTTGTTGCCGATGGATGTGTCTCGTACCTTCAAACACATAAAAGTAAGTGTTATCTTAGATCTTTAATGTTATAGTATGTTACTTTAGTAACCTATTTTCGAAAAGTTGGTTTTTTTAGTATCCACGTGTTATTTGTGTAACCTAAAATTATAGTCATCATCTAGTTTTAAGACATAGAGAGACACAGGGGCTGCGTTACTTTCACACACAAGCTCAAATAACGTGACAGGGTTAGACAAACCCTTGTTAGTTAACAACAGAAATGACTTTGAAACGTTTATCGATAGATTAAATGAAAGTGATATATTAGGTTATACAGACAAAAATAGGGCGACAATCAAATACACCTTGGAAGCCTTAGTCAGTACGAGTGTTTTTCGGCCTTTGCTTCCTAGGTTTCTGCCCTTGCCTCCTAGGTTTCTGACCTTGCCTCCTAGGTTTCTGACCTTGCCTCCTAGGTTTCTGTCTTTGCCTCTTAGGTTTCTGCCCTTGCCTCCTAGGTTTCTGCCCTTGCCTCCTAGGTTTCTGACCTTGCCTCCTAGGTTTCTGCCCTTGCCTCTTAGGTTTCTGCCCTTGCCCACGACCTCTCGAACCACGCACTTAACAAACTACAAACTTAATAAACCACAAACTCACGAACAACGAACTTAACAAACCACGAACCACGGACTTACCGAACCCTCAACTCACGAACCGCGAACCACAACCCCACGAACCATGGACTTAACGAACCATCAACTAACGAACCACGAACCACGGACTTAACGAACCCTCAACTCACGAACCGCGAACCACAACCCCTACGAACCATGGACTTAACGAACCATCAGCTAACGAACCACGAACCACAACCCCACGAACCACGGACTTAACGAACCATCAACTAACGAACCACAAACCACAATCCCACGAACCACGGACTTAACGAACCCTCAACTCACGAACCGCGAACCACAACCCCTACGAACCATGGACTTAACGAACCATCAACTAACGAACCACAACCCCACGAACCACGGACTTAACGAATCATCAACTAACGAACCGCAAACTCACGAACAACGAACTTAACAAACCACGAACTTAACGAACCATCAACTCACGAACCGCGAACCACAACCCCTACGAACCATGGACTTAACGAACCATCAACTCACGAACCACAACCCCACGAACCACGGACTTAACGAACCACGGACTTACCGAACCACGAACCACGACTCCCCTAGTTTTCTGTCCTTGCCTCTTAGGTTTCTGCCATTGCCTGCTAGATTTCTGTCCTTAATATAACTTCCTGCTTGTTGTATCCAACTATTTATAACTGTCATGGAACTCCTGGTATTGCAGCAGGGGTCAAAACGCGTTCAAGTAACCCGCCACTTGTATTATTTCCCCCACCATTGACCCGCTAGGTCGATTTAAAGTAACCCATGCATCAGACTCGACAGCACTTCAAGTTGAAAATGAGGTCAGTTATCACGATAACAGTAATCCTCTTCTCCGATTAGTTAATCCAGAGGTCAGTCATTTCGTTGATGGGTGTCCGATAGAAATCTTCTTCTCTGATTGGTTAACCTAGATATTAGTCGAGGGTGGAATAGTATCGTCCAAATTTTATTTACCAGATTATATTTAAACTAGTCGGATGTGAGACTTCGTGTTATAAGCGCGCTTGATTCACGGACGTTTATTTTCGTAGTACTGTTCAGTCTAGCGGTCTGTGTTGTAGTGGAATATTTTACGGTGTAAGTTGAATTTTTTTCTGTTTTTCTCTTAGCTCATAACGATGTGATAGGTTATCATTAAAGGAATTTCAGTTGTATTAATGGGTGATGTGTATAAAGTACGTATGTTACGCCTTGTCGAGTGTATTATTCCTTCGTTTTTCATATGTTTATCTTATTGGTTCTTTAAAAAGTAGATATTTCAAGTCTTTTTGTAATTGATATTCAATGTTATTAATGTGTTACACTGGTGGTAAGGTAAAAATACGAATGAAGGCGGAACGCTAGGCGAGGTAAAGAGAGAGAGAGAGAGAGAGAGAGAGAGAGAGGAAGAAAGGTGGAATGGTAGGAGAGAAGTCTAGTAGGGGTTAGGGAACAGGCAAATAATTGCAATGCTGCGGTAAAGCTGGTAGCAAGGAGCCAATGGTGGGGTGTGCTAAACACTCCAAGGTATGGTGACAGCTTTACAAAACGTCAGTATTGTGTTGTGTTCTTTATTTGTAAAGCTGTCACCATACCTTGGAGTGTTTAGCACACCCCACCATTGGCTCCTAGTAGGGGTTAGAAGAGCGAGAGAGAGAGAGAGAGCGAGAGAGAGAAGCGTATGATAAAGAAGGCGAGATGCTATGTATTAATGGTGAGAATAATCAAGTGTTACAATAGGAGGGACGCTAAAAATATGAGGGAGGGCGGGGGAGCTAAAGGGAGAGGCGGAGGGTGGAGTGATAGGTTAGAAGTCTAAGAGAGGATAGGGGAGAAAGCGAGAGAGAGAGAGAGAGAGAGAAGGAAGGCGCGATGCTAGGGATAAATGGAGAGAATGAGTGTTTCAATGGAGGGAAATCTAGGCTGGAATAGTAGAGAGAGAAAGAGAGAGAGAGAGAGAGAGAGAGAAAGAGGGCGAGAGAGAGAGAGAGAGAGAGAGAGATAGCGAACCACTAACACCGAGGAACATATTTACACTACCAGCTAAGACTAACCAGTAATCTCTAACTGAGAGAGAGAGAGAGAGAGAGAGCGAGAGAAGCCTATGAGAAAGAAGGCGAGATGCTATGTATTAATGGTGAGAATAATCAAGTGTTACAATAGGAGGGACGCTAAAAATATGAGGGAGGGCGGGGGAGCTAAAGAGAGAGGCGGAGGGTGGAGTGATAGGTTAGAAGTCTAAGAGAGGATAGGGGAGAAAGCGAGAGAGAGAGAGAGAGAAGGAAGGCGCGATGATATGGATAAATGGAGAGAATGAGTAAGTGTTTCAATGGAAGGAAATCTAGGCTGGAATAGTAGAGAGAGAGAGAAAGAGAGAGAGAGAGAGAGATAGCGAACCACTAACACCGAGGAACATATTTACACTACCAGCTTAGACTAACCAGTAATCTCTAACTGTTTCACCCTTATGCTTCATTTATGGTACAACGTTAAGCAGACACCCAACTACATAGCTATAAATAAATGTTATCCCTGTACTATATATTTACTCGGTGTACTAAATATGTTTGTGTTGTTATATAATATCAATGTATGTTATACACCTATTGAGATAATAAAGAATAAAATATATCTTTGTCTTCTGTTTTATATTGATCGTTTTTCATTGATGTTGTATAATCTACTAACCTATCACTATCGCTCAAGTACACCAAGCGCTCCAAAGTCAGCACACATCAGACATAAACAGGTCACTTCCGGGGTCACCGAGACTAGAGGTCAACATCCGGACACGCGCGGTCATGGTTAACTCCCCTTGTCTCTCGTGTACATTTCGCGTGAAAGGCGCACCGCGCGCCGCCCTACATATCTTTGTTAATTTAGCGCCTAAATACGGCTCAAATGGAACATTGTCTACTACTGGCATCATGTTAGATAGAGAAAGAAGCAAAACAGTGAAAGGATTTTGGCCAGTATCAGATAGGATTCTGCTAGTAAAATTGGGAGGTAGACCAATGGATATCAACATAATTCAAGCTTATGCACGAACAAGTAATAGAAAATATCAAAGAAACAATCACTACCATCATGCAGCATAAAAATAAACAGGACAAATCTTAAAGAAGTGCAACGTGTCAAATACTTGGGCACAATAATATCAGATGGAAGATGCACCACAGAAATAAAAAGCAGAATAGCTCAGGCCAAAATAACATTTCAGAAAATGAAAAATAACTGATGCAACAAATCTATGTCAATAGAATTGAGAAAGAGAGTTCATTGGTGCTATATAGAACCAATTCTGACCTATGGAAGCGAATCATGGACAGTAGACAAACAAATGAAAAAACGATTAGAGGCCACAGAGATGGGATTTCTCAGAAGAATGTTGAAAGTTTCATCATTCAATGAAACAATCATCATTTTTTGGGCACATTATGAGAAGAGGAAAGTTGGAATACTTGGTTACAAACTGGCAAAATAAAAGGAAAGAGAGATTGCAGATGACAAAGAGAGAAAATACTGGATAGCTTGGTGTCATGGCATGGAAAACAGTCAACAACAGAACTGATACAATGCACTGTAGATAGAAGATTGCGGAAGGACATGATCGCCTATGCCAACTGGTATGGCACATGATGATGATGAAAGTGAAAACAAATCCGGCGACAGAACACAACAGCCTTGTCTGACTCCTTGTTTTATATATTGGAATTGTCCTATTTGGCTGCTAATTCGTATAGCTGTTGTTTGTTGCCAGTACATATTTGTATGATTCACATGCATCTATCTATCTATTGACCTTTTGAGCCGTAGCCAGGCCATAGGGCATAAACCCAGATACTCTTTCTATTATCTAAATTTTTATTCTAGCAGTTTTCAATCCTTATAAAGATCTTTTATCAAATCTCACCATTTGTCTCTGTTCTGTGCAAGCAACTCTATCTCATTGAGGGAGCCGATTCCTGCTGCTCTTGCCTCACTGATCAATGTTCTTAATGTCTCTGTGGGTTGGTCTCCTTTCCTCTTACCTGTGTTTCCCACATGAGGGCTTGCTTTGTTATTCGGTTTTTATCTCACCTCATCACATGTCCAGCATATGACCATTGTCTTTTCTTGATTACTGAAGATAATAGTACATTCTGTATCAGGTCCACGTTTCATTAACAAAAGTGTTTTTATGATAGCGGTTTGTTAAACCTCTGATCAGCGGTTCTGTCTGTACCAATTGGGAGAAAAACAAATCCTCCATTTTGGATCCAACCAGAAATGCCGTCACATGCATAGGTAAAGTTAAATATTACATTTGAGTTCAATATCCTAGCTTCTGAGCTTAGTTTTTGTGCTCAGGATTGTGGACTTCCATATCACATATACTGCATATTACATTACATTTATACTATTCTATTCATGAAATCAGTTTCATTTAGTCGGGGCATCCACATGTTCGCTCTACCGCCCATCCCAGCTTTTCTTAAAGCTTGTGGTGTTGATTGTAGATACATCTGCTTTTCCCACTAAGTGCTACAGATTGACCAGACTCCTTTTCCACCTTTAGACAGTCTCTTAATATAAACATCATTTGGTTATTTGGTTATGGAAGGCCGCAGTATCACTGCAAACGAATTAAAATCCATAATTGCTCAACCGCCCGTGCCAGCGTAATCATCCAAATTAATATCTCATCTCCCAAACAAAGAAAGGTAACTGTAGTCCCCATCGTAGCAGTCTCAGCACAAGCCAAAAGACATAAGGTGAAACCACGCAGAAAGTGAACACAGCCAACTGTTCCCTGTCATACGATGTCAACATTCATCGTAAACAATTGGAATATCGAAACATGATCAAAATGGATGAGACACACAGCTCACGGTGTGCACAGAGCACTTAACTCAGTAGCTCCTGCAACAAGCCGGACTTGGAATATGAGGAAACTGCAACAAGGAATACTTTTCATGCATAGCCTTCAATTGTTCCTGCTGCCTATCCACCATATATACTTGAAGTTCACGTCCTCTTGAAAATGATAATCGTCATATTTTTTAAGTAGATCGTTATTTTGACTTCGTTTTGTAAACATCATTATCCCACCCACATCAAAGAATGATGAACAAACTTGGCAATATCCACTTTGCCCAAAGTCAGGTCACACTCAGAGCTGTCTGCAAGCTTTCGGCTATCTCATTGCCATGCTAACCAGCTTGCCCTAAACAGTACACCCAGGTTAACTCGCTCATTTTAGAGACATTCAAGAGCTGCATCCACTCCTGCCATATAGACTGTCAATTTTCTGTAGCATACTTTACGAGTCCATCACCAAGACTACTTGATCCATGTTCTGTGAAACCAGCCATGTTATCACTGCTCAGATCCCTTCCTCAGCAAGTCTCGCAATGTCCAGCAACTGATGACTCCAGTTCTGTGTTGGTTGATAAGTTTTATTACACGCCAACTAAGTTTCTCATTTCTGGTTGTGCCCATCTTAACTTCCATCTCTTTCATCCTAAGGAGCGACATGGACTCATGGTTGTCGAAGTCCTGTGCCCTTCCCACATCACTGAGAGCAGAGCTCAGGTTGTGTTCTTCCATTCTTTATTCTTTCTGGCTTTCTGCTATGTCATGGCCTTTTGTCTCTTGTTCTGCCAAGCTTTCTTGATTTCTACGTTCCACCAAGGCGGCTGTGTCCATCTCTCCTGTGAGGGGCGCCCTGTTTCCAATGTCTGAGTTTTCTAATGACGTCCTGGTCAGTGTTCTCATAGTGGAATGTGTTAAGCTAAAATGGACTCAAGATGCAACAACACTTGTCAAATCATTGGACAACTATCATCACTATAGTCATTCCAACATAGTGCCAGACCTGGACCCTAGACTTAAGAACAATACAAATAATATAATAATATATTATTAGCAATTATATATTAGCAATATTATATATTAGCAATAAACAAATTTATCACTACAGAAAAGGGACAAGAAGGAAAAATTGACTGAACATTTAAAATAATTATGCTTCTAATTTAGATAGATATTTTTACATTACCGGGGATTTTAATATGGCTGTAGATTCATTACAGAGTAGTGTAGCCTCCTTGCCATAGTTTAGAAAGATGTCTTTATACATTGTTGGCTTCTCACAGTAGTACTAAGGTGGTTCTGATACACTCCTCCTAACTATGCTTCTCTTGCAACATGTAACTCTCCATTATTAGCAGCTCTATCTCATTGAGGGAGCTGATTCCTGCTGCTCTTGCCTCCCTGATCAATTTTCTTCTCAGTGTCTCTCTGGGTTGACCTCTTTTCCTCCTACCTGTTGTTTCCCACATGAGGGCTTGCTTTGTTATTCGGTTATTATCTCTCCTCGTCACATGTCCAACGTCTTTTCTTGATTACTGATGATACTAGTGTTTGATTGGTGATTTCTCTTATTTCAATCTACACACTGAGCAAATCTTTAAAAACATCACTGAGATGCCAGGTCTAAACATTAAAGGAAAGATAATAAACAACCTAAGATATGCTGATGATACTGTATTACTACCAGACAAAATCCTAAAGATCTACAATTACCTAAAATAAAATTACCTGAAATAAAAATGACAAGCAAACAAATATGTATTAGATATGAATATCAAAAAGACAAACTATGATCTTAAACAAAGATTTGTCTCTGTTCTGTGCTAGCAACTCTTATCTCATTGAGGGAGCCAATTCCTGCTGCTCCTGCCTCTCTCATCAATGTTCTTCTCAGTGTCTCTGAGTCGGCCTCTTTTCCTCTTACCTGTTGTTTCTCACATGAGGGCTTGCTTTGTTATTCGGTTATTATCTCTCCTCATTACATGTCCAACATATGACCATCGTCTTTTCTTTATTACTGAAGATATTAGTGGTTGATTGACGATTTCTCTAATTTCCTCATTTGTTTCACGCTATACCAAGTATTTTCCGTAGACATTTATTTTTTTATTGCGATCAAACTTGCTTCTATGTCTATTATTGTTTTCCAGCTCTCACATGCATACGAAAGGGTTGATAGTACGTTTGATTTTAATAGTCTAAGTTTTGTGTTTGTGCTGATGAGTTTTGATTTCCACAAATTTTCAAGGCTTCTAAACGACATTGCTGCTTTAGCTATTCTGATTCTAATTTTTTTACTTGTATCCCCTTCTGATCAATGTGACTTCCAAGATAGATAAAGTGATCGATCTCTTCCACTGGTTTGTTTTCCATGTATATTCTGTCATCTGTTGGAAATAAACCTTTCACGACTTTAGTCTTTTCATGATTGATCATCCTTGTTTAATCCCAGTTTAAACAAAAGAATAGGAATGGCAAAAAGTAATTTTAATGCCATAAAACTAACATCAAAACAAATAACACCAGGGCTAAAACTAAGAATAGCAAAATGTTATATCTTCTCCACATTCCTGTATGGTGCAATAAAATGGACATTAGACAAGGAAACAGAACAGAAGATTGAAGCCTTTGAAATGTGAATTTATAGATGAATAGGAGGAATTGGATGGAAAGAGAAGAAAACAAACAAAGTCTTAAAGCAACCAAAAATGAAAATAGAACTACTAAACACAATTCAAACAAGACAAATGAGATTTTTAAAGACAAGACAAAACTTGAAAATGATATTATTTGGATATAGCACTTATGAATAGTAAAAAGTTTTAGTTCGGAGTTAAGAAATAAAATAAGAAAATAGTCTTAAATAATTTCGACACAGTTTATCTTTGATGTTTTAGTTGATTTGCTCATTTGTATGTTTCCAAGAAGTTAAAATACACATAGATATTCTATTATACATTCAAAATTATTAGAAGGTAGTGTTTTAAAATTTTAAAACATTTGTGGTTAAAAATTGTATCCCCATAAACTCAGATTTACCAATCTTTTATTTTCTTTTTTTTTTCAGTGAGCATTAATTTATTAAAATATCATTTACATATAAATATTTACTTTTACTAAAAATGTCACACTTTGTTTGTGGTGTTATAAATTGAAAACATTTCCATA
The DNA here is from genome assembly GCA_032433765.1 of Megaustenia siamemsis. Classification (NCBI taxonomy): domain Eukaryota; kingdom Metazoa; phylum Mollusca; class Gastropoda; order Stylommatophora; family Ariophantidae; genus Megaustenia; species Megaustenia siamemsis. The sequence goes on from JAVIAB010000051.1 coordinate 88,515,671, forward strand.
ATGCTGCAAAATTTCCAAGATGGAAACTAAAATGCCACTTTGAGATGGAAACAAGCAGATGTGGCAAACACTTGAATTATTATGCATCACAGATTTAATGAGTGAGAATGTTTTTTTGTAACTACATTATATAGGTACACCCTGCTTCGCTTCCATTATTATAATAAATATTTTCAGTACTTTTGTTTTGTCTTTTTATTGATGCACTTTCCATTTAAAATAGCAATATAGTCTTGTTTCTGTATCCTTTTTGTCAAGACATTCAGTCAACAATGAACTTTTAATTTTTTGTTGTAGATTGTTTCAAATCTGCTGTGTCAAAGTTTGGTCACATTGATGTGATGGTGAACAATGCTGGAATTGCAGATGAGTCAAGGTTTAAGGATATGGTCAACATTAATTTGGTTAGTAATAATTAAGGATCAGAGGAAAGTATTTACAGTGTTCCACAGCTAAACAAGGTCACACAAGAACCAACCAGCGCCGACTGTAATGGAAAGTCTGCCCGCTCAGCACACTCTTGATCAATAACATCATTTCAGTCGCGCTACTATTCAGTTGGCTGTTTGCGGTTGTTGTGCACACGATGAGTTTTGTAAAATGTTTATCAACAAAAATTGTTTAAGAAAAGAAAAGGTAAATTAATAGAACACTGTCAGGCATTATTGACAGAAAATGGCAACATTAGACATTAGTAGTGTTGTCGCCATCAAAATAACACATCAAGGGAATGAAGTACATCAAAATAACACATCCGAGGTGTCTAGTACATCAAAATAACACACCAAGATGGTGAAATGCATCAAAATAATACATCTAGGGAGTGAAATACATCAAAATAATACATCTGTAATCACATCAATGTATTAGTTTAGGGATTGTTTAATCCCTTTTTTTATAGCTTGTTATCTAAATCATTTTCCTGGATAAATGCGGGGTCTAATAGTAATAGCCACTGGAAAGTGGTGCTGCTGTCATAGGTTGTGAGTATATGGATTATGTTAATTATGATTTCCTCAGATGTTTGTATCAAATTTGAAAGGACAAGAGTCTGAGAATAATGTTCATGATTTTTTTTAGTGTGTTTTTCCATTTCTGCATTATGGTAGTGTTGACTGCGTTTAGACTTAGCTTGCATTTCTGTGTCAGATATAATTGATGTGTTTCTTATGTAATGGGTTTCTGTGTCTTCATATAATTGATAGTGTTTCAGATGTTGCTTGTTTTCTTGTGTCAAAACTGTACAAAATATTTTGCAGGATGCAAAGTGTTTGTGTGATACTTTGTAAGGAAAAATTATCAGAGAACCATAGATAGTGACTTTAAAAGCTGCTCTGTTCGTTCATACATGAATTCAGTCCTTTTGTTGGAAGATGATGATCTCCAATGTGCAATTTTTTATGGTGTTGGCATCTGTTTCGTGTTTATTGATAGACATACATAAATAATAAACAGACATAAATATAATACTGAAGGAAAACTTTTTGAACATTATTATTTATGTGCTAGCATAAAATAATAAATATTTTACAGTATTTTTCATGTTAACTATATCCAATCTATTCTGATGTAATTGTTATCAATGAATTAGACTTTAGAATGAAATGGTGTAGCTGCGAGTGGGGCATTCCCATATCTGCTCAGCCCCTGTTTCTGCAACCAATAGAGTGATCATCCTGATCATTCATACTGTTCTAGTGAACTTGCTACGTTTTGAATGAAGGTCATGATGCATACTCACTCCCGGGTCGCTGTAATGGCCATTGGGGGTTGCACGAACCTTGCCAAATCCATGTAGACTTCATGGTTAGCGAGCATGCCCCAGGAATTGCTGTCTCCACAAATGAAGTCAGGCCTCCACTTCAGTGAAAAACCTCGATCCAACTATAGTCCAGCTGGTGGCAAATTTGTAAAACACACACATCCCATTACAGGGAAAAGCTGAGACCTGGTACCATTCCACTTTAATCAATGGTCCATCACTTGCAGCACAAGTTCTGCACACCAGCACTTCAACCATGTTACTGAATATAACCGACCCACCTCTTGTCTTCATTAAAAAAATCCAGACCAGAAAGAATCATTCGAAAACACACTGTAGTTGAAATACTGCTAGTCCAGAGCATGATTTGACTGGGCAGCCATCTTGGGCTGCCACTATTAGTGAGTTAAACAAAGCTTAATAATAATAATAATCTAATAATAATTTAAACCATTTCAGTAATGTTCCAAAGCAAGCCCTCAAGTGGGAAACACCAGGTAAGAGGAAAAGATACCGATCCAGAGAGACACTGAGAAGAACATTGATCAGAGAGACAAGAGCAACAGGGATCGGCTCCCTCAATGAGATAGAGTTGCTTGCACAGAACAGAGATAAATGGCGAGATTTGATAAAAGATCTTTATAAGGATTTAAAACTGCTTGAATAAAAATTTTAGATAAGAGAAAGAGTATCTGGGTCTAGACCCTATGAGCCGGCTACAGCTCAAAAGATCAATAGATAGATAGATAGTAATGTTCCCACCATTTTAGTGCCCATCAACAAGACTACAGAATCTCCTTGAGCTTGATCCAATGTTTGTGGACATTTACACTCTTCTTTTAGAAGCAGAGATAGCTTTCTCAGAGACACTGAGCTAAAAGTTTTCACTGATATTATCTGTTAGCCTTTAAACCCTGGATGAAATATAGAGAGCTGCACTTGTTAAGGGATAGACTTGGTTCTTTCTGAATAAAGATGTATTGTTGCGAAAAGACCTGTAAAGGTCATTAACCAAGTAATGGTTCAACATGGACCTGGAGAAAGGTGAGATTATGTTACGGACATAGTTGGTGTTCTCTTCTGTAAACTGCGCTGCATAACATTGCTCAACTAAGTTCTTTTGGAAAGCTGAATGAATGTAATTCTTGGATAATTGGAGAAAGCCAAACACTGGATTACTAGAGCATGCATATCCCTCAGTTCATATCAACTCAGCGCAGATATATTTCACAGGATGTAGTAAATACTGTATTTACCTATAACCAGGTTGGTGCTGTAACAGGTTCTTTGCTAGCGTTGGAACATATGAGGAAAGATAAGGGAGGAAAAGGTGGGAAAATTATTAATGTGGCATCTACAGCAGGTAAGTTCTCTTTATGTATGTTGTATGTACATACGCATGTGTGAACACTTGCACACAATGAAACATTTCCTTAGGATGGGGAGTAACACAGAAATATGATCTATTCAAGACAGGCACACTTAGACAAATATGTGTAAAGGATAAGTTAAAAGAAAAACAGAGAAATTGTATACATAAAGACAACAAACTGAATACAATTAAAATGACATGCACTTTTTGTTTTTCACTTTTCACCATCTACAACAACATCATTGATTCCTTCATAATTGTACAATTCCTCACACAGATGACCCAGGGAATGTTATTTTGTCACAATTTCTTCTGCGTCATAAATATACTTGAGAATATGCTTATTTGTTGTTTACCACACACCATTGTCTCTATTTTTTATCACCCATGAGCACATGTCTGTTTGTCCTTATTTTTGTGTTCATGAGTTGATAAAGTCTGTTGTTCTTATTTTGAAAATCAACATGTCTCATGGTAAGAAATAGTATTTTTATATACCATCATATTCTGTAATTTTCCCTTTAAACTGTTTTTCACAATTAATCTTTTTCATGCAGGGCTTTCTCTTTGTAGTGGGTTTTTTGTTCTTACTTATGTGACAAATCTGTCTCATTTTTCGTTACGGGGGTGGAAATTTACTATATGCTTAGTTTATTAAAATTCGAACTATTAATAATGTTTTTACGTTCACTGTTATGTTTTTTGCCGGAAAGATGGTTAATTCAATGCCGATAAGTGTATAGATCGGAAGTTCCACTTTTGGGATCTTCACCAGTGCAGCGGAGTACATGCAGGTGATCTGAAATCTTTCAAATGTGTGTTCTGTGTTGATTGCAATAGACATCATCATTGGAATACCTGTAAATATGGCAGATAGGTGGCAAGAACCATTGAGGCTCAGTCTGAAAAGTGTTCCTTATTTTAGTTTCCTTATATTCCAAGTCTGGCTTGCTGCTAGAGTTACTGAGTTTACTGAGCTACTGCTGTGTGCACACCATGAGCTGTGTTTTTCATCCGGATCGTGTTTTTATATTCAGATTGCTTACGATGAATGATATCGTAAGATGAAGGACAATTCAGCTGCGTTCATTTTCGGTGCCGCTTGGCCTTATGTTTTTTGGCATGTGCTGTAGCTGCTGTGATGGGGACTGCAGCTGCCTTTCTTTGTTTGGATCCTTCAATGAGATGAGTTTTAATTCGGATGATTCCACTGACATGGGTGGTTGAGCAATTATGGATCTTGATTCATTTGCAGTGATACAGGGCCTTCGACTAACCATAACCATAGAGGAGATGACGTCATGGGACGCACCAAAATGGCAGCTTATTTATATTCGAGCTATGGACCAAGCAATGTTTACATTGAACAACACGATAAATGTTATTGCTGCGAGTTGGCAGATTTTTGAAAAATGTTTTCAGGGGTTTGAACATAAATGTTTGTTCACAGTTCGTTAACCTTCGCTAAAGATAAAGTCGTTAATTGGATGGCTTCGTTTCAGACATTTTTGACGTTGGTAGCTAAGGACCTAACTTGTGCAAACGGATGACATTGGCAAGGATCATTTTGAATCTATGAAGTGGGCTCATTGTGTGTTTAACTCAAACGCATATGTGCTTTTTAACCAAAGACCTTTTTTTTGGGGACTCAATGCAGATATCCCCGATGGAAGAATAAATTGTACTATTAGTCCCATAAATGATTCGCTTCCAGAGGTTTATGATGTAAACAAAGCAGTTTTGTCATTGCAAGTGAATAATGTCCACACCTATAATTGGTCAGGATTGTGTAGCAGCAGCAGCTTTATAGCGAACACAGAAAACATCACAGGATTGTGCTGTTCTGAAACAGCATTGCCGTGCTACCCTAGAATTGCCTTTAATGGGATTACTGTGACCACAAACCACTCTCCATGTGTGTGCCACATATTTACACCCCAGAAAGAAATACTGAATATACACATATAAACATGTGAATAAACAACACCATGTGCCGTCTGTGATACTAATGACGACAGACCAGGAGCCTCCAGTATGATTGATACAACTGTTGCACCAAGCACTCATCAGCAGAGCCATATCTATGGAATGTTAATCTGACATTGTTCTTGAATGATGTCCAAGTTAATGAGACATCAGAATCGTGTGGCAGCAGCTACAAGAAGGGAGCGGAGAACATCAAGTTCTGCTGCTATAAAGGAGACTTGCCTTGCTATCCCAGAATTGCCTTAAATGGAATCACTGTAGTTGAAAACTTCTCCTCTTGTGTAAACTACACATTCACATCTAAGAGTGAATCAGTGAAGGTCACAAAATCATATTCTCTCTGTGGTTTTACTAACTACAGGTCATGTGGCTTCTGTTGGATTGAAAATGACAAATTACCACCACTGTGTGTCTATATGTTTGGAATTGGAGTCATCAATGACGGCCTAACATCATCAAGTGCTATGACGATCATCATTTTCGGGAGGACGTGAACTCCCATGGTATATGGTGGATAGGCGGCAGGAACCATTGAAGGCTATGTCTGAAAAGTGTTCCTTCTTGCAGTTTCCTCATATTCCAAGTCCGGCTTGTTGCAGGAGCTACTGAGTTAAGTGCTCTGTGCACACCGTGAGCTGTGTTTCTCATCCGTTTTGATCCTGCTTCGATATCCCGCTTGTTTACGATGAATGATGATATCGTATGACAGGGAACAGTTGGCTGTGTTCACTTTCTGCGCGGTTTCGCCTTATGTCTTTTGGCGTGTGCTGAGACTGCTACGATGGGGACTACAGTTACCTTTCTTTGTTTGGGAGATGAGTTGGTAATTCGGATGATTCCACTGGCACGGGCGGTTGAGCAATTATGGATTTTAATTCGTTTGCTGTGATGCCGAGGCCTTCCATAACCAATAACCAATAACCAATAAAACAACTGTCTAGTTATAAATTGTATTACTTAATGTAGATTGAGTTCAGTTTAATGCATGAGGTTGATGCTTACCAGATAATTCTTAAGTCCAGTTGATATAGAGGGCTGCAATAGTTTTTTAATTTTGCTATTCTTGCTTAAAAAGTTGTAACATGTCTGTCCTTGTGGGTAGTACAGTATTGTCCTCTAAATCAACAGTTCTCACCACTGCAGGTATCACAGCAATCTTTACTTCATTCTATCTATTGTCCTTTCGAGCCGAAGACGGCACATAGGGCAGAACCACAATCTCAAAAACAGAAACCTTGCGTGCCAAAGTGGCACATATTGCAGAGGTCACTGCTCTAAAATATATGGCGCTGTTTCCATAACAATACTATGTTTTACTTCAATAGCTAGTCTTATATGATACTGTTTTTAGGAGCCACATAAGAAGTGAAGTGTTGGTCAAAATTTGGTTACTGACACCAACCAAAGACCAGCTAGCTTTTGCATCCCTCTTCTTCCTTTCATCTCCCTGAGGAGTATAGGTCTTCAACAAACACCTTCTAAACCATTATGTTTCTTGCCATCCTTTTAAGATTGTTCATGTCTTCCCTCCATCCTCTTCATCTCTGCCTTCACATGTCTGCTTTCCAAGTATATTTTGGTCATCCTCTGTGTCTCCTACCCTGGGAATTAAAAAAAAAAGGGCTTGTTATGTAATACTCTCAGTTGCATTCCATAGTGAGTGTCCTATCTAGCACCATTGTCTTTGTCATATCTCTTTGTCTACTGGTATTTGACCGGTACTTTCCCATAATCTACATTAGTGATTTTGTCCTGCCATTTCCATCTTTTTATTCTGTGCAAGCATCCATTAATGAAGATCTGTATCTTCATGATTGTCATTTTTGTTGTTCTCCATGATCCACAGCCATATAATATGACTGACTTAACATTGAAGTTGAACATTTTCATTTTTGTATCTAACCTAATTTCTTTGGATTTCCATGTTTCCCTGGGCAATGAATGCTCCTCTTACTTTTAATATCCTTATTTTGGTATCACTCTCTGTTCTCTTTGTCTATTTTACTACCTAGATATATGTAAGGTTGTACGTCTAGTATAGGTATTTCTCCTGTTGTTATTTGGTTATTGCCAACTGCATTTATTCTCAGAATTTTGGTCTTATTTCTATTTATCTTTAGTCCCAGCTGTTGTGATCAAGATGTCAAATAAACTCATTTTCTCTTGCATCTGTTGATGTTTATATGATGGGAGAGCTTTGTCATTTAGCAAATCTAGGTCATTATGTTGAATTATAATAATCCTTAGAATGATTAATGACAGAGGGGATAGATTGGACAAAGACACATGAAATGATTAAACACTAGTTCAAACAACACCCTAGGTGATTATGGACATGGCAAAGCCCAGACAAAAAATGTACACAATCAACTTGATTTTATACTGGTATAGAGAAGATTCCAGTTCTTTCCAAATGAGGGAATTATTTTTCTCCGGCTTGGTATATAACCATTCATCAGAGGATTAACAAGCCACTATTGTAAAAATGATGTTGTTAATGAAACGTAGACCTGATACAGAAATTAGAGAAATCGCCAATCAACCACTAATATCTTCAGTAATAAAGAAAAGACGATGGTCATATGTTGGACATGTGATGAGAAGAGATAATAACCGAATAGCAAAGCAAGCCCTCATATGGGAAACAACAGGTAAGAGAAAAAGAGGAAGACCCAGGGAGACACTGAGAAGAACATTGATGAGAGAGGCAAGAGCAGCAGGATTTGGCTCCCTCAATGAGATAGAGCTGCTTGCACAGAACAGAGACAGATGGTGAGATTTGATAAAATATCTTTAAAAGAAAACTGCTTGAACAAAAATTCAGATAGGAGAAGGTGTATCTTGGTTTACGCCCTATGGTCAATAGATAGATAGAGAAGATTCAGGAATGGGCTAACATATCTGTTAAAACAATGCCAGGAGCAGATTGCAATAGTGACCATGTACCAGTAGTTGGAAAAATGAGAATAAAACTATGGAAGATATGAAAGTGATGATAGAAGAAATACTAGAACAAATGGATGATTGACGAAAACATAAGAAAGAAGAATGGTCATACAAAATATTGCGCAAAGAGATCCAAAACAAATGCAGAGAAGCAAAGGAAGGATGGTTAAAACAGAAATGGAAAGAAATGGAAAAATAACTAAAGAAAGTCTCAAAATTTATGCACAATCAGTTAAATGAAATAGGGGGGGGGGGAGTCAAAGTTTCAGGATGTGTGAAATCAAAAGAAGGAAATATAATAAAGGGGCAGAAGATAATGGAAAGATGAACAGAATATTTCAGTCAACTCTATGATGATGAAAGAATATAATAATTCAAAAATAAATATAATTCATAAAGGCTAAATAATTCAAACAAAGACACAGGACCACCAATAATGCAGAGTGAAGTGATGTGCAATTCAACACATAAGAAGAGGCAAAGCTCCAGGTCTCAACAATATAACAATCAAAGAGATGAATGCATTAGGAGAGCTGGGAGTACAAGTTATAATAAAACTACTCAGTGACATGTACAACACTGAACACATACCCGAAGATCTACTAAAATCTATCTTTGTAGCCATACTGAGGAAGTCAGGCGCCACTGATTGTGAAGACCATCCCACTCTCATAAGCCATATGACGAAAATATTACTAAGAATCATCATGAGACATATAAGCATCAAAATAAAACCAGAAATAAGTGAGGAACACTCACTCTGAGTGTTCCTCACTTATTGTGATTTGTGGAATGGAAAGGGCACCAATAAAGCAATATACACCCTGAAAACATTGATAGAAAGAGCTATCATCATCATCAAGTACTGGGCCTGCTGGCATAGGTGATCATGTCTCTCCACAACTTTCGATCTCAACAGTTATTTATCATTTCTGTTGTTGACTTTCTGCCAAGCCATTCTCTTAAGCTGTGTGGTATCTCTTCGTCCCCAAATTTTCCCAGTTGTTACAATATATTCCTGCTGTTCTCTTCTCACTACATAGTAAAAAATTATTGTTTCTTCCTAATATTAGAAAGAGCTATAGAGGTAAATATAGATCTATAAAAGTAAAGTAAAGTAAAGTAGAGCCCCCGTCACGCCAAGTGGCATATAGGGAATATGGTGTTAGTGACCGTAAATTTTACAGACCTTCAGCACATGATTTTTGGGGTAATGTGGTCGGTATTACGCCCGTGCTGCTTTACTTTCCCAGAAAAAATCCGGTACCAATTTAAGGCTGGATGAACCCGGAAGCCGTCAGTTGGGATCAAACTCTACCTCTTGTCCTTTTTAGTCCAGTTCACTAACCACTGAGCTATCGCGGCTTGCAATACAGATCTATATATGTGGTTTATAGACTACACAAAAGTATTTGACAAAGTAAACTATGTGGGAATAATCAATGTGCTGGAGAAATTATACATTGATGGCAATGATCTGCGAATCATAAAAAACATGTACTGGCAACAAACAGCAGCTGTACGAATTAGCAACCAAATGTTGTTGCCAACCAAATGATTTGTTTTCACTTTACAGTGAAAATATTATGAGATCTATAGTAGACAATAAAGGAATTGAAGTCAATGGTCACAACATAAATAATTTGCAATATGAGGATGGCACAGTCTTAATAGCAGAGACAGAGAATGAACTACAAGAAATAATAGACATAATAGTAAAAGAAAGCAACAAGAAAGGTCTCAGTCTGAATAGTAAGAAAACAAAAGTAATGGTCATATCGAAGAAACAATCATCACCATCATGCAGCATAAAAATAAACAGGACAAATCTTAAACAAGTGCAACGTTTCAAATACTTGGGCACAATAATAACATCAGATGGAGATGTACCACAGAAATAAAAAGCAGAATAACTCAGGCCAAAATAGTATTTGAGAAAATAAAAAAATATCTTATACAACAAATCTATTTCAATAGAAGTGAGAAAGAGAGTTCATTGGTGCTATATAGAACCAATTCTGACATGGAAGCGAATCATGGACAAACAAAGTAGACAAACAAATGATAAGATGATTAGACACCACAGAGATTGGATTTCTCAGAAGAATGTTGAAAGTTCCCTGGACAGCTCAAAAGATCAATGAGGAAATTCTCAAAAAGGCCAACACTAAAAGGAAGCTACTAAAAAACATCAGAAAGAAACAATCAACATTTTTTCGGGCACATCATGAGAAGAGGAAGGTTGGAATACTTGGTCACAATTGGCAAAATAAAAGGAAAGAGATATCATGTACAATAAAGAGAAAAAATACTGTATAGCTTGGTGTCATGGCATGGAAAACAGTCAACAACAGAATTGATATGATGCAGTGTAGATAGAAGAATATGGAAGGACATGATCGCCTACGCCCACCTGTATGGCTTATGATGATGATGATTTACTGAACCTTACATCTATGGCTGAATTTGTTCTACAACATTTCATCTACATCATACATAGTTAAGTATAATCTAACTACACAACTTCTTCTCTGAGAGTTCCTCCACTGGTTAGTAACTTTGATGCCTGCTGGAAAATATAACAACACTCTCCCACAACTGTTGCTCTCTAAAGGTCCTTCATGACAGCTCCTGTCGCTTGTATGGTCAGCTATCAAATGCCCACTAAATCTAGCCTTTGTCTCAGTAAGTAGCTAGTGAACTCTCGAGATCCATGATTTCCTTGTAACCTACTCGAACACCAGCACACCACCTCTCTTTGTCTCCTTCAAGGGACTATTCCAAACTACTTTTCTCTATTACTTTCCTTTCTTTTCATGTAAAATAATTCCCATTTTCTTACTCATTAATATTTATTGTCATCTCCCCTTCTTTTCATGTGAGACAACTCTTCCTATTTTACTACTCATTAACATTCTCATCGTTCGTTCGTTCGTTCGCTTTCGTCAGCTTTGACCTCTGACGAAGTCCCACCCACTCAATTTTGTGGGACTGAATTTTGCGTGTAAGTCTGTTTTATCCCATTACAGGATGCCCCTCGCCATGCAGGCAGATTTACTCCGACTTCAGAGGTACTAATTTTTAGGGAATTAGTAAAACCCAGAACATTCTCATCATTTCTCTGTCAGTTTTCTATGCCTTGGCCTTAGTACTTCTCATTTTGCTGTTATTTATGTCCGTTTTCTTGTTCTTTCTTTAATTTTCTCCCGGGTCATCCTTGCATTATTCTATCTATCTATCTATTGACCTTTTGAGCCGTAGCCGGCCCATAGGGCGTAGACCAAGATACTCCTTCTCTTATCTGAATTTTTGTTCTAGCAGTTTTCAATTCTTTTAAAGATATTTTATCAAATCTCGCCATTTGTCTCTGTTCTGTGCAAGCAGCTCTATCTCATTGAGGGAGCCGAATCCTGCTGCTCTTGCCTCTCATCAATGTTCTTCTCAGTGTCTCTCTGGGTCTTCCTCTTTTTCTCTTACCTGTTGTTTCCCATATGAGGGCTTGCTTTGCTATTCGGTTATTATTTCTTCTCATCACATGTCCAACATATGACCATCGTCTTTTCTTTATTACTGAAGATATTAGTGGTTGATTGGCGATTTCTCTAATTTCCTCGTTTGTTTTGAATTCGCTTCACGCTATACCAAGTATTTTCTTTAGGCATTTATTTTCAGATGCGTTCAACTTTGTTTCTATATCTCTCGTTGTTTTCCAGCTTTCACACGCATACATAAGGGTTGATAATACATTTGATTTGAATAGTAATATAATTTAGTGCTTTGCAGTTGTTACACCAAGTTGTTATCTGATCCACGCTTTCTTGCAATTTCCTGGCTCTATTTCTGCTCTATTGTGACCATATATATATATATATATATATATATATATATATATATATATATATATATATGTCATAATGTCATCTGCAAAGGCAAGAGTACGAGCCAGGCTGATACTATTCAATTGCACAATCCTAGCAGTGTATATTGTGAACAAAGCAGGTGTTAACAGCGATCCTTGAGGTAATCCCGGCGATATATATCACAGCTCAGATGCCCAGGTACCAACACATAGAGCTACTTTTCTTCGCAGAACTTATGCCACCCAGTGCATGAACCATGAGTCAAAGCCTTGTCTCACTAAGTAGGTGTACAAGTATGCTATAGTCAACTCAATTGTATGCATTCTCAAGATTGAGGGCTTCCATTGCCAACTCCTCTTTCTTTTGAAAGAATTCATAGATGTCATAAGCAAGGATGGAGACAATAGCAGCAGTATCCCTGTCCGGCTTATCTAGTGCATTTGACAACATTAATTTGATCTCAAGATGCGCTGCTATCTTTTTGGAGATAACTTTTTCTAGAAAAGTTTCATAATCATTATTTATAGTAATAATGCGATATCCACTCGGTGTGAACTAATCTTTGCCCATTTTAAAGAGCGGCACCAGATAGATATGTAATCATTCTTCTGGGATGTACCCAGTTCTGATGCTCTGATTAAAGTCTGCAATACTTTTATACACAATGTTAGGTTTGGCCTCCTTTAAAAGGCTGTATCTTACACCATCCAGCATACCATCTCTGGAGTGCTGTCTGTGGCTTTCCTGACTGTGCGAACACTACATCCTCAAAACTGATTCGGTCCTCAGGGAGAACTAGTCCCAAGAACTTTCAAATTCTGTTAGGACTTCCAGTTCCAACATGGTGGAATGCGGTTCATGTTCTCGGCCGCTGCAGAAATTGCATTTGAGGACTGATTAGTTTCGGCTCTTCAATGCAATTTTCTGCGTTAAAGTCAATCTGATGATCCACTTAACAAATTTTCGCAGATGATGCTGAGTCATACATACCTCAATGTTTGTCAAGTCCAAGTTTGTGAATGCGACCTTCCCCTGTCTAGTGTTGATGTGCAGTTTACGTCAACACATTGAGTGCTGTTCCAAGGCCATCGTTGGTATTGTTTGATGCCAATTATTTACATGTTACAATACATTAATATGGACTGCTCTGCAAAGTCAACCGAAGTTTTCACTTTAGAGATTGTGCATCATCTTTTCATGCGTTGTTGGCTGCGTTTATTAGAGTAATTGATATTTTATGGGCGCAGCCATTGTTGTGTGTGCTACGTCATCACAATGGCTGATTGTATATCCCTAAAATGGCAGTATGCTAATAGTGAAAGGCGGAATGGAGTTTCGTACATGACTTTGCAACACCTGGGTGACTCCCGGAGGTTCATGTTAGTCAGGAGGGATTTATAATTTCACATTGTAGGGAGATCTTACAGTCTGTTGTTTGATGTGCGACAGGGATATCTGACGACTAACTGTGTTTCATATGTTCGGATTTGGAGTCAAAATGATGTTTTAACATCATCAAGTGCTATACATTTTTTAAAATATGACGATCATAATTTTCAAGAGGACGTGAACTTCCGGTCAATATGGTGGATAGGCGGCAGGAACCTTTAAACGCTATGTCTGAAAAGTGTTCCTTGATTTCTCAGTTTCCTCATATTCCAAGTCCGGCTTGTTGCAGGAGCTACTGAGTTGAGTGCTGTGTGCACACTGTGAGCTGTACGTTTCATCTGTTTTGATCGTATTTTGATATTCCAATTGTTTACGATGAATGATGATATCGTATGATGGAGAACAGATGGCTGTGTTCACTCTCTGTGCGGTTTTGCCTTATGTTTTTTGGTGTGTGCTGAGACTGCTATGATGAGGACTACAGCTACCTTTCTTTGTTTGGGAGATGAGATAGTAATTTTGATGATTTCACTGGCACGGGTGGTTGAGCAATTATGAATTTTAATTCATTTGCAATGATACCGGGGCTTTCCATAACCATAACTTTCAAATGTATTCTAACCATTTGGTGCGAATCAATGTTGCCATAATCTATTTGTGTAATGTACCTCTACAGCGAGGCCCTGCCTTTTTGCACATCAGTGAACAGCATTCTGCCCTCATTGACCTTAATGACATTTTTAGCTCTAGGGCATGTTAACATCTTTATGCGAGAATAGAGGGACCACAAATTATAGAGTACTTTGCTGCCACCTCCTTCATGAACTGAATCAATCGTTCTCTCTTAGTCTCTACTGCCAGATGTTGGTAATTACTTGTAGCCTATTTCATGTTTCACTCAAGACCCGTTGTTTGACGAGCGTAGCAAGGGTTCCATTTTTAGCAAGATTGCCATCTTCAGCGTGCGTCTCTTCTTGAACCAGGCAAACTCTATCTCCTGTGTCCACCACAGGAGTCTAAATGCCAAGATCTGTCTTTCTCTTGGTTTGCCCATTGATATAGTTGCCCCTACATAGATGATTCCAATTGATTATACTTGAAGGGATACATTATCCTTCTGGGTTTCATCAGCACTCCCTTATGGATGCCTTCAGCACAGGGTAGATGATCGCTGTCATTGCAGCTTAATCAATCCTAGTGGATGTCCAATTCAGTATAGGTCAAAACCAAGGCAAGGTCAATGTTTGAATCTGAATCCATTGTCCTGTTGGTTAGTTGTGTCATTAGCTCACAGTTTACTACGGTCAGGCCTGTATCTGCATGAGCAGAATCTAAGGCTCCACACTGGGCGTTGTCAGTGGGTTTGCCCAGTGCATACTCCATGCATTGAAATCACCACACAACAGTAAATTTGTCACCTGACAGTTCTTCTAGATCATGCAAAAAAACTCCAGTTCTCAACTGCCTTATGTGAGGCCACACACATTGATGATGTTCCACTTTTTCTCATTCACGGTGATTTGAAGCCCTTGCAACTCCTTGTTGTTCTTATACCATGCTTCTAAATCTAAGACTGTGTGCTGAGTGGTGTCCCTGAATGGCCTGACCATGATGGCTGTCTCATACAAGATTTGTGTAGCAGCAAAAGAGCAGAAGTTGATTGTATCCGTCTGTGTCTCCTGTAGAAGCAGTATGTCAAAATCATAAACTAAGCTGTCAAAAGTCGGTCTTCTTTGTTTTGCACTGATGCAGTTCCCATAGCACTAGTAGTAGTAGATATTGAAATAATTTCTGCGCAACCTCTTTATTTTTTATTTTTGTTTTTGTTTCCCACCTCTCTTTGCGCAATGCTGCATTGTCCGCATTTCTATAGAGAATGGGCTTTGTTGTTGGTAATGCTAGGTATGGTGTCGATCTCCATGCATGCAAAAATCTGCAGCACATGTGACGATTCTGGGTGACGTGCATAGAATAGAAAGAACTATGATCGCATGTTTTCTTGGAATTTAACCCATTTTTTTTTTTGCATTTACCAGCTTCACCTCTGTCCCTCGCTGCACAGGTAGATAACTCCATCTTCATTGGTACTCATATTTTTTTCCGTCAATGAGTAATTGACGTTTCAAGATTGGCTTCGCTGCTGAGACCAGGGCTGGTTGCCACAGAAGGAAATCACAAATAAAAATCCCAACTGATGCAGCCAGAATTTGAACTCACAACTCCTTTGCCTCAAGACCAACCAGTCCCCATTCTTGGAATTAAAGACAAACAGAGAAGTTAGCACTATGCGATGAGCCTTCTGAAAACACCAACGCTCTAGCCGCCATCTATCCGCACCCAGCATTATACATGGACACCACCTGAAAAACAAAGAAGAGGCAGATCAGTGGTGACATGGTGATGAGATGATAGAGGCTGGCAAGTCATGGTGAGAGTTGACCATGCTTGCTCCAGACCGGGTTGGGTGAAAATCTCTTGTGAGTGCCCTATGCTCCGATTGGAGTTCAGAGGATTAAGAAGAAGAAGAGCAGGAACGGTGATGGAAATACATGTACTAATAAAATATAACACATATCTTAGGATCAATAATGAAATAGACATTTTTTTCATCTTTGTCTGTTTAGAATTCATTTACAGCATTTATAACTATTTATACATACATAACTATTTTTTTCAGGGCTCACAGGGGTTTATTTTATTCCTTTATACTGTACTGTTAAGTTTGGACTTGTGGGATTTCACAAAAGCTGGTCTGTAAGTATTTCAGTGCTCGTCACAGAAATTAAATATTTGAAAATTTGTAGAAAAATGACAAGTTATGTAGTTGTATTGATATTATCATTGAACATAGTATTTCTGTGTATGATCTTTGTGCAGTGTGAAAGTTTGAATTTTTTAATGGTTGCTTTCAGAGGTCAAACATTTTTGACAAAAATATCAAATAGATATAACTCTTCAGAAGGAAAAGAAATTACTATTGTGACAATTATCCCATTTCCTGACTCTGCCACGGTGTAAAGGTAAAGTACGAGACTTGAATCTGCATCTTAGCACGCTCGTTTTTCACCCATATTGGGTACTCAGCCACCTATCCAGAAGTGTTCAGAGACTTCTGGATAGTGTAGCCTCATGTGATGATCACATTTTCTCCTCCTGCAAAGCTTTATAAAGTTTCTTTTACTTACAACTGATAAATAACCAAAGCATTCATTGGTGTTTTCTTTAGAAATATTTACATGATTTAGTTGCAATTATTTACATAAACTTTTTAAATTACTTTCTACGAAGGTCATATGCTGGTGAATTGAGTCATAATAAATTTTAATTTTAAGAAAACATTTTTTCAAATACATGTGAAGATTACTTTTTTTTTTTGCCAGAGCAATCCACACATTGATGAAATGGGAGTTCAGTTTGGATGCCTCTGCCCTGCATTTACGGACACAGCTATCATGGAGTTTGATGAAAAAAAACTGCTGTACTTTAAAGAAGCTCTACATCTGATAAAAAAAGTTGGGACCAATATGTGAGTTTGTAGTCACCTAATTTAAGCAATATGCGGCAGATACTCCTTCTCTTATCTAAATTTTTGTTCTAGCAGTTTTCAATTCTTTTAAAGATATTTTATCAAATCTCGCCATTTGTCTCTGTTCTGTGCAAGCAGCTCTATCTCATTGAGGGAGCTAATTCCATTTTTGTGGCTTATGGTCCACAATATAATAACATTTGTAATGAAAAAAATTGCAAGTATATCCAGTATTTTAAGAATCTACTGAACTGAAGACAACATATCTTATCCTTACTTAATTTTATATTTGTTGCACGCACACTTATGCATGTACCCATCTACTTCTCACATATGCACACACACAAACATGTGTCAATCTTTCTACTCATAGAAATTCAAGCCTTCGACATGCTTTATTTTATTTGTTCATATCTTGTGCGCATTTTAGCTCAGTCTGCATCTTGCCTGCCCATATTATATCTATTTATACATTGTTTTCCAAACCTTCCTCTGTTCCACTTTTCCTATAAATTAAAAGTTTCTCATGTACCTGACTACAATATTAGTGCATCATATCCAGTTATTTCTCTCTCTCTCTCTCTGCGATCAGGACTCAATCAGAGTAGGATTCCAGACTCTCACATGAAGTCAGGTTAAGTGTGTTGATCGCCCCCACAGACAGAACATCACAATTAGAGTCTGCCAGATCCACTCTGATTGAACACCCGTTAAAACGTTACACTGTGTTCTACGCCAGTGGCCCAGTGCATCCGATTTCAGCCAGCTTTTTATTCAGGTTTGCATTCCTTAGCCTTTGATTGTCCCCAATCTTCCTGGAAGGCAGCAGATGATCTTTTCTGTAGGGGCATTCTGCCCTTAGATGGTCTGCCTTCCCAGGTTTACGAGCACCATCTGCCTGAGTCACTAGAGGTGACTAACACAGACATGCACACACAAAGATATGAGATGTGACCAACACAGACATGCACACAGCGATACGAGGCATGACTAACACTAATACACATCAAGATATATGACACATGACTAACATAAACATGCACATAAAGATATGAGATATGACTGACATAGACATGCACACACAAAGGTATGACACATGCCTAACATAGACATGCACACAAATATATGAGATATGACCAACATAGACATGCACACACAAAGATATGAGATGTGACTAACATAGCCATGCACATATAGGGATATGCACACACAAAGATATGAGATATGACCAACATAAACATGCACACAAAGATATGACACATGACTAACACAGATACATACTAAGATATGACTAACCACATACACACATAAAGATATGAGACATGATTAACACGGACACACCAAGATACGAGATATGACTAACATGACACACACCAAGATATGAGCCATGGCCAGCACACACACACACACACACACACAAGTAAGATATGAGCCATGGCTAGCACAGAAACACATCAAGATATGAGCCATGGCTAGCACAGAAACACATCAAGATATGAGCCATGGCTTCACAGAAAAAACACCAAGAAATAAACCATGTCCCACACAGAAACGCATTAAGGTATCCATATGCTTGGGTTTGTTGTAGTCGGCAGACTCTTCTTAACGTGGGAATCATCGACAAACGAGACGCAGGCCTCGATTAACTGTTCACAGGTTTCGTTCAAACAGTTGTCCAGAGATTTGAGAGTGCAGTCTGACCCGTAGAACGTTCCCTTGCATGTACAGTTCCCGGTTGACTGTTCACAGGTGTCGTTGAAACAGTTGTCCGGACATTTAAGAGTGCAGTCTGATCCGTAGTACGTTTCCTTGCACGTATAGTCTGTACTTTCCGGGTCACATATGATGTCAAAGCCATCAGAACACGTCTGTTTGCACTGTAGCCCAAAATTACCATCGGGACAAGTGCCACTCCAGATGTAGCCAGGACGTTTACATTGTAGGCATTTTCCGGATTTTTCCTCACATAAAGGACAGACACTAAGACAAGACCCGGAGCAGTCGTGTCCATAGATCCCATGTGAACAGTTGCAGTGACATGTACCGATGATGACATTGTAGCCTTTGCAGCACCCACTACACACTCCACAAAACGACCAAGAATGCCCGTCCAGAGAATAGGTGTCTATAAATGTTTGCACCTCACTCGCTGTCAGTGCACTGTTGGCCTGCGAAATGGTCGATGAGAACTCAATCTTAATGTGTGCCATTGTCGCTTGTGTGGTGACTACAATAATGTTCATAGAAATGTTTGGGTATGATATATCGTTATACTGGAACACTACACCACCACTGTCAGAGAAAACCTTTAGAGTGGCATTCTTTACCCGAATCATAGTGCTAGCTCGATGATAAATTTGAATGGTGTGAATCTTCTGGGACATGGCAAAGTTCAGATACAAGTAAACAGAATTGGTTCCACTTCTCAATTGTGTGTGTGTGTGTGCAGTCATTGTCATAGAGATTGGTCTTTGTTTTGCCATTAACTGCGGCCTCTGGCCACGTCCGTCTCCTGTATAACAAGCATTAAATGTGTCGGTCTGGTTTGTGTTTTGTTTGAGAGCCACATTCCGACCCCCGTCAATGTAGATGGAGCAGATATTTGCAACTATAGCCCCTTCAATCTGTAACTTGTTGATCAGACCAGCCCCAGAGCAAAAGACATCAATCTCGTGCGAACTAACTACAAACCGTGATTCATTGTTACATGAGACAGAACCAGTTAGTTTAACCGTGAAACTGTCCAGATCTGTTAAGTCATTCACATAAATCCTAAACCAGGAGAACGGCAAAGATTGATTGAGAGTTGCCTCAACTGATGTAGAATCTGTGTCCGGATTACATGTGGTGTCGTTGTTATCAAACAGGAAAGTAGGTTAAGATTTTTGGGCGTATTTGTAAACGAGATCCAAGTACTGACATTGTGGTCCAAAATATTCATGCTGACAACTGTCATTGTTTGGGCATGTCCCTGTGGTTTTGTCACAAACTGAGTCATTATAGCAGTGACAGTGTAACGTACAATTCGCCCCAAACCAACCGGCTGTACAAATTAGGTCATTAACTTCCAAGGTTTCGAACGAAGCCAGCAGAATAAAGAATTGATCTACAACGATGGTTAACGAACTGTGTACAAACATTTATTATCAAAAGCGTGGTTACTTTTCTAAAAATCCGCCAACTCACTGTGTTAACAGATTCAATAATTTCAAAATTTGTGATTTTTCTATCCCAGAGTTTTACTATGGGACTTATTCTCACTGTCTCATTCTTTCTAACCTAGGTCACACTCATTTATGAAAATTTGTATTTTTATTATTATTACATTTGTTAATAGTTTTTTTTTCCTATTGAGGGTGAAATAAAAACTCTAGCCCAAACCACATCATGGTGACTGCACTGGACAAACTGCCTTTATTCTTCAGTCTTATAAGTTTCCCCAGCAGACTCAATAAATGGGATAAATGCAGTTAAGATATTTTTTTTTATTTGTCATTCCCAACTCCATGTTTGTAATTTATTATTCAGTTTTCTAAGTTATATTATAACTACTGATTTTACTTTTCCATTGAAGGCATTTCAATTTCCTAATTCTTTTTTTTAACATCCCAGAAAAATATATTTTATATTCTTAAGTTTATCTTATTGATGTCTGCTCCTCTGCTATATGCCTATCAGCTTTCTACATACTGTCTATAATTTCTTGATTAGAATTTTCATTTTATCTAACAAATGTAGTGCTACAATAGTATACATTTTATACATGGGTTGACTTCATCCATTGACATATTGGTGTTGTTAACTCGTTATGCAAACTTCTAAGCTGAGCACAGCTGATGTAGAAGAGCAGTTCATAATCAACCTTGTTCTAGCACCTCACATCATTTGTTGTGACAACAATATCCTACAGACCTATTAAAGGTGAACTAAAATAATATATCTGCCTGAATGTGAAATCTTTATTGCATAGTCTCAGTTTGTGACATGCATTTTTCATTGCTTTTTTTTAAATTAAAATCTTGAAGAAGTGTTTACACAATTTGCAAGTAATTGTTGGTTGGAAGAGGAGCAGTTTGTACAGTGTAAGTAAGTACAGAGAACTGGAGTCGTCAGTCACTGGACACTGCGAGACTTGCTGCGGCGGGGATCTGAGCATCTATGGACATGTTTGGAGTGCAATGATAATGACCCGCTAATAACTCATTAACTCATTAACAGTGTATTTTTTCATACCATACTTAAAGAACTACCTGTTGTGATTTCTATTTGATAAAAAAATTTGTTTAAGCAATACTGTGATAGATGAGACCAAGTAAGAGAAACTAAATGTTCTTAGATCAGATAAGATATGTAATGAGGAAAATACTTTTGATTCTTCAGTAAGGGAGCATGCTCAATATTTTACTCTTGTTTTAGAATTTTCTTATTGCTTGTGTTTGTGTATGTTTTTATCCTAGGGTGGAAACTGTGGTACAGGCATTTTTACAACTTGTTGAGTCAGTAAACTGCAATGGTGATATTATCACAGTCACAGCCAAAAGTGGAATCCAGTATAAGCACAGAGGAGCTCACAATAACAGTCACCTATAGTTTATTTATTCTGATGCTTGCTTGTTGCTATGATTTTCTGTTTGTTTTCATAATATTTTATAACTTAGATTTGTTACTCTATGGATATACATTGTTTAACCAGTTGAAAACTGATACTGTCAATTGTGACCACCCCGATCGTTTACCTCTCACTACAGATGCTGAAAAATGCTTTTTTAAGACTTGTTTTGTTACCGGTGGAGCTTCGTCCTTTTCCTGTGAAATTCTGATAACTACAGTAAAGTCTCGATTATGCGGTACTCAATAATCCGGAATTCTCAATTTAACTGACTTTTTTTTTTTTTTAATTATTATAGGGAGAAAGCTTGAATCATGTTTTGTTCAGTTAAATTAAATGCCTTTATCCGGAAATCGAAAACGCTACAACACGGTTTGTGCGCTGCGCTTACTTCTACAGGCTCTATCATTACACAATATTGCATTTACAATAGTGTATTTACAGTAATATACTTCAAATAGGAGCGAACATATTTTATTCAATCCAGACATTGTGTCTCCAAATATTCCAAGTAAAAGCGACAGACAGTCTATATCTTCACTTTTTCCCCCGACTAAATGTTTTTGTCGGGAAATCTTAGTCGTGCCAAAAACACTTATCTACATGATTTTACAAATTTGCTTAATTTTCTCATAGCCTGCTTTAGATCTAAAGTTGGTCATGAATTTGTCAAAAATATGGCGTTTGACAGTCTGACCGAACATTAGAAGCAGACGTATTGTTTGTGAAAATTGAAGAGCCCATAACTTTGATGATTATAAATCAAAGGTTGAGCAGCCGGCGTGCAGTGACATAGAGATGGGGAGAAGAAAGGGGGAGGGGTTCAAAAATTACCGACTGGAAATTCAAAAAGAGTAAGATACAGAGTTTGACGTTAGTTTGTCTCAGACATTTGTGCAAGCTGAAATTCGTTCCATCAGTATAAATTATACATGATATGCTATAAACGCATGTGTGCATACTTTTTAACGGAATACATTTTTGTGTTAAATAATGGCCTCTGCGAGTGCAAACCACACCTCAATTTCCCGCAAAGGTAAACGCAAGCGAACTGTATTGACACTGAACCAGAAGATTGAAATCGCTAGTAGACTTGAAAAAGGTGTTAATCGCAACGTTTTGATGACTGAATTTGGCATAGCCTCTTCAACATTATATGACATACGAAATCAAAAAGATGAGTTGTTTAAGTTTGCGTCGGAGTCTGAAAGCAGCAACAATATACACCAGAGACGAAGTATGAAACGGCCAAAATTTGAAAAACTCGACGACGTCCTTTATGTGTGGTTTTTAGAAAGAAGAAGAAAAGGAATGCCAATATCAGGACCCATGTTGATAGAGAAAGCTAGTGAATGTCACACGAATTTAAATATTTCTGAGCATTGCAATTTTTCAATCATGTTTTTTCATAAATTTTGAGTTTGGTTTTCTTACTCTCGATTATCCAGAAAAATTCAATTATCCAGAATGGGTTCTTCCCCGAGCATTCCGGATAATCGAGACTTTACTGTACTAAAGGTGGAACTTCACTGAGAATGATATCTCTTCTGGCCTGTTACCGATGGCGCCGCTTCCGTGACTTGTAGATACAGAGGATTTATTGCATATTTAAAATGTGTTGTGCCAAATGTATTCCGTATTCAGAGTGTAGTTTACCTTCCCGACAACACTTTGTTTAAAAAAATACGAGCTTGCACGAGTCTCTACAGATTGTATTAAGAGCAGTAAATTATATTATAACAAATGCACATAATAATTGACTCTTTCGACAGCTTTGTAAGGACAATGGCAAACACTTCACACAATTATTATTGCATACGAAAGTCTGTTGGTTGTCCAAAGGTAATTGCCTTCATCATTTTACTGCTTTGTGGGACTCATTTATGACATTTTTGAGAGGTAAAGAAATAAATTTTGTCCCAAGCAGTGGCCAATTAAATAACCACAGCATATAGTGCTGGGACTTCCGGTGCGTAACTGTGCTGGCAACACGATGCAATTTTCGATGGGAGTCAAATTTAAATTATAAATGAATTTCAATGCCCGTAGTAAAAAAAAAATAAAGTGTTCTTGTGTGTGATTTCGGACAGATGGTAGGAATAAAATCCTGCCAAGAATATATAGAACAACAACAACTTAAATAGTTTGGCCACCTGGTCAGAATGAATCCTTACCCGTCACCATCAAGAGCTTTCTTCTCGAGAATGCATGGAAAAAGGCCAAGTGGAAGACCCAGAAGAAGATGGATAGATGCAGTGACAGAGACATGTAACAACAAAGGAAAATCACTAATTCAGACAGTTCGAGCAGCTGAAGAACGACAAATGATATAATCACAACACCTTTTCGGTACATGTGAAAAAGAGAAAAGAAGAAGAAAGAAATAAAAGAAAAGATGATCTACCCTAAATGTGAGAAATTTTAATTTATTGATGCTTTTGACCTATGGAAGCGAATTAGGATATGGACAGTAAACCAACAAATGAAATGACGATATTGGGAGCCGCGATAGCTCAGTGGTTAGTGAACTGGACTACAAAATGACAAGAGGTAGAGTTCGATCCCAACCGACGGCTTCCGGTTACCCAGCCTTTAATGGGTACCGGATTTTTTTCTGGGAAAGTAACGCGGCACTGGCGTAATATCGACCGCATTACCCCAAAAATCATGTGCCGAAAGTCTGTAAAATTTATGGTCACTATCACCATATTCCCTATACGCCACTTGGCGTGACGGGGGTACTTTACTTTACTTTACTTATATATATATATATATATATATATATATATATATAAAGCTTTTTCTCGTTTTCTTCGTACCTAATGGGACACCTACTTTCATTTTTTTATTATTTTTCATTGTTTATATAAATATAATAAATGTTGAACCACTGGAAGAAAACATGGTCGGAATAGGGTCACGCTAGAGAGAAGGTTGAGAAACATTGACCTATTGGCCGTTTCAAGTCTTCATTTAATTCAGAAAGTAATGTAGGGAGTAGAGAATTAAGTAATGTTTCACGTGAAAATTTAGAGTGTAAATGCTTGTGATTCAATGGTGGTGCCAGCAATGATAGTGAAACAGAGTTTCTAATTAATATGTAAAGATAGTATGATGCATGGAATAATTTTTATTCATTCATTTTTTAAAAATTCATTTTTTAAGTCACTACAGCACACAAAAATAATTGCATTTTACAAAATGATTCATCAGTAAATTATAACATAACATGTTATTTATGATATGCAAAAGCACACTAAAATTTGTAGAAAACACGTAACTTTCTTCACCCCATGTTACCAATTAAAATTTTCTAATTAACTATTGCCTTTTCGAGCCAAAGACATTGCATAGCGCAGAAATTGTAGATTCTCTGTGTTCGATGTTCGTGTTATCAAATGTCAGATCTTGCACTGGACCTGCATTGTATCTCACCACATGGTTCTGTTCTCGGTGAGTCGCTCAATCTCGGTGAGGGAGCTGATGCTTGCCATTGCTGCCTCTCACCTAAATGTTTCTTTTAGTGTTTCTCTAGGTCTGCCTCTTTTTCCTGTGGTCACTTGTTCCCATTTGAGGGCTTGTTTTGAGATTCTCTTAATTGTCGCTTCACACTACATGGCCAACAAATGACCATGCTATTTTTCGATGCTTTGTCATTTCTCTTATTTCTGGAATATATAGTAACAACCTGGAAAATTGAGGGACGAAGAGATAGTGGGAAGTAAAGAGAAAAAATACCAGACAGCTTAAGAAAATGGCTTGGCAGAAGGTAGTTATTAGGAAATCGGTTTTGCATCCACCGAAAGTGCAGCCAATATGTGCAGCGTTATATTAAATATACTGTTTCTGCAAATTGGCTGCACATATTTTACGGTGAAGTCCGTTTTTTTCGGTGACGAGTGGGCTGTGGCTGACCACGAATGTTTTTGTTCCAGCCGTGACCTGTCGCCCAGTGACCCGTGACTCGGCGGCGGGCGTTATCTCAGGTAGCGCTGCGGCGTCTCGTGATGTAACCACGGATGGCCAGGTGTTCGGGGGGGGGGGGGGGGGGGGACTTTTAAAGTTGTTAATATTTTTATGTTTTATTAAGGTGACCATTCGTCCCTGATTGTCCGGGACAGTCCCGGAATTTGACATTTTTTGAACCTTTGTCCCGGATTAGCTGCCGTACCGGTTTTGTCCCGATTTTGGCATATTTTTTAGCTTTTGTCCCGGATTTGATAAAAAATAATTTGGGACACAAACGTTTACCAATTTTGCCATTTTGGTATACGGCGTACATTTCTTCAATTAAAAAAAATATTATTCCGTTGCTGTGTAGACAATTTTGTTTAATATCAAAACAGTAGAATGCGCTCCTAGTTTTAAATCTCGTATATATTCGTTGTGTTACTAACTTTCACTTTCACTTTCGCAAAAAATGGCACCGAAGCGTAATTGTAGTTTTAATCAAGATTTACAAAAGGAATACCCTTTTATAAAAAAGTCTACATCGTCATCAGACTTCACTGTAAGATGTAATATATGTTCATCCGGGTTTACTATTAACCATAGTGGACGTGGTGATATTAAGAGCCACATAAATAGTGATAAACATAAGAGAGCCGTCGCTACTGCTGCATCAAGCTCGTCGTTGACAAATTTTTTTCGAGCTGAACAGGTTGGTGACAATGAAGAACAGTTAGCTGCTACAGAAGGTGCCTTTGCATATCATACAGTGATGCACAATCACACGTTTAGATCTATGGACTGCACATCAAAATTGCTTCAGGTAACTTTAGAACCAAAATGTGCTTGTGCACGTACGAAAACAGAAGCTATTATTCGGAATGTGTTCACACCCCATGCTCTAAACGAGTTGAGATGTGACCTAGAAAACGTAACATTTATCTCCATACTGACAGATGCCTCCAACCACAAAGAAATCAAGATTTTTCCTTTGCTTGTCAGATACTTTGATCGCAATAAGGGACTGAAAGTTAAAATATTAGAGTTGAAGTCATTGCCGGGTGAAACATCTGATATAGTAAGTAGTTTTCTTATTGACTGTCTAACTGAAAATGGTTTAGAACTGAAAGTAGTTGGATTATGTGCAGACAACACAAATTCTAATTTTGGGGGCGCTGAAAGAAAAGAACAGAACAATGTTTTCACAAAACTGAAAGAAAACCTTGGACATAGTTTGATAGGTGTTGGGTGTGCTTGCCATATTTTCCACAACACTGTTCGAGCAGCTGCAGACGTATTGCCTGTTGATGTTGAAATGACTATTGCAAAAATTTATCTGTACTTCAAATCATACACAGTTTAGGTTGAAAGTCTCAAGGAGTTTTGTCAGTTTGTCGACACAGACTTCCAGATGATTTTAGGTTATGCACAAACTAGGTGGCTTGCGCTCTTGCCTGCTGTTGAAAGGGTTCTTTACATGTTCCTGCCTCTAAATTCATATTTTCAATCTCAAGACAGATGCCCAGTTTTTATACAGGAATTCTTTGAAAACCCACTGTCTGAGGCATGGCTTATTTTGGTTCACAGTCAGGCAT
This sequence comes from Megaustenia siamemsis, assembly GCA_032433765.1. NCBI lineage: Eukaryota > Metazoa > Mollusca > Gastropoda > Stylommatophora > Ariophantidae > Megaustenia > Megaustenia siamemsis. Next base: position 88,542,664 of record JAVIAB010000051.1, read on the forward strand.
CCTCTTTCCACGAAGCAGTGCAGAAAGTAGAGGGACAGATGGTCACTGTATTTGAAGTCATTGACAACATCAATAGGTTGAAAGCTATCTTGGAGTCCAAGCTGGAAGACGGCTTCTTGCCATCAAGAGTTCAGATAATCCTTAAAAAGCTGGAAATGGAAGGATTTCTACGTGATGATGTGAAACAGTTTAACGCCAGTGTTTCTTCATTTTATGAAACAGCTTTAAGTTATTTGAAGAAATGGGCTGCAAATAATTTTCAAAACCTAGAGTCTTACAGCTGGGTAATGCTGAACAGAACACCAAATTGGGAAGATATTGAGAAGTCTTCATCATTAGTGAGTCAAACAGTGCCTTTCTGTCGACTTTCCAGAAAATGAAATGTATGACGAATATGTCTACATGAAACAGTTCGTTACTTCACAAAAAATTAGTGAGTGGAGTCTTAATAAAACATGACCAGGGCAGCGTTGGGTTGAACTAGCTTTCCACTTCAGAAACAATCATGTGCCCGTTTCACATATTCTGAAGTTGGCAGAGTTCTTTTTGTGTCTACCTGGAACAAATGCTGCAACAGAACGAGTGTTTTCTCTGATGAACAGTTTGTGGACAAATAATAAAACACAACTAGGTGTTGAAACTTTAAAAGCCATGTTGATCACCAAAGTGAACTATGAGGGATCATGTGTCGAATTTTATAAGATGCTTCATACAAAGAAGGACATTTTACAGAAAATTCACTCATCGGAAAAGTACAGCATCTCTGTTTCACCTTCAATTTAAGTGAGTATCACTGTTTTTTTTTTTAATCTCCTGATTACCCTGATAGCGTATTGTAGGTCTATATTATTAGATGTTTTAAAATGTATGTATTATTCACTTGAAAATGACAGCAAGAAGAAATGTAATTTTATTGGTGGAAAATTGAAGTAAAATTATTCCGTCCTGGAATGGGATTTCAAAAATATGGTCACCTTAGTTTCATCAATGATATACCAACTCTCGAAATAATTAATAAAAGTGAATTTGAAACATATTTTTTTATGTTACACTTAAATTAAATGGGGAATTTTAATGGGATATATTTTTAATGTTGTAGTGATGATATACCAACTCTCGCGACACTACGGCAAAACGTTAAGTACAGTGAAATAACGAAAAAAAAACACGAAATTTATTACATTAAAAATATAGGTGATACAAAATGATTCAATAAAAAAACGGTAGGGAGAAAAGTCTATCAAAACTAGCGATCGAACATCCAACATTCCTCGCGTATATGAGTGGGCTATGAACTGGCCGGAACTTACAACTTAGGCCTCTATCAGCTGAACATATGACAAGTAACGTGTATATGATTGGGTTCACGAAACGGACCATCGGGGGAACGACCACGTGCTATTAGGCGAATGTTTACTTTTGAAATCTATTAGCGTGTCGCGGTTCTAAAACTTGGGGAAAGCGATATTGCAGGGGTGATGTGAATATGTTGTGTGTGTCATGTGTTTATATTTTGAGGAAAGGAGCACCTGACTCAGTGATTATCTCTCTCCTCACTTTATTCTTCATAGGTTTTTAATGTTAATCCATAGCTTCACTGTAACACTTTAGTATTTGAGTATCAATTGGAATAAATAATTAGATAAAATACATCCTTTAACCTGTATCACAAAGACATTATACCCCCTTCGCCCCGTCAACATTCTGTGTTGATAATATAAATTCTCATCATCATCATCGTCGTCGTCGTCATGTACCATCATCAATATGTGCCACCATACCCTACCCTCCCCTCAACAGCATCATCAAGTAACAAGCCCGTTGGTGTAAAGTGACCATGTCTCGCCACAACTTTCGATCTCGTACTCTAAATAGTGAGGAGAGGAGGGGGTGTAAGTAGACGTGGTTGAGTAACCCTACTCTGATAGTGTATACACTAAGTTAGTCATCGCTTAAAAGACTTGGAAGGTTTCTTATACGTCTTACGCATTTATAATTTATCCATACACATTCTACGAACAGAAAACGATTACGAACCTTGCTGAGAACCTGAGCAATTCAATTATTTAAGCAAAAGTATTAACGTGATGCTTGGAAAAGAAGATTATAATGATCAAAGAGAGTAGATTTGAATATAGATGAATAGATAAATGTCTGCGCATGCGCGCGAATGAATACATGGATGTGATAGGTCCTTCATATACATGTAGGGAATATATCTTCACACATAAAACACAGGGTTCTGTTTTTTCATAACCTGGATTTGTCTGCGAGAGGTCGATCATTTAACATCTTTGGTGGGTGGTAAGAATATTTTTTTTCTGAAGCTACATGTTCTGTAAATTATCATATTTGGTCCATAGCTGAAATCAAGACATTCCTGTGGTAAGGATAAATGAGTGGATGCATACTGAGTGAATACATTTTATCATGAACATGGGACACACGGGTTAACATTAGAGGCTGCTTCCTTCCTATCTCCTTCCCCACTCTTTTGTCTGTGATGATGAGTTCGTGGTGGAATAGTTACTCTTTATATGTGCTTATCTTTACTCCAGATCTTGATTTTATCTCATCCATGTTTGGAAAGTCAAGAAGATACCTCATTATTACTCAGGGAGTGTCCTCTCAGACACACCCAAGATATTGTGCGCTTTGTTCTGTATTTTCTCCAATCTATCAATTTGTGTTGTACTGACAGAAAGACTTGTCAGGGGCATAGTCGATTGTGGGGTGAGGACTAGTTCCTGGAACAGAAGGCCACTGTCACGTCTTCTAACAGTTTGAAATCCGTCTTCTTCAAATAGAATGATGTCTTCTAGTAATAAAATTAGAGGTTGGGGGGGGGGCGCGGGGGGTGTCATCGAGGGGACCAGTCAGGTCGTGATGTAATGTCCAATAAAGTGTGCATGTTTTGACAGTAACCTTTTGTTTCTTGTTCCGTGAGAGGTGGGTCCTGTTTCCTATCCGATTTTTAAATTTTTTTTTTTTTTTTGCTAGTGATGTCTTGTTCTGTGTTCTCATACTGGAATGTGTTGAAGTTGGTTTTCTGGTTTCTACCTTTCTCAATTACGAGGATACATGGCTAGTGATCACTTCCGTGGAATCCTACTACACACCACTTGCAAACCGAGTGTGAAGGCAGACGACATCAGGTCTATGATATATTATCAGACTTCCCTGTTCGAGTAGCCCATTCTGGTTGACCTTCCATCATTCAATCACACTAAAAATCGACTGATACCAACAGTGATAGGATGGGGTGGCGGGAAAGGTGGATAGAGAAAAATCCGGAAGGAAGGAAGTTAATCCCAGCAGGTTGTAGAGTACCTACTCGTTAGTTGTTTTAAAGCATTTGGTGACAATGGGGGGAAACGCTGTATCTTCTTTTATTTGATTTGGTTAATTCACTTGTCAGAGAGAGAGAGAGAGAGAGAGAGAGAGAGAGAGTGGTGAGAGACCGTCACTATTTAAAGTTACTGTTAGATTTCCAAAGTTAGCTGATTTACAAACCGATCACATTACCACCTTACTACAAAACACACCAACCGCTATGACACATGATGATGATGTTGATGACGTTAAGTTACCATGTCAGTGATACTAAAAACTATGACACTAATAACACCGACAAAATATTTACAACCCGTGACGACCAATCAAAAGGGAAACACCCCCATATCTCCATTTTTTTATCATCACAACCAATACGTTATTTAGATTTGCACATCTGATCTTATGATCACCCGATAACAGCACACTAGCAGCAGATACCTTAAGGGATAATACTTAACCACGTCCACTTACACCGCCCTCCCCTCCTCGTATTTAGAGTACAAGATCGAAAGTTGTGGCGAGACATGGTCACTCTACACCAACGGGCTTGTTACTTGATGATGCTTTTGAGGGGAGGTGAGGGTATGGTAGCACATATTGATGATGGTACAGGACGACGATGATGATGAGAATTTATATTATCAACACGGAATGTTGAAGGGGCGAAGGGGGTATAATGTCTCTGTGATACAGGTTAAAGGAGGTATTTTATCTAATTATTTATTCTAAATCAAGCGTCAAGATAGCCAAAACCTATCCAGGAGCAGATATTAATTCAGATCACAATCCTGTAATGATTAAAATGAAAATCCAATTAAAGAGAAAGAAACAAAATACTAATTCAGCAATATCAATAGATACAACAGCTTTAAATCAAAAAGATGTAAAAGAAACTTATACTGTACAAGTAAAGAACACATATCAGAAGCTGCTAGAAGAAGGGATTGAGCAGTACAGAAGAGAAAATCCTGAAGAAAAAGTCGCAACCAAATGGCAATGCATAAAAAAACGGCATACAAGAATCCTGCATCACCTTACCCAAAAAGGAAAGTAACAAAAAACAAAAATGGATAACTGACAACATTTTAGAAAAAAATGGAAGAGAGAAGACAAGCGAAGAACACTGCCAGATACAAGGAAATTGATAATGAAATACGAAAAATGTGCAAAAAGTCAAAAGAAGACTGGCTCAACCAAAGATGTCTACAAGTCGAAACTATGGAAAGTAATCAAAATTTAAGAGGAATGCACACATAAATAAAAAGAATGACTAATAAAGACAAAAAAAGCTGCAGGAAGCGGATGTATTGCAAGCAAAGAGGGAAGAATGCTTACAGACAACAAAGATATAATCGATAGATGGCAGGAATACATAACAGAATTATTTCATGACGAAAGGGACAAAAAACTATTTATAAAATGTACATGCAGCTATAAAATCCTAAAATCTGAAGTAGAAAAAGCTATAAAAACAATGAAAAAGGGAAAAGCAGCAGGACCTGACAATATACGGATAGAGATGATACAGGCACTAGAAGATTTTGGCATTAAAGTGATCACAGACATATGCAATGACATATACCATACATGATGAATACCAAATGAACTAAAAACATCAACTTTCATTGCATTGCCTAAAAAGAATGGTGCAGTTGAATGCAGTGATTTTAGAACAATAAGCCTAATGAGCCAGGTAACCATAATTTTACTAAAGGTTATACAAGGAAAGATTCAGAATAAAATTAATACTGAATTAGATGAGCAGCAATTCGGATTCAGGAAAAAACAGTGGGACAAAAGAAGCCATATTCAGCATGAGGACATTGATTGAAAAGTACATAGAAGTAAACAAATCAATATATGCCTGCTTCATAGACTACACCAAAGCATTTGATAGAATACACAATAATCAACTTATAGACTGCCTAAAAGATATAAATCTGGATGACACAGACATACGGTCTCGCGAGAGTTGGTATATCATCATTACAACATTAAAAATATATCCCATTAAATGTCCCCATTTTATTTAAGATGCCAGGCCTAAACATTAATGGGAAGATAATCAAAAACCTAAGATATGCTGATGATACTGTACTACTAGCAGAAAATCCTAAAAATCTGCAACAATTACTTAATGTAATAAACATTACAAGCAAAAAATGTGGACTAGATCTTCTTCTTCTTCTTTTCTCTTTCACTGATACCTAAAAGGTGTCGTGATTTATATCATTTGTCGTTCTTGTGCTGCTCGAATTGTCTGAATTAGTGATTTTCCTTTGTTGTTACATGTCTCTGTCACTGCATCTATCCATCTTCTTCTGGGTCTTCCTCTTGGTCTTTTTCCATGCATTCTCGAGAAAAACGCCCTTGATGGTGATTGGTGAGGATTCATTCTGACCAGGTGGCCGAACCATTTAAGTTGTTGTTGTTCTATATATTCTTGGCAGGGTTTTGTTCCTACCATTTTTCTTATGGTTTCATTTGGTATTCTATCTCTTCTTGTGTTGTTTGTTACTTTTCTCAAGCATCGCATCTCACATGTATTGATCTTTCTTAAATGGGATTTAGAAAGGGTCCATGTTTGACTTTCATAGCACAAAGTTGGTATGAAGATGCTATTTATCATTTGTTGTTTAGCTGGCATAGAAATGTTTGGATGTCTTAATAATGGTGAAAGCTGGTATGTGACAGCATTTGCTTTTTGTATTCTCATGTCAATTTCTCTGTCTAGTTTTCCATCTTCTGTGAACATTGCGCCTAAATACTTGAATTCCTCTACTTGTTTTATTTCTTTGTCTTTGATCTTGATGTTTAATGGGTGTCTCAATTTGCTTATTCTTATAGCCTCTGTTTTTGCTGTGTTAATTTTCATACTGTAGTTTGTGCAGCTTTTATCTAGAGATGTTAAATGCTGTTGTAGCAGGTTTTCATCCTCATATATTAGGCATTGGTCATCTGCGAAGAGTAGCTCATTGATGTTGGAGTTTTCTACCTCTATGTTATTATTTGATTTGTCCTTGTTGTTGGTTGTTTCCTGATTTATTTTGTCCATATATATGATGAAGAGGAGTGGTGAGAGGACACATCCTTGTCTTACTCCTGTTGTAACCTGAAACCATTCTGACAGACCTTCCGATGTTCTGACGGCACTTTGACTGTTTTTATATAGTGCTATTATATTTTCTAGTAGTTGTCCTGCTACCCCGTATGTTTCTAAAGTTTGCCAAAGTTTGTTCCTGTCCACACGGTCAAACGCTTTTTCCTGATCTATAAACACTATATTTAGGTTTCTGTCATATTCTATTGTTTTTTCACATAGTTGTCTCAATGTAAATATAGCATCAGTGCAGCTTTTGCCTTTTCTGAATCCGAATTGATTATTACTTAATTGTGGTTCTATTATGTATCTTACTCTCCTCTCTAATATTTTAGCAAACATTTTACCAACTTGACTCAATAGGGATATTCCTCTGTACATTTCACACTCCCTTTTACTTCCCTTATTCTTCCAAAATGGGACAATGATAGCTTTTTGCCAATCGTCTGGTATGAATAGAAAAAATTTTACCAACTTGACTCAATAGGGATATTCCTCTGTACATTTCACACTCCCTTTTACTTCCCTTATTCTTCCAAAATGGGACAATGATAGCTTTTTGCTAATAGTCTGGTGGACTAGATATGAATAGAAAAAAGACTAAAACTATGATCATAAACAAAGAAAATTCTCAAGACCTACAATTAGATATCAAAGTGGAAGGAATACATCTAGAGATCATTGAGAACTACAACTACCTGGGACATACTATGACCAGTGATGGAAAATGTACAACTGAAATAAATAAAAGAATAGGAATGGCAAAAAGTCATTTCAATGCCATGAAAAATATACTAACATCAAAACAAATAACACCAAGGCTAAAACTAAGAATAGCAAAATGTTACATCTTCTCAATATTCTTGTATGGCGCAGAAACATGGGCATTAGACAAGAAAACAAAAAATTGAAGCCTTTGAAATGTGGATTTATAGTAGAATAGGTAGAATTGGATGGAAAGAAAAGAAAACAAACGAGGGAGTTTTGAAACAACTAAAAATGAAAGGAGAACTACTAAACACAATTAGAGCAAGACAAATGAAATTTTGGGGTCATGTTAAAAGACACAACAGCCTAATAAAAGTAATATTGCAAGGGGAAATACAAGGTAAAAGAGGCAGACCAAGACTAACATGGATGAGTAACATAAAAAGATGGACAAGTCAGCCTATGACAATCTGCACCATCAAAGCAAGAGACAGAGTGGAATGGCGCTCCATGGTAGCCAACCTTCGAAGCGGAGACGGCACTCAATGATGATGATGATGATGATTTATTCCAAATGATATTCAAATACTTAAGTGTTATAGTGAAGCTATGGACTTAGTCTTAATAGCAGAGACAGAGAATGAACTACAAGAAATGATAGACATAATAGTGGAAGAAAGCAACAAGAAAGGTCTCAGTCTGAATAGTAAGAAAACATAAGTAATGGTTATATCGAAGAAACAATCACCACCATCATGCAGTATAAAAATAAACGAGACAAATCTGAAACAAGTGCAACGTTTCAAATACTTGGGCACAATAATAACATCAGATGGGAGATGCACCGCATAAATAAAAAGCAGAATAGCTCATGCCAAAATAGCATTTCAGAAAATGAAAAATATCTTATGCAACAAATCTATGTCAATAAAAATGTGAAAGAGAGTTCATCGGTGCTATATAGAACCAATTCTGACCTATGGAAGCGAATCATGGACAGTAGACAAACAAATGAAAAGATGATTAGAGGCCACAGAGATGGGATTTCTCAGAAGAATGTTGAAAGTTCCCTGGACAGCTAAAAAGACCAATGAGGAAGTTCTTAAAGAGGCCAACACAAAAAGGGAGCTCTTAAAAAAACATCAGAAAGAAGCAATCAACAATTTTCTGGCAAATCATGAGAAGAGGAAAGTTGGAATACTTGGTTACAACTGGCAAAATAAAAGGAAAGAGAGATCGCGGGCGACAAAGAGAGAAAATACTGGATAGCTTGGTGTCATGGCATGGAAAACAGTCAACAACAGAACTGATACGATGCACTGTAGATAGAAGATTTTGGAGGGACATGATCACCTACGCCAACCGGTATGGCATATGATGATGATGATGGACTAACACTAAAAACCTATGAAGAATAAAGTGAGGAGAGAGATAACCACTGAGTCAGGCGCTCCTTTCTTCAAAATACAAACACATGACACACACAACATATTCACATCACCACTGCAATATCGCTTTCCCCAAGTTTTAGAACCGCGACACGCTAATAGATTTCAAAAGTAAACATTCGCCTTATAGCACGTAGTCGTTCCCCCAATGATCAGTGTCGTGAACTCAATCATATACGCGTTACTTGTCAAGTGTTCAGCTGATAGAGGCCTACGTTGTAAGTTCCGGCTAGTTCATAGCCCATTCATATACGCGAGGCATGTTGGATATTCGATCGCTAGTTTTGATAGACTTTTCTCCCTACCGTTTTTTTATTGAATCATTTTGTATCACCTATATTTTTAATGTATTAAATTTCGTTTTTTTTTTTGCGTTATTTCACTATACATAACGTTTTGCCGTAGTCTTGCGATAGTTGGTATATCATCACTACGACATTAAAAATATATCACATTAAATTTCCCCCATTTTATTTAAGTAACATGTTTTTTAAATATATGTTTCAAATTCACTTTTATTAATTATTTCGAGAGTTGGTATATCATTGATACAACATAAAAATATTATCAACTTTTAAAGTCCGCCCCCTCCCCCTCAGCAAAAAAGTTCCCCCGCCCCGAACACCTGACTATGTGTGTTTACATCACGAGACGTGGCAGCGCTACCTGAGATAACGCCCGCCGATCACGGGGTCCTGGCCAGCGCTACCTGAGATAATGCCCGCGAGATAACGCCGCCGCCGAGTCACGGGTCACCGGGCGACAGGTCACGGCCAGAATATAATCATTCGGGGTCAGCCTACGCCCACCCGTCACCGAAAAAACGGACTTCACGGAAAAATATGTGCAGCTAATGTGCAGAAACATTATATTTAATATAACGCTGCACATATTGGCTCCACTTTCGGTGGATGTAAACCAGTTTTCTAACTACTGACGGTTAGAATTGACTGTCAATACTGAAAACAGAAATGATAAATAACTGTCGAGATCGAAAGCTGTGGAGAGACATGATCACCTACGCCAGTAGGAACGATACTTGATGAAGATGATACAAAGATTTTTCCTGACGCATTTATTTCCAAATGCATCTAATTTTTTTTCTACTTTAAAAAAATTGCTGTCTTTTTCTCGTATGTATAAGTATAATGGATAATATATTTAATTTGAAAATCCTACGGTTTGTTTTTGCGCTTGGTAACTTTAATTTCCATATTTTATCAAGCTTTCTGAAAGTCATTGCTGTCTTTGCTATTCTGATTCTAATTTCTTTTGTTCATGCCTCCTTGATCTATACAGCTTCCAAGATATACAAAATGGTCTACTTTATCCCACATCTGACATATTTTTACTTCTGGAATAATTTTATTTTTCATTACTTTCCTCATCTCTTGGTTGATCTCAAGTCATATTTTACTAGCCATTTATGACAGGGCATTTGTTTTTTCTTGCATCATGTTGACATTGCTGCTGATATAAAAAAAAAAAAAAAAAGTAAAGTACCCCTGTCACGCCTAGTGGCGGCGTATAGGGAATATGGTGTTAGTGACCATACATTTTACAGACCTTCGGCACATGATTTTTGGGGTAATGTGGTCGGTATTACGTCCGTGCCGCTTTACTTTCCCAGAAAAAAAATCCGGTACCCATTTAATGCAGGATGAACCCGGAAGCCGTCGGTTGGGATCGAACCCTACCCCTTGTCCTTTGTTGTCCAGTTCACTAACCACTGAGCTATCGCGGCTCCCTTTTGCTGCTGATATGTTGTGTGAAAAATCAAGATCTTCTAATTGAGAAATGTTGGAAATTAAATCATACACTATAAAATCCAATTTTTTAAAAATTGTAACGTGTAAAATCAGTACTTGTATATGTTCCACATACATTGAGAGTAGTGAAAGTGCAAATCAGTTTAATACAGACTCATAAATGGGTAGCTGTGTAGCATACATGAATTGTAATAGTTAAAATTAAAATGTAATCAATGACCATTACTAAAACAGCTGCTATACAGAGCTGAACAAGTAACTAGATCCAACACTGATTTACAATAGATGACAAAATGATGCGGTTAGTTTTTTTTCTTTCTCCGTCAAATCTCATTGTTGTACATCAGCCCTGACTATGAGGTAGGCATACGCACAAAACACCATTATGCTCTCTGCGATGATAGGGAAAATCGTGGAGATACCACAGTACCTTGTATGGTGTGGCTTTCGTGCATCACCCTCTGATGCACATGACCTTATTTTGTATTCGTTCCAGTCTTTCAGCCTTTTTTGCATGTGGTTGAGAGTTAGAATCGCCAGTGCATACTAAATAATTGAAACCAGTAGCCTTTGATATAGGAGGACAAGAAGATGATGTTTAGTCTGCCTCCGTCATTACCATCATTGATGAGAGACCCTCCTGGCCTTCATTAAAACTTGATCTATGTGCTGCGTGAAAGCATGACTTCGACCAAATTGTATTCCCTAATACCGTAATGAGTTGGCCCTCACAACAACCTCTGAACCCATTCTCACTAACGGTGTAGGTGTGTTGACAATATAGTTGTTTAGAGAGAACCAAGTTATAGCTGCCTTTGCCAGGTCTACCAGTGTCCCTGCTTCACAGCACTATCTGCTCAAATGGGGAAGTTCAGTTTGAGTTTCACAAGCAACCTGTTCCCTATCTCTACCATGTTAGTAGACCAAAACATCATCACCGTAAGACAGTGTCCTCCCTAGATCCCTAGTTGGCTCACCTGTTGTTCTTATTTGTTTGCATTCGCCAGCTTTATATCTCTATCGACGTCACGTGGGACTAAATTCTGCGTTCTTTTTTTCACACAGGCATCCATGTGCTCACGTGTTCCGCGCCAAACAGGCAAATATCCTCTGACTTCTGAGGTGCTCTCATATTTTTATTGTCAAGAGTTTTAATTTTTTGGGTTGATCTTTCTATTAATTTTCCCGGGGTAGCAGCCATTTTTAGCCTACTCTTTTTTCATTTTCACATGACAAGGGTTCTTTAATTGGCGCAGAATGCACACAGGGGCCTCCGTTATCTGAGAGGGCTAGACATAGGATCTCACTACCCAAAGAATAGGGGAGGGTAACACCATGAAGAAACCATGGATTCAATTTTTTTTTAATGTATATATTTTTCCACCGCCTGTTTGGAATCGAACCTGGGTAATTCTTGTCCAGAGGCAGATATCTTATCATTATACCACCCAGCCACTAGGCTGCCTGTTATTTTTAAAGCTTATGCATTGACAAGCACCAGAGATAGAAGTGAGTCCTGAGGTAGCACGGGACAGGATGTATAGTTGTAGGTTCTGAAGTCCATGTATTGTACTTGAAAATTACTTTCAACTGGAAAAAGGCAGCAGTTCTCCAGTTAAGGAGGACTTGACTGATACTGAATTGCATGAAGCTGAGCCATTAAGTAATCAAAGTTGTATGAGTCCTCAAGATCAATTACAACAGCACATATCTTAATACCCGAGTGAAAGTCCTTGTATACATCGTGGGCAAAAACAGCAGCATTAATCCAGATCTTTCTACCGAAATGGCAACCGTCAAGCGTGGATGGTAGAAGATGTAGATTTCCAAAGTGACAAGCAATCTTCATGGGAACTATCATCTCCAGCAGTTTATCATGCTCTGCGTGGTGATAATGCAATAACCCTGAATTTTCATACAGTCTTTCAAAAGATTCGGCAGGAGTATCAAATAGCTGTGCAGCCATCCTCCCTAATCATAGAACTCTCGATGCTACTATTGTAAATGTCTGCCAGTTCCTCCTTATCAGACAAATCTTTGATATATCAAAGGGAGAGAGACATACAAGTGCCAGATCAATAGTGCAGTCCTTGTTGTACGATCAATTCCCATTTCAGTTCTGGTGACACAGCCACTATTAATGTAAACCAGAAAGGCAGTATCAAGAACAGCTTGAAGTTCTTCACCTTGTTTATTTTTAGATATATTTTCTCATGATCAACTCTTGGCTTTGAAGTCACCACAGAAACATCATTTTTTTCTCTTGATCCCATCAAGACACTGCCATTTCCGGTAGTCCATCATAGCATAGCGGCATAAACAATGGATCAGTAAAAACCTGCACTCAGTAGGCTATACATACAGAGCGTGAGCAATCAAACTTTGAAGAATATCAACACCTTTTTACTAGACTTGACCCAGAGGTCTGGCCCTAAGCTAATCAGATTACTGTTTGTAGTGGTAGAGTCGGACTATTACGCTTAGTTACAAACTACAAGATTTTGAATATTTTACTACTCTAGGATCACATTGATTTGCCAAACATTGCTAGCAACCAGCCAAATTAATTTCTTTAATTTCATTCAATATTTTAAATTAAATTAAATTCATTTTTTGGACATGTAAAGCGACATAACACCCTTCTAAAAGTAATCTTGAAACTTATGACAAAGTACCCAATGAATGAATGGATGATTTAATTTGTTATATCGGACATACTGCAAATCTCAGCTAATTAGCCTTGAACGAGCCTTCTTCAAAACTTTCTTCTATTCTATTCGTCATTTTCTTCATGCTTCCACATTCCCCGTATTTGTGTTCACCACTCCTTAAATGCACTCGAGGCTACTACCATCCCACCTGGACCAGCGCTCTCCCTCCCCCAGGGAACGGTAGCACTCACTTTGGAAAAAAATGCTGTATAGCCTGTGCTGTTTTAAATTTAATATTGTGATTAAGATTAATAAATTGTGTAGGTCTTCTATTGTTCCAAAGGCTGATTGTCTGCAAAAATAGCCTTGCTAATCTTCTATCTCCGATGGGTTTATTAACTTACATATGTAGTCCACATAGATAATAAACAAGAGGGGTGATAGTCCAACATCAATTTGTCCAGGGCTGCCACAAGACTCCATTGTCACCAGTTCTATTTAACGTGTACACAATATCGATCACGGAACAGCAGCTGGGTGGGAGGGGAAGAACTATGACTTTTGCTGATGATATTCTGGTATATCGACGGGGAAGAGACAAATCGCGTCCAAACTGGAAAACGAACTCTATCGCATCTCTTCCTGGTATGGAGTATCAGGTGCCTTGTAAAAAATTGTTATAGAACCCTGTCACGCAAAATGGCATATAGGGAATATGGTGTTCGTGAACATAATTTTTTTTGCCTTTAGCACATGATTTTTGGAGTAATGTGGTCGGTATTACGTCTGTGACGCTTTACTTTCCTAGAAAATACCCGGTACCCATTTAAGCCTGGGTGAACCCGGAGGACTTCCGATGCGTGACTGTGCTGGCAACACGATGCAATTTTCGATGGGAGTCAAATTTAAGTTATAAGTGAATTTCAATGCCCGTAGTAAAAAGAAATTCAAGCGTTCTTGTGTTATTTCGAACGGATTTATGTGATTTATTCTTAAAGTTTGTGCGATACAACATGTAACAACAAAGGAAAATCACTAATTCAGACAGTTCGAGCAGCTCAAGAACGACAAATGATATAAACCACGACACCTTTAAGGTATCAGTGAAAAGAGAAAAGAAGAAGAAGAAGAAGAACCCGGAGGCCGTCGATCAGAATCGAACCCGACCTCTTATTCTTTGTAGTCCAGTTCACTAACAACTGAGCTTATTCTTTGTAGTCCAGTTCACTAACAACTGAGCTATCGCGGCTCCCATCATGTGCCTTGGTTTATCCTAATAAAGCATCAGTTGCATGGTTCTCCTTTAACAAAATATCGTTAACACAGAAACACCTGTAGTACGGATGGGAGCTGATGAGGTGACCAGGGACAGGGTAATGTCGTACCTCGGAGTTAAGTTTAATCGCAGCCTGAGTTTTCGGGACCACGTAAACCTTATGATAACAAAATAACGCAAAGGATTAGCCGGCTTTAATGTCATCGCAGCTGCTAACATAGAGCAGAGGCTACTTACCCTTCTGTTCCAGGGACTAGTCCTAGCACCAATCGAGTATACCCTAGCAATTCTTACTGCCAGTACGACGCAAATTGACAGGATAGAGAAAATACAGAATGAATCTGTGCACATTACCTTTGGGTGTACGATGGACACTCCCTGTGAAGCAATGAGGTATATTCTTTACTTTCCAACCATGGATGACATGATCAAGATCTGGAGGGCACGAGCATACCTGAAGAGAATTGCAGATAAAGACCACCCATTGCACCACGAGCTCAACACAGGGAAAGGTGTCAGGCTAAAAAGAGGCAAATCATGGGTGTGAGCCGAACAGAAGATGTCATCAAACAGATCTGTGAGTTTACCAATTCAACGCTGATGAGGAGTGGATGCCGGCTTATGTCGTTCAGGGGGACATTCATTCTCGTTTATTGTCACACTCGACAGGAAATGTAGGGAGCGAAATCAGTCGTGATCAATGCGGATGTCAACGGTCTCATCTGGGATAACACCGATGAGAAAAATGCAGTCATCACAGTCACAGGGATCCGTAATCGACACCAAAGGAGCGCATGGGCATTTACAGCACGCTCGATAGGCAGAATAGTCAAAGAAAACAGTGGTGCATACGTCATGACCACGAGTAGCATGCCGATGGAGGTGAAGGCAGTGACCGTCTGGTTAGAGTCACAAGACTACACCCACGCCTGCATACTCTGATACGATGAGCATGATAAGAAAAATGAAGGCGGCTCTGTTCGCAGGCAATGGAGAGAGCCATTACAGAAGTCAGAAATACCTAAGATCACCTTTGTCATCCATGGACATGCTGGAGTACGGGGAAATGAAAGAGTGGACTGGTTGGGTAGCTGCGCTGTCATTGAAGACACTCAACCAATGGATCGGGCGGGCGTCATTAATGCCCTCCGAGATAAGGGAAGGGCACAGGACTTCGACAACCATGAGTCCACGTTTCTCCTTCGGATGAAAGAGATGGAATTTAAGATGGGCACAGCGAGAAACGAGAAACTTGGTGGGCATGTAAGAAGGCTAATCAACCAACACAGAACTGGAGTCGTCAGTCGCTGGACACTGCGAGACTTGCTGAGGCGGGGATCTGAACACCTATGGACATGTTCGGAGTACAATGATGATGACCCGCAAATAACTGAATAACTCACTAACATCAATGTCGTGTTCTATTAGAAATTCATGGAGTTCTGATTTATTTTGTCTTACATCCTCAGTTTTCCAATGCACTATTTTAATCCAATTTTCCTCCAATTTCCTTCTTTGTTTCTGAGGGGTTTGGAGTTTTTGGTTCCAGTCCTGAATTGTGGGTCCTTTTGGTTCTGGGGTAACGGTGCTGTTTTTGTTTGGCCACGTCATGAACGAGTGATTCCATATTGTTCTAGAGTATGTTGCATATCATTGCGTAGATGTCCGCTTTTTAGTCCTACACCACTTGGGCCTACATCTTCCGAATTCGATGGTTGAGTTTCTTCTCATCCTGCCTCATCCCAGATTGCCTCTCCAGACTTTTGGACTCTGCCTGCTCACATTTTCTGTACTGCTTCGTTGTCTTGACTCGGGGAATATGCGATGTCGAATCAGTTATTTTATTACTGGTCTTTGATTTAATTAGCTTCACGGCAGATAATGTTGGCTCGCAGAGATAAGTGCTATCAAATAGAGCACACCTTTAGTGGCCACTTTCTCAGAAGAGGGTAACGTTCATTTGGTTGCAATTTCCACAAGTCAGTCCCTAACGCCCTTTACTGTACCGAGGAAGGGGTCACACTGAAGTTCACATAACTCTAGTTGAAATTCTGATGCTTGACAATCCACCCTGCACGTAAATGGGTTATTTGAAAGTTCCATCTGAGGACTACACATTTCAAAATATTGAAATCATCAACAAAATTCATAAATTAACTGTTCGATGCAAACTGTGTACCTACTGAAGTTATCACTTTCTACCTCTGACAACAGCTTACAGCTAGAAAAGTGGAAAATATTGTTTTGCAAATAAAGTTTAAATAGATTCAGTTTCTTTTTAAAACTATCAACAAAACCAATAGATAGAAAAATCATTTGCTTTTCCCCTTGTAGCAGAAAATTCAATGCATTCAAATGGTGTGTTATATATATGTGAGATATTCCACGTTATAAATGAAATTAATG
Organism: Megaustenia siamemsis; assembly: GCA_032433765.1. Taxonomy (NCBI): domain Eukaryota; kingdom Metazoa; phylum Mollusca; class Gastropoda; order Stylommatophora; family Ariophantidae; genus Megaustenia; species Megaustenia siamemsis. The sequence continues at coordinate 88,559,358 of JAVIAB010000051.1, forward strand.
TCTTTGAGTTTGTGTTGAAGATCGATGGAACATAGTACGTTGAGACAACTATTTTTAAAAAATAAGAGAAATAAAAAAAAATATTCTTCAGTGCAATAATTCTTATCAAACATTTCCCTCGACTTGGCCATCTTACGTCTGCGTGTAGCAGGAGATTGCTCTTGCTAGAATCTACGTCCACTAAAAACTGTAGACATTTTCTGTGAGTTAGAAAGCAGTGTCCTCCTCTAATAAAATTCGTTATGTTCACCACAGCAGCCAATGTGTCTTTCAGATTTATTGATTTCGCACAAAGGGCCTCTCGATGAATCATGCAATGCAATGTAGGTACGTCAATGTGGTTTTACTTCAGAAGTCCAACAAATCCAGTATTTGTACCAATAGAACGTCGTCGGTACACACCGCAATCACATCATCGTTATCGGGAGGACGCGAACTTCCATGGTATATGGTGGATAGGCGGCGGGAACCATTGAAGGCTATGTCTGAAAAGAGTTCCTTCTTGCAGTTTCCTCATATTCCAAGTCCGGCTTGTTGCAGGAGCTACTGAGTTAAGTGCTCTGTGCACACCGTGAGCTGTGTGTCTCATCCGTTTTGATCCTGTTTCGATATCCATCGTAGTTGTTTACGATGAATGATGATATCGTATGACAGGGAACAGTTGGCTGTGTTCACTTTCTGCGCGGTTTCGCCTTATGTCTTTTGGCGTGTGCTGAGACTGCTACGATTGGGACTACAGTTACCTTACTTTGTTTGGGAGATGTGTTAGTAATTCGGATGATTCCACTGGCACAGGCGGTTGAGCAATTATGGATTTTAATTCGTTTGCAGTGATGCCGAGGCCTTCCATAACCAATAACCAATAACCGCAATCACTTTTTTTTAAACCACCAAATTCTTCTACGTCACTTTGAACTGCAGAACTATGTCCTCCCATCTACAGATGCCACGCAACGAGGAAACTTTCAACTAAACTTCAATAACAGTAAAATCTCAATGGATCATTTTATTTGAAATAAGAAGCTTGCTAGGTGTCAGTGATGTTAGAACTTTTATTAATCGCCAACGACAAATATGGGCAAATTTCATATAAAGATTTTAAATTTTGAAAGTAATGCAGGCTAATGCCTTCTGTTCTTTTGGCTACAATGTTTTTTTTCGGAAGAGGTACATATTCTTTAACAAATATGTCTTCACTGAATGCCTTTGCCATTTTACCTGCACATTTTTTTTTTCACAAAATTTCCATCAGTAAATAGTTTTAAATAGATTTTGCAAGCTCATAACTAATCACATATGACCCCAATGAGCGATGATTCTTTAATTTTATTTACATTTCTATATATACATTGTTATTTATTCAATTGTGTCTTCAATTGTTCAATCAAAAGCTTCCTACAATTACCGCTGTGTTTCTCATACATTTTCTGATGATTTGTGGCCTTGTGCCGCTGTTATATTCCTTCATTACGGTCAAAGCTTCTTCTACTTTTTCTTCTATCCTTCCTCTGCTGCCGTTGGCGTCGAGGGGAGAAACAATCTGCGATTCTTTGCTCTTCTGTTGGCCTCTTCTGATGTTATCCCTCCTAGTGGCTCTAGTATTCCCTTTATCCATCTCTTTCTCGGTCTTCCTCTTAATCTGGCGTTTTCGTAGCGTTTATTTAAGGCTCTTTGAGTCATTGTTAGTTCTTGTTGTCTTGTTATGTGGCCGAACCAATTTATCTGTTGTTTCTTTATGTATTCGATGGCTGGTTCAATTTCGAGTTTCTTCCTCAGATCAGTGTTTCTTACTCTGTCCCTTAAGCTGTTTCCTGTCATTCTTCTGACACATTTCATTTCGGTGGTCGTTATCTTTCTTATTGTTCTAGAGTCCAGCGTCCAATTCTGGCACTGATAGCACAGAGTTGGTAGAAAAATTGATTTGTATATTGCCCTTTTTGCTTCCGTAGTTATTGCTTTGTTTGTCAATAGTGTTGATACTTGGCCTATAACTTGGCATGCTTTGTTACACCTTATATCTATCTCCGTCTCTTGGTTGTTGTCTTGTGTTAACGTGCTACCCAGATATTTAAAATTGTCTACTTGCTTCAAAGACGTATTATCTATTATGATGTTTAGTTTTTCTTTCTTTCTCGCTATTGCCATTACTTCGGTTTTGCTTATGTTGATCTTCATGTTGTATTGTTTACAAGTGTTGTTTAGCCTGTTGATATGTTCTTGTAGGTCCTCAGTTTTTTCATGTATCAGAACTTGGTCGTCTGCAAATAGTATTTCATTTATTTCTTCCTCTCTTCTGTTGTTTTCTGGTACGTATATTTCGTTCACTTTTGTGTTATCGCTTGTTATCGTCCGTGTTGGTATATTTCCTTGGATTGGGCATGCTAATTTCCATATATTGTCCATATATGTGATGAAAAGTAAAGGGGAAAGCACGCACCCTTATCTTACTCCGGAGTTAATGGTGAAGTGTTTAAAGTAGCCTGCTGAAGATCTTACTGTAGTGCGACTACTTTCAAAGAGGCTCTTGCAAATCTCTTTTAGGTGGTGACTCACTCCGTACAAGGGCAATACGGACCACAGTTGTTCCCTGTCCACCCTATCGAACGCCTTTTCTTGGTCAATAAAAGCTGTATATAGTGTTTTATTATGCTCTATAGTTTTCTCCGCTAGTTGTTTTATGATAAATAGGGTTTTTGGACTCGTTGTTTCAACATTCAAAAGTTCTTCGAAATATTCTTTCCATCTCGTTAAGATTTGCGCTTTGTTTGTTATTGCTTGGCCTCGTTTATCATTGATAATTTCAGTTGGGTCATAATTGTCTTTCTTTTGTCTTATGGCTTTAATTGTTCTATAGAAATCTCTGGATGCTGATTTGTGATTGTTACTAATCATTTCTCCAAATTTTATCCATGCTTTATGTTTTTCTTCGTTGATTAATTTCTTCACTTCCTTTCTTTCTATTGTGTATATATCATAATCGCTTGGCTTTTTAGTTTTTAGCCGGATTTTGTATAGTTTTTTCTTTCTCTTTATGGCGTTCTTGACTATGTCATTCCACCATGGAGTACTCATCTTTCCCTCCTTATTCCTTTGCTTCGTTCCGCATATTGCGGTTGCTTTTTCGTCAATGATTTTTTGAATATGAGCCACTCGTTATCTACTGTAGTTATTTGTTGTGGTTAAAAAAAAGTAAGTAAAGTACCCCCGTCACGCCAAGTGGCGTATAGGGAAATATGGTGTTAGTGACCCTATATTTTACAGACCTTCAGCACATGATTTTTGGGGTAATGTGGTCGGTATTACGCCCGTGCTGCTTTACTTTCCCAGAAAAAATCCGGTACCCATTTAAGGCTGGGTGAACCCGGAGCCGTCGGTTGGGATCGAACCCTACCCCTTGTTCGTAGTAGTCCAGTTCACTAACCACTGAGCTATCGCGGCTCCTACTAATTTTTAGGGAATTAGTAAAACCCAGGTGTCCTCGCCAGGGTACGAACCCCGGCTGTTGCCGTGGTAAGCCAACCGCCTATCGATTGCGCTAACCGGACACCTATTTGTTGTGGTAGTTGTTTAAATTGGCTTTCTAGTTGTTTTTTCTATTTCTTTCATTTTGTCTTCTGTTTTAAGTTGGTTTAATTTTATTGTCCTTTCGGATTGTTTTCGTGTTTTCAATTGGTTCTTGTTGTCTTGTTTTGCTTTCTGGATGGTTATCAGCACCATTTTATCGTCTGTATCATTTGTGATGTTAGGTACCGCTCTGCTGTCTCTGATTTTCCTCTTCCTTTGTGTTCTCGCTAGGATGAAATCTATTTGACTTTAACAATTGTTATCGTTCCATTTATACCAGGTGTATATTTGTGAGTCTTTATGTTTAAAGAAAGTGTTAGTTATTCATGTTGATTGCATAATTCAAGCAGTCGGTTGCCGTTTTCGTTCTTTCTATTTGTGCTGTCTCCAAATGGGCCCAGATATTTGGAGTTCTCATAATTGCGTTTACCTGGTCTCCCGTTAAAGTCCCCCATCACCAGTAGATCTTCGTTCTTATTTATTTTGTTTATGATTTCGTTCAGTGTTTCGTAGAATTCTTCGCTCTCTTCGTCGTTGTTGTTGCAAGGTGCATATATTTGGATGTATGTTATGTTGACGTTGTTTTCTATTACTCTTAGGGTAATTATCCTTTCTGAATGTTGATGTATTTCTATAATGTTTTTGGACGTTTCTGGGTCTACAATGAATCCTACTCCGTGTTTTGCTACTTCGTTGGTGTTAACTCCTGAGTTTGGTCAAATCTTGAACGCAAATTAAGCACTGAGACATAACATCCTTATTGAGAACGAATAAATAATCAAATTTTCATTCAGACTTAAATATACGAGTTTCACAATCCACTTTTCAACATTTGAACATTTTTTTTTACAAATAAGAACTCAGATTATAGCTAAAAGCCACATGCAGTTTGTTCACTGTGGAAAATAAGCCCACATTTGTCAGTTATAATATACACAACTGACGGTTGTAATCAAAGCGAAATATTGTGACAAAACAAACAGGTTGGAATCACTTTACGAACAGACGACAGGGTAAAAAATAAACACAGTATTCGTGCACATCAAAAGGAATGAACGCGACTAGTGAAAGATTTTGGAATTGTACTTTAAAGCCAGAATTAGGGACTAAGTCCCCCTTCCTCCTTTTTCCGTCCCAACCTCAATAACTCCTTTTAACGAAATGAAAGAGAACATCCATGTCCAACCGATAACTGTGGAACCAAAGATCTGACACCATCATCACGATCACACTGACAGAAAAGCAACTTTCCATCGTCAAATTATTAATAAAACCTTTGATTTATCGACATCAATAGTTGTTGTTTCTTTTAACTGAATGGAACTTTGGTTTTTATTTATAAGTGTATAATATCGTAGTTTCTGTGGATGCTTCAAGGGCCAAGAAAAATAGACTGGCGAGGTGTGTCTAGCCAACGTAAGTATTCAGCCCTACCCTATCCGGGAGATACTTGTCTAACAGGAAAAATATTTCCGAGCTGTGATCGCAGTCTTATGCTATAGTCATGGGAAAGCCTTCGCGAAAGGACATTGCCTACGTAGCTAATTTTTTGTTAGCTGAGTGGCAGTGTTCCCTAGCGTTTGGCTTTTCGTGGCAAGGCGCTGTGCCACTGAGTACGGGTTCGATCCTGCCTTGGTCCATATTTTTTTCTGTTGTTGATTATTTGTCATTTTTTCCGAGTGCTGTAAACATACCTCTTCCTCTGAATTGATTCACTGATTATCACCTCGGATGTTTCCCTCTATAATAATATTCATTTATTATTATTTGTCTCCAGTCTTAACCACTGGAAACTACTATTCGTGCTGTTTCGTCCTAAATGTTTGTCTGCAACGCAAGTATTCAGCCCTACCCTATCCGGGAGATACTTGTCATAACAGGAAAAATATTTCCGAGCTGTGATCGCAGCCTTATGCTATAGTCATGGGAAAGCCTTCGCGAAAGGACATTGCCTACGAAGCTAATTTTTTGTTAGCTGAGTGGCAGTGTTCCCTAGCGTTTGGCTTTTCGTGGCAAGGCGCTGTGCCACTGAGTACGGGTTCGATCCTGCCTTGGTCCATATTTTTTTCTGTTGTTGATTATTTGTCATTTTTTCCGAGTGCTGTAAACATACCTCTTCCTCTGAATTGATTCACTGTGTCTAGCCAGCGGGGCGCCATTTGGCCATCTCTTATTTAGGTTGTTCATTAATCATGTGTGCAAATAATATAATTAACTTTTTTGGTGCTTAGTTTTTGTTTATATTGTATCGTGATCTCTGCCAATATTCTGTTATTTAGAGTACACTATTAAATCTATTAGTACTATTTACAATTTGAAGTATAAGTTTTATCTTTATCTGTTTTGTCCGTTGTCTTGGATCTTATGTGCATTCTAGAAGAAATGACTCTGTTAAAGGTAGGCTGAAATTATATTTATAATTATGTAACGTATATATTCATGAAAAGCTAGGAATAGCCCCCGCCATATAATATATAAGGAAACAACAGATAAAATGGTTTGGCCACGTGACAAGGCTGAAAGAACAAAACACAACACAACGAGCTTTCAACAAACGTTGTGAGAACACCCGACCCAAGGGTCGACCACGAAAAAGATGGGTCGATGGAATATTAGAAGCACTAGGAAACATAACAGCAACAGAGACGAACAGAAGAGCAAAAGACCGCAAATTATATCTCCCCTCGACGCTGAAAGGCAGATGAGGAAGGAAAGGAGAAGAAGAAGATATATTCATGTTTAAATATTAAATTGTGTATATTAGTATATGCACAGGTATTATCATCATTCGCCATACCTGTTAACGTAGGAGATCATGTCATTTCACAAATTTACATCTACAGTTCATCGTATCACTTCTGTTGACTGTTTTCCGTACCATGACACCAGTAGTATAGGTGCCGGTATACGTCCACTGAAGGTTCAGACAATGTGAAGTATTATATTATGTATAATGTTTCTGCACATTTTCATGAATGGTGCTGCACATTTTCCTGTACATATTTTTCGGTGAAGTCCGGCGTATGTTCGGCTGACCCTGGATGTTTTTGTTCCGGCCGTGACCTTTCAACCCGTGACCCCTTGACTCATCGTGATCGGCGGGCGGCGCTATCTCAGGTAGCGATGACCAGGTACTCGCTCAGTTGAACACGGATGGCCATGTGCTCGGGGGACTTTTAAAGTTGTTAAATTTTTTTTTATGTTCAATCAATGATATACCAACTCTCACGGGACTAGGGCTAAACGTTAAGTAAACGAATAAATATACGAATAAGTAAACGGTTGGAATAGCGCAAAAAACGAAATTTATTACATTAAAAATATAGGTGATTCAAACTGATTCAATTAAAAACCGGTAGGGAGAAAAGTCTACCAAAGCTAGCGATCGACCATCCAACATCCCACGTGTGTATGAGTGGGCTATGAACTGGCTGGAACTTACTTCGTAGGCCGCTATCAGCTGAATATATTACAAGTATCGCTTATATGATTTGGTTCACGAAACGATGGTAAACTGACAATCGGTGGACGGCGTATTATAAGGCGAATGTTTATTTTTCAAATCTATTAGCGTGTCCCAGTTCTAAAACTTGGGGAAAACGGTATTGCAGGTCTAATGTGAATATGTTGTGTGTGTCATGTATTTATATTTTGAGGAAAGGAGCACCTGATTCAGTGGTTATCTCTTTCCTCACTTTATTCTTCATAGGTTTTTAGTGTTAGTCCATAGCTTCACTGTAACACTTTAGTATTTGAATATCAATTACAATAAATAATAGATAAAATACCTCCTTTAACCTGTATCACAGAGACATTATACCCCCTTCGCCCCGTCAACATTCCGTGTTGATATTATAATTCTCATCATCATCATCGTCGTCGTAATGTACCATTATCAATATGTGCCACCATACCCTACCCTCCCCTCAACAGCATCATCAAGTACCAAGCCGGTTGGTGTAGAGTGACCATGTCTCGCCACAACTTTTGATCTCGTACTCTAAATATGTTGTCGGTGTTATTAGTGTCGAAGTTTTTAGTATCGCTGACATGGTAACTTAACTTTATCAGCATCATCATCATGTGTCATAGCGGTTAGCGTGTTTTATAGTAAGGTAATCGATTTGTAAATCAGCTAACTTTGGAAATCTAACAGTAACTTTAAATAGGGACGGTCTCTCTCTCTCTCTCTCTCTCTCTCTCTCTCTCTCTGACAAGTGAATTAACAAAGTCAAATAAAACAAGATACAGCGTTCCCTCATTGTCACCAAACGCTTTAAAACAACTAACTATTAGGTACTCTACAACCTGCTGGGATTAACTTCCTTCCTTTCAGATTTTTCTCCATCCTATCCTATCACTGTTGGAATCGGTCGAATTTTTAGTGTGATTGAATGATGGAAGGTCAACCAGAATGGGCTACTCAAACATGGGAGTCTGATAATATATCATAGATCGGATGTCGTATGCCTTCACACTCGGTTTGTTAGTGCAGTGTAGAAGGATTCCACGGAAGTGATTACTAGCCATGTATCCTCGTATTTGAGAAAGGTAGAAACCAGAAAACCAACTTCAACACATTCCAGTATGAGAACACATTCCAGTATGAGAACACAGACTAGGACATCACCAGAAAAAAATCAGATAGGAACCAGGGC